>JAJJMB010007130.1:5114604-5312982 GCA_023531105.1 Papaver atlanticum
TAAAAACAAATTTGGATTTAAATTTTCTCTATTTTTAGTTTAAATAATCTAAAATCAATTGCTTTCACAAGTCTCAACGAACCTTTTACTACAACAAAGTTGAAATCACATCACCGCCATTGTGAAAATCAAAAGATAGCTCAAGTTGAGCTGCTCAACTACATAAGCGATGCAATGGGAAATTAAGCATCCGTAGTGGGGTACTCAAAACAACATCTTTTCTGTAAACTCCGGTCAGAGAAAGTCTCTAGCTTGTATTCAGTGTTCTTCCTTTCCTTAGGAGCCAAGAAGATTTTGATGATTTTGGATCCATCTATCCTGTACTTAATGCGTTTTCCAGCTAGGCTGCTGCTAAAACAAAATTTTATATCATGATCAGGAAAAAAAAGAACAGATTTCTACATCCGAGAAGAAAGATAATCGACGTAATTGAGATTGTTGATGCGAATTGTTAAAAACTTTTAAGGATTTTTAATTTTCTGTAGTCCGAGAAAATCAAATTATGAAGATAAGCTTTGAAAGAATTTAATGGATTTTCTTCAATTAAAAACTGGCTCAGCTAAGCCTATAAGCCGTATAGCTAGCCAGTAAAGGTGACACATCATCAATAATCTGGACCCTTAGATGTAAAATAAATGACGGCGGAGATGATTTATCATTATCCTTTGTCAAACCCATTTGTTCACGGATCCGCTTCGATTTACGAATTATGATAGAAGGGTGTCTAAGGTTTTTATCAACGCTGCTAATGGGGGGTACCGTTTTGCTTGGGGTGTACCAAATTGCATATAAGACAAAACATATTTTGTTAAGGAATTAGTACACCCCCAAACAAAATGGTACCCCCATTAGCAGCCATGGTTTTTATGGCCAAATATGTTAAAGGTGAATTCATTTGGTCTTGTTCCACTCCGAAAAAAGCCTCCTGGTGTTGGAGAAGTGTGCTCAAGGGAAGGAATATTTTAAAGACCGGTCTCGAATGAGTTGTCGGGGTTGGTACATTAATGTCTGGGATGATAATTGGGTTCTTATTTTGCCCTCTATCAAGTTTGGTTGATAACATTCATGTTAGTTTACGAGTTTGTGACTTAATGGATCAGTCTACTTCTCGGTGGAACCTAGCTCCTATTGACAATTTGGTACCTATGCAGGTTAAGAATCAAATTTACGTTATTCCTATACATCAAACAAGACAGACTGATTTGGTCAAAAGACAACATTGGGCAGACTACGGTTATAATCACCTTTGTATGGAGAATTTTGGTCATTTGGCTGGTAACCGCAACTGGAAGAGATTATAGAAATTATTTATTCCTTCTCATGTCAACCATTTCTTATGGTTACTCAGTCACAGGAAGACGTTGGTTAGATCCAATTTACGTGAACGGGGTCTAGATATCTCTGATGTTTGTCCCTTATGCCTTAATGCTTCTGAAACTGTGGATCAACTTTTCCGCTCTTGTACCTGGACGAAACCAATATTGCAACTGATCCAATAACGATGGGGATTCACTCCTTATGGAGAACATATTAGTATTGACTTGATTATCACCAACTATAACACCTTTACTTCCACAGTTCGTGATTATACCAGCTGTTTATTTCCTTTTCTGTTGTCGGGTATTTGGAATGCTAGAAACTCCTTTGTTTTCCAGCATATCACAATCACTCATCGGACTGTCATTCATAATGCCATCACCAAGGAAACAGAATTTTATACTGCCAACTCAAGCTCTTCCAAGCAGACTCAAAGAAGGGAAATAGTTACTGTGCCATGGGAACATCCGCCTATTAAACTTAACACAGACGGCACCATCTTGGTCTTGATGGCATTGGAGTTCTTCGAGATGAGTTAGGTGGGTTTATTGTTGTGTATGCACAACATATCTATCGCAACGAAAACAACATGCAGAACTTCGAGCAATCAAAGAAGGTCTTAACTTGGCTCACAGGTTAACCAAGCATCACATAATTGGTTAAAGTGATTCCTCATACATCATTATGTTAGGGTAATGTATGTGTTCCCTAGTTTTTTTGTTCATGATAATATACATGCTTTGGTAAGTCAAATGACATGTGTTACTTTTGTACATAGATATATAGGGAAAGTAATGGTGTTGTAGATATTTTGTCTAAGCAGCCAATGACGGCCTTTGTAATCAGTGGGTTATATACACCTCCATATTCTTTGATTCCTGTTTTGATGGAGGATACAAGTGGAAGGGTTTTTTCTCGTTTTGTAAAGCCTACTTAGTTTGTTTTTAATATATTTGTATTACCGAAAAAGAAAAAAAAACATAGGGGCATAATAATAGTTAAAACCAAGGTATTGAAAACGTGAAGCGTTCTTTATTTTCAGGAAGCGATGCGTATATCGAAGCGTGAAGCGTCGCTTCATGGTTGATGTTTGAAGCGAATGTTTTCTTATAAATAAATTAGTCGTAACTAGTAATTATAAATTTATTGGGAAGATAATATCTATATAAATATTATGTAAGTCTAATTATTATCAAAAACAAAGCGTGTGCACACCAGTTCAACCTTCTCCAGGCGAGTGGGAGGTGGGGTGTTTGATTCCCCCTTAAATCATTTATATTTTCCTTTTAAAACTTCTTTTAAAAACTTTAAAAATTAGGCGGGAAAGGAGTTGAGTAAGTCGAAAAGCGCATTTCACATGACCGTTTCAGAGCGAAATGCTGAAATTTGAAGCGAAGCGTACGCTTCATGAAAGATGCGCTTCTTTCGCTTACGCTTCATGAAAGATGCGCTTCACATGACCGCTTCGGAGCGAAATGCTAAAATTTGAAGCGAAGCATACACTCCGAAACGTGAAGCGTACGCTTTTAAAAACCATGGTCAAAACCATATAATGCCATCCTTAAGTTAAATATGTCCGAATACAAAACCAGTATCCATTCGGAGGTACAAATATCAAAAGGCAACTACGCATGCGTCAAACAGAGTCCAGCTCTAAATTGAGTTTGAATTCACACAACTGACATCGTTATGTTCATAAAAAGTTCACTGTGAACAAGCAAAGGAATCACGGTTTTTCTTCCATTCTGAAAAATTCATGAATTTTCCGGCCGTGACGCCCTCAGGATGCTTAACATTGCCATACATGTTGCAATAAGAGCAGCCATTGATTCTCTCTCCTGCAAGACAAATACAAGTAGTTATAAATCATGATAGTGATCCCCGATTGACAAACAAATCAATTAGCAAGCAAAAGAATGTACAACTGTAGCAGTACGAGATGAATGAAACCACAAAAACCACATCAAACCTGAAATTAAGCTTTTTGCCCCCAAGGATATGCAAAGCTCGACAAAACAAACCCCATCGACAGTTTTCAGTTCAGCAAAAAACATCTCCTCTGGAGCATCAGCGACACCAGCCTTCTTAGCCGTGAAGTTGATATGGTGAAGAAAGTATGGCCGAACTACCGCAGATGTAATGCAACCACACTCCAGCAGCTCATATTTTGTATCCTACGGATTTTAGGCCAAGGCAACAGAACAAAAAAGAGAGATTAAAGGAACCCAACAAAAATGGCGATTGGTTTCAAGAAAAGCGATAAGGATGCAGAAGAAAACTGACTTTTCCTTTGTTATAGAAACTCATAGCATCGGTTGCATATGACATTAATATATTATCAAAATCATCATCACTGTGTTTAGATTCCTTTCTGGACTTCGCTTTAGATTTAGCTTTAAGCCTGAAATTGCCAAGATTAAAAACAAAATCACTGCAAAGTTTGAGCAAATCAAAAGCATTCAGTTGAGTTTGCGACAAAGAGATGTGTCAGTAACCAGTTAACCATGTCTAAGTTCAAGATTCTCTTCGGAAATCACAACCCCTACTTGCCCTATGTTCATAAACAAGCTTTTACCAAGACATTCAAAATTCCAACAGAAAATCACTCAAAAGTGTTTAATGTTATGTGTCAATTAGCAATACTCAAAGCGATTGGATGTGTTTAAGATGGATTGGACACGGGTACAACAAGGTAAGCAAAGATGGCAACAACAACAAACATTGTAAGTTGTAAAGTAATACACTATTTATTTATTTTATCAAGCGAAAGCTGAATCAACTAATAAACAGCAAACAGGGGTTTCAAACCCCCCAAAAAAATCGCAATTAATAACTCCAGCCCAAATTGATTACATAATCGTTGAAAAAATTAAATAAAATTACCTCACAATCCCTATGGACTTGCTAGGACCATCTTGTGAAGGATAAGTCGGATTCTCCAACCAAACACTCCGACCATCTTTAGAAGTGGCCGCATTTCTGATTTGATCTTTAATAGAAGTGCACTCACTTTTGTTTCTGATTAGATCGTTAACTGAAACTTTAGGCCTGAAATTGCCAAGATTAAAACCAAAATCACTCCAAAGTTTGAGCAAATCAAAAGCATTCAGTTGAGATTGCGACAAAGAGATGTGTCAATAAGCAGTTAACCATGTCTGAGTTCAAGATTCTCTTCGGAAATCAAAATACTTGCCCTATGTTCATAAACAAGCTACAAAATTCCGACAGAAAATCACTCAGAAGTGTTCATGCTATGTATCAATGAGGGTCGCAGCCAAAACAGCCATACTCGGAGCGATTGGAAGATGGATTGGACACGGGTACGACAAGGTAAGCAAACATGTCAACAACGACAAACAGTGTAAACACTGTAAAGAAATACAGTACTTTTTTTAATCAAGCGAAAGCTCGATCACCAAATACACAGCAAACAAGGGCTTCAAGTCCCCCAAAAAAATCACAATTTATAATTCAATTAGGGGTTTCAAAACCCCAGCCCAGATCGATTACATAATCGTTAGAAAAATTAAATAGACTTACCAGACAGGATCGATTACATAATCCTTCGAATGAAGATTTTTTAACCTAGATGAACGCCGAACCACCATCGTTTTACTTTCTCTCTCTCTCTCTCTCTCTCACGGGACTCCAAAGTCTCCACCACCTCAACCTTCACGCCTTAACCAGTAATAAATAATGAAAAATTGGTACTAGTACTTGTATTATATTGGCCTTTCTAATAGCAGGTCCATAGACTTATCTTTGGTAACCTATTATAGGGGCTGTTGAACCTATTAGAAGGGCTTCATCATGATCCTAATGTCTAGTTAGTTGGTTAGGGGATGACCTTTCTTCAATTAAACCTAAAGAAAAAAAAAAAAAAACTCTTTACTTCTAATCATCACAACAAACTAAAAATCAATCATCATCAACAACAATTCAACAATAACCCAAAATCAACAACAATTCAACAATAACCCAAAATCAATCATCATCACAAAAGTTCAACATCAATCATCATCAATAACCCTTCTATCAATCAAACTTAAAAAAAATAAATAAATAAATAAAAACTAATTCTCTAATTCTAATCAACGACCCAAAATCAAACTATTGCAAATGAGATTGAAGTATGTTATTTTTTCTCAATCAAATTCGGAAAAAAAAACATTTCAGAACCAGTTACGGTTGGCTTTTTGGTTTTCAGAAGCCAACCGTAACTATTACAGTTGGATTTAATGAGTTACGGTTTTCAAAAAGTCAAATATATCAGTTACGGTTGGATTTAATGAGTTACGGTTGGTTTCGGAAAACCAAAACATGAATTACGGTTGGATGTAATGAGTTACGGTTGGCTTTAGTGTGTTACAGTTGGCTTCGAAAAATATAAAAAAACGACAGTAACTTTTTACGGTTTAGATAAGGGGCTTTTAGAATTATTTACTAGTGACCTTATTTTGTCTTATTATAGCAGCCCCTCTAATAGATTCATGAGCCCCTATAACATATTCTAACTTTTAGGTCCAAACTTTAACTGATATTACGGACGGGTCTGGCCGTTTCAATTGGGAAACTTAGGCTAAGGCCCAAAAAAAATATTAGTTTTATTCTCAAGCCCAAGATATATTTTAGTTTCTATGACACCCATAATTATATGAAATTATGAAAAATGTATGCACAACGGGTTATGCATCCTAATTTTTCCAGGGTATAATTGGCAAGCATAGAATATAATATATCTAAAAAACCGAGCCTTGAAATTTCGCAAATTTTATATCGTTGGAAAGCATTTTAAGAGAGCTACACAACGAGTACAGACAACAATATCAAATTTTTGTTTTTCACGAAAAAATCGGAGGTGATCATCATTTTAGGCAAAATTTCAAAAACTTGATACATAACCATTATGCAGCCACCAAAAAAGATGCATAAAATGTTATGCAACCATATTTTGGTTCATGCACTTACTAATTTAGTTATGCAACCACGAAAACGATAATATACGCCTAAAAAATAACATCACAAAAAACAAAAGACGCATAACGAATTATGCAATAATTTTTTTGACTACATAACAAGTTATGCATCCATTGTTTTGGTTAATTTCAGTGACTACAAAAAAAGTTGATGCATAGTGCGTTATGCAACCATATTTTTGGATGCATATCAAGTTATGCATCAAAAAAATTTATTTCAGTGCTTACAAAAATGTTGTTGCATAATGCTTTATGCATCCATTTTCACGACTGCATAACATGTTATGCAGATATTATTGTAGGTGCATGACAAGTTATGTAGTCTTTGTTTTTATTGGTTTCAATAGTAACAAAAAAAATTTTGCATAACGTGTTAAGAAACCGTTTTCTGGACTGCATAACAAGTTATGCAACAACTTTTGTAGATGCATAACAGGTTATGCATCATTTTTCATAGCTGCATAACAAATTATTTAGCCATTATGACCAACACCAACACAAATACATCTGTAGCTTCCCAACCAACAACGCCAACTCCTCAAACTCAGCTTATCCAACCATTATCCTTCATCCGTAGCTTCCCAATCCACTATTACCAGTTTTCTAAATCCAAACCATTCGAATCCACTACTCCACCTGCAAATACAAAACAGATCCAACTTTGGTTGCAAAAGAATTAACATGTGTCTTCCTTAACATGCGGGTGCAAATACAATATTGAGTGCAAAAGAATTAAGTAATAAAATTGCAAATCAAAGAACGAAAAATTATAAAACCAAGTAAAAACAAAAACTCTAAAAGTAATAAAGAACTGAAGGTTTATTTAAGTTGTTTTCGAATTCCACAAAATCAAAGAGGTACAAGTGATAACATTTTGACCGCAATTCCATTCCCCATCACCCTCTGCAAACTCCAAAGCATGACTGAATTCCTTTTTACCAATTAATTCTTGAAGGCACGGCCTCATGTAGGAGCTTCCAATTAACGTTTCAAGATGTTAACCTTGAATGGAGTATGCTATTGCTTCACCTCAAAGGTGCTTCATCATCCACAAACAGCTCTGTCCACAACAACAATAGGAGAAAAATCAAGGAGATTCCTCCTCATTAGGCTTCATTTTGAAAGGAAGAGTTGGGGGTTCATTTGTCCACTTTCACTACACAAAAAATAAATAATTATGAGGCTAAAATCAAACAGGTCGGTTGATAAGCTGATAAAAAAAAATCTTGCACACAGTGGATAAGAAGTTAAAAAGTTGATCAGTCCTTCAAAACGTGGACAAGCATATGAATTTCATCACCGACACTCTTTTGTACATCAAAAGTTTCTCGCTGACACATACTTCACATTCTTTTAGGTCTTTAGTGAAACCATGGATGGAGAACACCAAATTGGTCCAAGACTGGTTGTGCCGATAGACTTGAATAAAAATCCATGGCACCCTGACATAACTCCAGCTGCAGAGGTTAGAGGGACAAGTATTTATAATATTAGATTCAGGAACACCTTTGCATCTCAGCATAACCGTGTTTCATCACAAAATCGATGGCAACACATCAATTTTCGACCAAATCCACAATTTCTGATTCCCTCTCGTCATCAATTCAATGTCCAATAAATACATATCCTTCCCGTCCGTCTTGAATTCACTCTAACAAATTTGACAGCAGCCACCTCCATTAATTGAATCGGCATCAGAAAAAAAACAACAACCTAGTTTTTACAAGAAAAAAATCGCTTCTACTGCTGCTCTTGCTGCGAACCCTCTTGTAGTTTGTTGATGCCCTCTTCAACTCTCTGAATATCTAGCCTCTCTTTCTCTAGCCGAAGGAAAATGAGGTTTAAAGGAAAAAAGATGCGATAGAACCTAATTTCATAAATTAAGGGTGTTTGAGAAATTTTCACCCATAAAATGGGTGCGAGCGTGAAGTTTCACGCCCATGGGTTTGAGGGTGAGAAAAAACTGAAAAATGGTTGTGGTGGTAGTTTTCACGTTTCAATTTCCTAGTTAAATTTGATTTCCTTAATCATTTCAATTTCCTAATCAAATTCCTTACAAAAACTGATAGGTGTCTTAAACACCTTGATTTAATATCAATTGATTATGCTTTCTTTGCTATTTTTCTAGTGAATTATGTATATTACATTTATTTTGAGTTTTATAGGTGTTTTGGAGTCATTCGAGCAAAAAAAGAAGAAACAGGCGCAAAAGAGGCAAAATTGTCATTTCAGATGCAAGTGCTACCGACAACTTAGACTAGGATAAGACCAAGCACTATGGTTGCCCTCATCCCTTCCCTATCCCTCATATGTAGGGAAAAAACCAAAAAACCATCCACTATGGTCTCCCATATCCCTACATGAGTAGAGATATCCCTCACTTTCCCTACTTGGAGGATCACATCTGATCCGCCTTGTAGGGAAGGGAAATCACACGGCTACTCAGTTGCCGTATTTTTTTACGCTTTACGGATACTGAGTAGCCGTATTACCGTTGATACGGCTACTCAGTAGTTGTAGCTTGTTTCGATAAAAATATTTGTTTGACCTTTTTTCGTTTACACCTCTCTCACAACCGATCCTAACTATCCATCATTAATAACGGCTCTATCTTCTCCACCGTCGGATCCCAACGGTCATTTTTTTCAAAATCCTCTATAAATACCACTCTAATTCTCACACCAAATCAATTGATTTCTAATTTCTTCTTCTTTACATCAATTGATTTCTTATTTCTCTTCTTCTTACTATACTTCTTTGATTTTTATATTTATCTTCTACTACTCAAGTTTTTATATTTTAGTTTGATTCAAAATGGTTAATAATTTTGTTCTACGGAAAGAGATTGATCTTACTGTTGCCTTTATTTATATTAGTATGGATGAAATTGTGGGTTCGGGACAAAAACCGCTATGTTTTGGATACGTATTCACCAAATTTTTGTCGAACGCAACGGCAATCCTAATGGAAGAGATTGGGCATCCTTAAAAACCAAGATGAAAGCAATAAAAAAAGATGTCAGAGAATTCGTGTCCATTCTTAACGCTATATATCGGCAAACCAAAAGCGGTGCGAACCACGAAGATTTGGTAAGTTCTATTATTGTTGTTAAGTTTTCCATATAGTTGGTGATGTTTTTAATAAACAAAATATTTCAGACAAAAGAAGGTCAGGAGCAATTTCAGTTTAAAACTGGACAACCATTCAAGTATGATGCATGTTATGAAATGTTTAGAGAAAAGGTCCCTGGATTTAATTATGAACTCACTGTGGGCCAAAACAGTGAGTTGTTTAATAATCATCGTGACTTTGTATCAGTCGAAGATGGTACTGAAGTTCTTCCTAATAGAGAGACTCGTTGGAATTACAAGTATAATGCACGTCCTATAGGAACAAAAAAAGCCAAAATGCAAGCTAGACAGAAGAAGGATCGTGAGCAAGGTATATTTAGAGAAGGTGATGAGGGAACATCTTCGGTTAAGATGGAAGAAGATAGGATCTATCAACAAAGTGCTAGTATTTTACAGTATCTTAAGGAAACACGATCAAGGAAGGAAAAAATGAGAGTGGAACAAGAATCCCAATACCAAACAATTTTGGAGTATACTCAACAACCGAGTTATGAAATGGAAAAACAACTCGATTTGCAAAAGCTTCAACAACAGACTAATCAAATGCATCAACAACAAATGCATTTAGATCAAGACAATGCAATAATGTCTACGGACCTTAGTCGGTTAGCTCCTAACGAAAAAAATAATATTATCGACGCAAGCAAAAGGAGATTTTGAAGGGGATGAATATAATCAGCGTTGAAGATTCATAAGATGATGATGTAATCCATCTCTAGTTGTTTTATCTTTCATTGAGTTTAGTTTTTTAATTTCTAGTCTAGGTTTAAATTAAAAATGTTGTCTTTAATTTCTAGTTAGTATTGTTGTTAACTTAATTTTAAAAGTGTTGTCTAAATTAATTTAAATTGTTGTTTGAACTAATAAAAGGTTTGAACGTGTTGTAACGAAACGATTTTCATATTCAAATTAATAACTTCATTATCACTTCATTAAACTAATGTTCATTAATAACTTAAAAAAGAAATTACAACAGATCATTCGATTAAAAGCGTGTATCGCTCTGCCCTTGTTTCTTAACATGGTGCACGATAAGTCTGAATACTTTACATGTTATTATTTCTTGGTGTGAGATTCAACGATCAATGCCGCTTCGATATGATAAAATTGTTCTCCTCTCCAGGCTTTATATGCATCTTGTGCAGCGGACCTGTCCCTTCTGTACTTATCGAGAAAATCATTGTACTTGATGCATAATTTCCTAACATGATTTGTCCTTGAACAAATGTGGGATGGTTCATAATTAAAGCGTGGTTCCTTGCCCGTCGGTTTAACGAAAGGACCCCAACCAACTTGAATCCAAAATATAGTATGATCTTTAGGATCTTCTGGAAAATCATCCTTGAGAAGGTAAAAGTTTCTAATCCATTCCGTCTCTTCTTCAAAATCCTTTAACCTTGCCCTCAGTTGGAATTGTTCTTGACCTCGTTTCTGTGCCTTGAGTTTTTCTTCGTATTCAGTCGCAGCCGATGATGAATCTTTGGTTTCTTTTGTGGATTTTCGTTTGCTTAATACTTCATCGATCACATTATTTGATTTGGTAGGTGATGAAGACGTTGTTGCGTTCATAATAGCTTGATCTCCTCTTTTATATATCTCTTTATCCATTGCAGCAATTGATTGAGTGGTTCGCTTGCATCTTCTAAGAATATCTTCGATTGAGTTGGTAGTTGCTGATTGATTTGCCATTGAATAGATGTTTAGCTTTGATTTTCACCTCAAGGATTGATACTGCAAAGAAGAATGGGTAGATTGATGCTGCAAAGAAGAATGGGTAGATTGATGATGCAAAGAAGAATGGGTTATCTTCCTTATATAGGAATCGTTCCCAATGGCCATATTTATTAGAACTCGTGCTCAATGGCTTTATTTCTTAGAACTCGTGTCCAACGGCTCTATTTCTTAGAAATCGTTCCCAACAGCTATATATTTCTTTATATAAATATATAACATTTTTCTAACCAACAACAATCTCAATTCATTCTCAAATATAAACCTCAATCATGTATTCTAACAGTTCGAGTATAAATGGAAAACAAATAGTATGTGTGGAAGCAAAATAGGTTTGTCCATGTTGTTTCATGGATAATCATAGTCTGCTTCAATTCCCATGGCTATATACAAAATTTCCACAACGTGGTTGCACCGGCACTAGGAAGGTAAAAGAGTCGATATCAGAGAAGATAAGGTATTTGGAATGTGAGTATGTTAAATGTCCGGGAGAAGCACAATGTTTGGAGGATGCAATGAAAGATGCAATAAAACAAGAAAAAGTTGACGAACTCTGCAAGAATTTCAAACTAAAAGGAAAGGTGGAGTTTGAATGCAGCAAGGGGATTCCCTGTAAAACTGAGGGTTGTAATTTCTTTATGGAAATGCACCGGTCAAGTGCAAATAAAACATATGGAAAACGTTACTGGAAATGCCTTGTCTGTGAAACGGTGGCATGGGCTGAATAAATGTTGTTATGTTTTAGTTTAATCAAGAGTTTGAATATCAATTGATGTAATGTGCTTTTTTTATAATTAGTATGTGTTGTTCTTAGAGTTTAAATGTGATGAACATGATGTAATGTGCTTCTACAATAAATAATAATAGTTATTTTCATATTCATATGATTAACGATTACATTCATCACGTGCAACCAGCATTTACACCAATATGCGACTCTATTGGACGAGTTATGTCTCGTGAGGGTTTATAGAGAGATATACCCACAAAACCTATCATTATTTAAATTCTTTACTCTTCATCTGATGATTCAGATGATGAATCTTCAAAGGGGGAAGGGTTATACTCTGAGAAACTGTTTTCCAAAATCACATAGCAGTTATAAAATCTAAAAGGTTTCCCCTTCTTGTTTTCGTAACTCTCCAAAGCAAATTTCTCCTACAACAAAAGAAAACAATATCAATTTATAATTAAAATATTCAACAATTCCGTACACATAAACAAAAAATTGTTGGATAGGTAACCGGTAAGTTTCTTACGATTTCCGAAGGTACTGGAGCCCTCCATAGATATAAGGATCTCTGCATCGATACATATACTTTCACGTCTGAAGTGATAACGTTTAACCTTGTTTTCAGATACTTAACCGTTCGTTCATTCGGATTCCCGTTATGTATAGTCAACCTTTGCAGCAACTGCTCCAAAAGGTTTGTGTTATTTAGTTGTTCATCTTCTTCTTCATTCTCTTGATGAACATCAACCCATAAACTAACTATCAATTCGTCTTCCTCCGGATTATAACCCACCATAATTAAGAAAGAAAAGTGTTGTAGATAATAACTTGGACAAAAATAAGTGTTTATTTTTGAAGATGGAGAACAGAGTTGGTCGAACTAATGTGTTCATTGGTAAAGAGAATGTGAATCCTTTATATATGGTCAGCATACATATCCATACACTGTACAAAGAGATTTCACGGATAAGTATACTAATCCATATATTGTACAAAGAGATTTCACGGATATGTATACATATCCATATACTGTATAAGGAGATTTAAATGATTTCACGGATTATCCTAATTGTAAACCATATGCCATCAAATATAAATGTATTCATTTGAATACATAATTGAAGCCGAAAAATAATTTAAAGTCTGTAATACATGTGCGAGTAACATTCGAAATTTAAAAAACAACAGTAAAACACATCATATGCTTCAACATCGTCATCATCATGCATACCCGCATCATCGTCATTGTCAGAATCCTCAGCATCATCGTCATCGTCCTCATCATCATCATAATCCTCCTCATCGTCAAAATCCTCATCGTCATCTCCATCATGTTCATATTCGTCTCCCACATGTCCGTCTCCATATACATGTTCAACTACATGTTCAAAGTCATCTGGGATTTGATCATTGTAATCTCCATAATAATCAAATGCTCCATCCTCGTTTTGACCAGGAACTACTTATTCTTCTAAGTCTGTATCTTCATAATCTCCTTCTGATGATGGAAGTACCACGTATTCCATATCTGAACCCTCCAAACTAGACAAGTCCCCTTCCTTGCCTCCTCTACCAGGACGTGCAGCAATGTGCTTGACAAGATCATTTCTTAGTTGTAGGTGCATTTCTAGGTTTTCAGAGATGACATAAATACACGACCATTAATGGTAGGTTCCGGAATCGAAACAGGAAAAACTCTGCCCCAATCTGTATCCAGACGTTCATGCTCGATAATCATGTTGTGTAAAATAAGACAACATTTCATAATTAGGTTCAAGTCAGATTGTTGGCAATACTTACATGGTGATCCGATAATTCTGAATTTACCCTGAAGCACTCCAAAAGCACGCTCGACATCCTTTGTTTTAGCCATTTGATACTTGTTGAATCTCACATACTCGGGAATTTCCAATGTCTGACTAAAAGCTTGTACAATTGTAGTCAACTTTGGATAGATACCATCGGTTAAGAAATAACCCATATGGTATTGGTGACCATTGATGACATAATTGCATGGAGGTGCTACACCCTTTAGCATGTTATCAAAAAGGGGTGAGTTTGCCAACACATTCAAATCGTTGTTGGATCCAGGCATTCTAAAAAAAAACCATGCCAAAACCACAAATCGTATGATGCCACCGCCTCTAATACCAAACTACTATGTTTGTCTTTACCCCGGTAAGTTCCTTGCCAAGCTACAGGACAATTCTTCCATGAACATTGCATACAATCAACACTACCAAGCATTCCAGGAAAACCTCGTTCCGTATTCTCAGCTAGCAACCTCTGAACATCTTCAGGAGTGGGTTCACGCAAATATCTTTCTCCAAAAGTCATGCAAATGGTGTGGCAAAATATTTTTAGATACATGTATGTTGTAGTTGCACCCATACGAGTGTAATCATCAACACTATCAGCTGCCGTACTTTTGCATAAACATTTCATCACGGCAACTAATTTCATATGCGGAGAATGCCACATAGTACTGGTTGCATCTGGACGTTGGTGCCATTCTAGATCAACTTCAAGCAATTTTCCTAACAATTTCTCGAATAAGTCTTCCCTCATGCCTAGACGTTGTTTGAATTGTCTCGAGGTATAACCAGTTCCAAGCGTAAAATAATCATTCATCATTTTGGCATCATGCCACACTCGATCACGCGTTATTACACTACGTGTCTGTACCTCTCTAGGTACCGGTTGTCTAATAATACGCAATCGTTCATCCAAACATAGTTGTGTAAACATTAGCAAAGCTTTCTCTTCTTCATCACTAGAGCTATCCAAATAAATTCCATATTTAACTCTCACATAAGCACGCATTAGACTCATTATGTACCTTTGCAAACAACAAACACAGTATCAATTTGTGTACACCATACAAAAATACAAGTCAATCAATGTTATATATCGATATAGTAGTTTCCCAACATTTCATTCAACATAAATCAAGACACACAACAATTAATCATGGATTTTTCACTAAATATATGTTCTAATTATATTATTGAATTGCATACTACAAACCTAACCAACCTAAAAATAAAAATTTCATCAAAATCAGAATCAAAATAATTTCAAACCCTAAAATTAGAATCACTCACCTTAGATGATTTTTTGGATGAAATTCGAAATTGAAGAATGGATTTGTTTCACCTTGGAGTAACGCTGAAACCCTTTTAATTTAAGCCAATGAATCGCAATGAATCAATATGAAAATCGAAAGGGGATAAAAGGGGTTTGAAAGGGTTTTGAGAGGATGAAAAACTAGAGAAGAAGAAGAAGTGGGAAATCCGAGCGAATTCTTCAAGTCTTCGTGTAATACTTGTAAGTCTCATATTCTAACACTTTCAAGCTAACCTATACGAAGTTTACTCTAGTATATAATCAAGCGACTCTTTAAATGAGTTTTGATTCACTAAAATATGACAACCAAACTTGACATGCCAACGCTTGGTGGGTTCAACCGAGCTATGCTCTAACAATCTCCAGCTTTGTCAATTTTAGTGACAAAACTCTTACATCATGTGGATAAACAAATTACAAAAATTCATTATACACATACGCTTGATTCCAAGTTCAACAACACAAAACCTGCATTAAATTCAATCCTTAAATGCCGCTGCTGACATTATAATAACAAAGCTAATACTCCCCCTAAAGGTGAGACAGGTAGATTTTCAATCCGCACGTCTTTCACCATAGTGAGGTTGCCTTCATTATGCTATCCCTTCCCTACATATGAGGGATTGGGAAGGGATACCAAGCACCATAGTGCTTGGCCTAAGGAGCAGTTGTAGGAATTACTGAAGCACCTGTAGTCTTCAGCCAAGTAGGTTAAAGAACATGCAATGTGCACCTCAATTAGGTGGCCTTTCCTTCACTAATGGGTGCCTTCATCCTAATCTAACACGTAAGAGATAAAACTAGGTCGAGTTTAATACACAGTTCCATTCCAGTCTGACCAAGACGCTGCAACAAGAGTTCATGCTCAATACTTGCTGCTGCTCCATGGTTCCTGTGCTGTGGGTCTGATATCTACTAAGAGTTAAGAGAACATTTCGAAATCAAGACGGACTCAAGACAAGTAATAAGGATTGTATACAGTTTCGGGTTGTGTTTGATGCTAAGAACAGTTGAAGGAGTTGGGACCTTCTGCCACTGAAATTGACAAGGAATGGAGAAGATACGATGGGTTTTAGAGTTGTAATAAGACAGGGAAGAATGGGTTGGTCATTAGTTTGAGATTGACTTGATGTTTAAGGTGAAGATTGTCTCCTAGAACTCTGTCATGAAGATGAACTTGCTGCTGTTACATTTGGGAATGAATTGATGAGATTAATGAGTTCTTCTGAGATTATGAATGATTTATGAGAATGGGTTGTTGTTTGAACATAAATTTGCAGGGAAGGAGTTTGTGCAATCTTCAATATATGGCCAGTACACAACCATTATCAGTTTGCAAATGGCACACCCACTGTTTGACAGAATGCCTGAACGAGAAACTCTTCAATGCAAGTTCAGCCGTGACCAGTCTACCGTTCCAAGCTTGACAGCGCTCGTGTACTCTAATTTAAGAGAGTCTGTGAGGTATTTTAGGAGGGTACGACTCGATTTACAAGTTTAGAAGAACACGGCACTATGGGTGAGAATCAGTAATGGACTTGGTTAAGGAATTTGGGTCGAGTTCTAGCTGAACTACAAGCCAAGGAATCAGTAAAGCAAGGTCTTGTTGCCAAGATTTCACGCCTGCGAGCTTTGGGTCACGATGGCTTATTAGTTTAGGCTAAGAGAGTATTTCCTGTTCAAGACAAAGAATGGTCAGTTGGGTTTGAGCTAGAATTCTGTTTAGAGTTTGTATGGCAGTAAAATGGTTCATATTTTGGATAGAACTTTGAGCCGTGAAAACAGCTGAAGAAGTGTTGCTGCTGCATCGAATTTTGCGGATGAAGGGTGAGGATTAAAGACATGATTTTAGAAGTTGTGATGTATTAGGAAATTGGTTTTGCGTGGGAGATAAGACAATAAGAGAATTGAGTTATATAATAAGACCTAAGCTACAACACAGGAATATCCCCATACCCCCTTCACGACTGCTTCCATCTCCCAGCAGAGAGGATCTCTCTGCTCCTCTCCAAACCCTTCCATCACCACTGCATACATGCACCACCACCAGCTCATACATCCCATCTCCACCTGCGTACTGCTTTCACATCACCAACATCCCTTCCACCTGCATACAGATCCACCTGCACTATCACCATCCACAGCATACGCTATTAGCTCCTATGGGAAAGAAAATCATCCACATCTTTGTGATTATCCGCATCTTATGGACTAAAAAATGCCACCATGGGTGAATTTATCATCCATATATTTGTGAAGTCCAGATGTTACTCCACATATGTGTGGAGGTCACTGTGGAGTGTCCATCCGGTCATAGGCTGACCGGATACCCCATCCGGACACTTTTTTTTTTCTCCCATCCGGTCACTTAATGTCTGGAAGAAAAAAGAAATATTCTACCATCCGGCTCCTCACTAACCGGATAAGATATTTGCCTTTAAAAAAATAATGTTTCTATATTATTTCATATGTTTTAGCAACGGTCTTCCTAAATTAGCAACAATTATAAGTGTTGCTAATTTCAAATTTTTGAATCATGTAAAAAAAAATCCAATCCGGTCAAGGAAGAGCCGGATGGATTAACTTATAGTATATTTTGCCCATGGTGAGTTTTGACTCCACAAATTATCAAGGGTCCACATATACGTGGATACTCCTTCAGTTATGGATGTTTTTACCTCCATACCATAGGAGTTGCCCAGTTTGCATTACCACCCTCACCTGCATATACTATTATCATCAGCACACCACCAGCATCATCTTTTGTTAGCCTGTATCACCAGTAGATGCAGTTCACGACCATCCCAGTACCAGGCCTTCCACAACAGCACCAAGCAAGCAGCATTTCTTACTTCGCCGTCACCATTTCACCAGTCCACCTGCTGTTTATTTGGGGTTGCTTAATTGGTTTTGAATTTGTGTTTTGATTGTTATTGCCACGAACTCCAGTAGCTAAATCCTTGTTTGGTTAGGGATATTTCAAAGCTATGTGACTTGTCTTTGATATTTTATCAAGTTGATCTTTCTTCTTATATTATTTTATTGTTTGTTATCTACCGTTCGCAGGGTGTTTGAGTGGCCAATCAAATAGCTTGTTTGCGATACTAAAGCTAGATTTTAGAGTCTTAATCCTTAATTGTTAAGAAAATATAATCATAAGTAGCGAAACATCAACGTTGCAATTAGATTTTGATGTGTATTTGACAACCCTAAGTTAACATGTCGAACTTACGAGCATGTGGTTAGGATCAATCCGACTCATAGAACATACTAGTTAGTTAAGTTACACTAGAGAGCTTATTCAAGGTGGCTTGATTGACTAGACACGAGTAGAGAACTTATTCTACGAAGTGAATTTGGAGTTTAATGGACTTATTGAACTTATAACTTGTCTAGGATTGTTAATAAACGTATTTTGAAGAATATTCTTGTTCATTCTCATCCTCATTGTTCACATTCATATTTGTTTTGTAGCTTTTGCATTATTCATATTATCAGAAATTAAATCGACAACTTTAGCTCAACTCTCCCTTAGGAACGAACCTGCTTATCCTTGTGCTACTTTGGTGTAAGAAAAGTAAGGAATATATCTTTTGTGAGTTTGACACCTCACCAAAAATTGGCGCCGCTGCCGGGGAGCAGTCGATAGCTCTAGTTATTTAATTTTATGTTTTTGCATTTAGTTATATTCTTTGTTTTTGCTAATTTTCTTTCTTAAGATCTTGTTTCAGGTACAAAAAAGAAATCACTCGTTTTGCGTGTGCACAATTGGTAACAAAAGGTAAGTTCTCTAAACTAGTTGATGCGTATTGATCTCTGTACCTTGGTAGCTATTATTATAAAGGAGGAATTCAGAATAATAATAGACGGAAACTTAGAAAACAAAAACACAAAGTAGTAATTTGAATAAAACATCTTCTCTAGATTATGAACAGGAAAACGATTACAATTCTCTCTTTGTTACGCTCACAATCTCTCTAAACAGTGGATCAAACTTAAACTGTTTGCTAATCTTGCACAAGTATTGTTCCAAGCTTTCTCTAGGTTTTTCTATGTGTTTAGTTAACAACCAAACCTCTTTATTTATAGACTTTCATCGTTCTCAGCCGACAAGGTCATCTATTAGGAATCGATTTCCTAAACTAAGAGTGTTGCCTAAAACAAAAACTCTTCCTAACTAGGAATTCTTCCCAAATAAGGTTTCCTCCCTAATTTGGGATTCTTACCTCAACTTAGCTTGAGGTTTACTAAGTTCCTAAGAAGAGTAGAGATACACCTGTATCATGGGTCCCCCTTTTAAGAACTTGAACTCCTTTGAAAGTTAAAAATGAAGGTTAGGGAACTCAAGAGCCCCTTTTTCCTTGTTAAACCACTTGGCCTTGCTGGGAACTTGACCTTTACATCCAATTAGAAAAGCTTCTTTCTATCTTTGTCGTGTTTTGGTCACTCTTCGCTACTATATGTTGTCTTCCTTAAGTGGTTCCTCTCTATCAAACCATAAGTCTTCTACTCATGGTAAGATCATAGTGTCGTCGCCGTCATCATCTAGTAATGGTGGTTCAAACAACTTCAAATATTCGGCATTTATAACCGAGTACATTCCTAGATAAGGTGGTAAATCCAGACGAAACATTGTCACCAATCTGATCAAGTATACGAAACGATCCATATCTCAATGGCTTCAACTTCTTACCTTCCCCCTTCAGTCGCTCCTTACCTAATTTTAACCATACCAAGTCACCAATACCGAAATTACAAGGCACAAGATGCTTGTCATATTTTTCTTTGTATTTGGCTTGTGACTTATTTAATTGTGCTTCAACAGACACATGAATCTGAGATATCTTCTCTAAGAACTTTTGTGTCTTTTGTCGTTCACTTCCTTCCTTACTTTCGAAAAAAGTCACAAAGGTAGATATAACCCACGTTTCCTGTTGGAAGGTTTAGATGTGCTGCACAACTTACACCCTCTAACCAACTTATCCACATCATCTTGCATCTTTGGCCAAAATACATAACGACGTAGGTTAAGTAGAGTTTTATTCATCCCAAAGTGTCCAGCAACTCGGGATATGTGTGCCTCTCTCAACCATTGTAAACGATCTCCATCTTTTGGAATGCAAAGTAACTGTCCCTTGTATAAAAATCCATCCCGGAGTTTAAACTCGCCTTTCAAACCACTGTTTACACCTTCTAACATCTTCTTGAAGTCTTTGCTAGATGCGTACGACTCTGCATACTTTTGAGGAACAATCGGCTGAATTCTCATGGCCACCATTAATGCTTGGACTGGTGGACAAGACAACATATCTGCCAACTTGTTTGTTACTCCCTTCTTATACTTAATGAGAATGTTTTAAAGTCATCAAGTAAGACATCCACTTCATGTGTCGGGCTTGTTGTAGTTTCGTCTGTGCGTGTAGAGACTCCAACGGTTTATGATATGAATTACCACTACTTCTTTACCTAGGTGTTGATGGGGCAAAACGATTTGCTGGTTTTTTAAGAAAGTGAAGAGACGGCCGTGCAGACGGGACTTCTCGACCGAACAAACTTCTTAACCTGAAACAGATGCATTGCACGGGAGTGCTTTGAGTTTGAGAGATCAATCTATAGGACTCCAGCCTAAACCAAGACAATGGCCGTTCCAGAGTCAATTCTTTCACAAAGAGGGAAGAGGGTCGATCTGTAGGAGGGAAGCTGAGAAGTGTGTGAGATCAATGGTGACCAAGGATTGTGAATGTGTTATAAGTTTCTGCAAATGAACTTCTTGGTTCGAATAAGTTTGAATTCTGCTCAGTTGAGAGTGATTGTTCAGATGAGAATTCTTGTAATAATTCCCGTATATCTGAGATTATTAGATTTTCCTTCAATCGTGAATTCAAAGACTTATTTAAGTGTGACGGTTACTCGAGTGAAAGAGTGGAAAAATGGGAAATCATGGTTAAACCAGTTCCAGGTGGTGCGGAAACTTGGTTAACTGTCCACCCACTACTTTGCTAACTCCCTCAACTGCTTGCACGACTTACTCACATTTCTCATCGTGGATGAACACATGTGCCGTAGGCCGCCAGACCAAAATCCTAAATAATATGCCCCCATGTGACATGATTGATGTCTCATGATTGTGGAGTTTGCAAGACAGACATGTACTTAATTAGTCAGTTGTTGACTTGATTAGACGATGAGTCTAAGTATTGTTGAGTCGAGCATGATTGACGAATGCTCTATGATTCATGGATTGAACATGTCTGCTGGGACATATGTATAGTTCATATCATGAGCGAATATTGCTCGATTGACGAATTATTAAACATTATAAAATTATTGTTCGTCTGAGCAAATATTGCTCATTTGATGGATTACTGAGTATTGATAGTTGAATCAATATTGATAGTCTGAGCAAATATTGCTCGCTTGAACAATTATTGGTAGCATGAAGAATAAAATATTAATTTAAAATATTGGCAGCTGGACCGAATATTATATAATTAATCAATACGTTGATTGCTGGATCAACATAAAATTATTAGTGCTTGAACTTGCTCATAACTATGATTTGCAGAGCGTTCAGTTCAAAACCCTAATTTTGATCGATTGTTGATCAATTGATGATTTACTGAAAATCAATCACTGAGTGAGAGAGGGACCGTCTACATGGGATGATGGCCGACCATGTAGCGCCCAGATGCTCGAATGAGCATGCACCAAAGTCCTTTGTAGACCAGTTGGTGAAAAGATTATTAAATGCTGGTTTAATCATTTATTAAAATAGTGCTCGTCTGAGCATTAGGAAATAAAACCTAATTATGGAGAGGTGACGGACCGGCCACGGAGTATGAAACCGGTCATTGGTGGTCGTGGGACCAGCTGCTGGTCGTTTGACAAGTTCCAAGTTGGTTGGAAAGAGTTTGAACCCAATTATGAACTGTAGAAGATTAATTAGGTCAAAATTGTGAAAAAGTGTGGGATCGTCTCCTTGCAATCCTAAGGGCCGACCTTGGTCGGTCAAGGTGGCATGCCCGTATCACCATAGTGTCCGCGTTTCAGTCTTAAGAATTTTGGTATTTTCTGGTGCACGTTTGAGCAATATTTTGGATTTTCAGAAAAGTTTGATATTAACTGAAACTCTCGATTTTGCTCGAATGAGCAAATAGAACTTTGCTCGTGCGACTAATATTTTCCGTGAGTAGCCTAGTTGGTCATATGACCATTTGACTTTTTGGCTCTCTGATGGTTTGAGCAATATTTGAGAAAATATGAAAACTAGGGTTTTTGCTCAAACGAAGGAGTTTCATGACATGAAGGAAATAATAATAAGAAGAAAATAAGGGATTATAAGGTGTGGGACCGGTCACGGCTAGGGAATGTCCATGCGGCTATGTGGCCCGGTCCCGTGACACCATTCCCTATTTTTTCATCGTCTGAAGGAAAATATGGAGAAACTAAGAGTTTTGCTCAAACAAGGAAGTTTGCTCGAATGAAGGAGTTTTCATGAGATTAGCAAATATTATAATATTACTGTCCGTCTGAGCAAATATTGCTCATTTGATGGATTACTGAATATTGATAGTTGAATCAATATTGATAGTCTGAGCAAATATTGCTCACTTGAACAATTATTGGCAGCTAATGGGTCGGAAAACCGACTTTATTTTACCGCAAGTGCACGGTGTCCAAATTGTAGACAACAACAAATGTGGTTCGTTCCCACGAGGAGTGTTCTGAATTCCTTCTAGCTAATACAATCAACTTCTTAACCAGTAACAATTCAAGATGGAGTTTTCTGAATTTTATACTAAGAAATAAACAAACAAATTGGATGCAAACGAAAATGACAAGCAAGATGAGAAAAGGTTAGGGATCCAGGAATCCGTCATAGACTAGGTTTTATGTTATATTTTTTCGCAAGAATCTCTATTTTGCTCATGTAAAGTTGCAACACCTGGCTACTTAAACATGGAAGATATGTTGCTAAGAATGCTTGATAAGCGACTAAGGATTGTTTGATCTCGACCTAAAAGTAGAACCCATAATCACTATGTATACATGGCATACAAAGTAGAAGAATGTTCATAAATCTAATATCAATTAGGTCTAAATGGGATTGTTCTATAACTTACCTATGTATTATACTTGGCATAAAACATGAAAAGATTTATAAGAACAACAATCAATATGAGATACTCAAACATAAATTTAAGCTTTTGATTAAAGAACCTCTTGTTCATGAACATAAATAATTTATCCTACAAGTTCATCCTTTCACCCTAACAATAGTTTTAGCAAATCATGGGTTTCTCAAACGCCATGGAAACTGATAGAGATTTAATCTATCAGTAAAAGTAAGAAAACTAAGCATCGCAAAAGTAAAAAAATTTAAACCTTGTTTCTTCCCTGTGAACGGCGTATCCTTTTCTTCTCCTTTCGCTGGCTATTTGTAGGTTCTCCTGATCACTTCAACTAGGACCGAGCTGTCCTTGCCATGCCCAATCCAGGTACCTGACTTCCAGATTCAGGCCCTTCCAACACCGCCACAACACCAGTCTCAAATCAAGCCAACACGGATTCAATTCACCGGCTTTACCAGCTTTATTCCCCGGGCATTTAAATCTAAGCCACAACTTCTTCCTTCCCTGACTGCACTGCTCAAATCCAACCATAGCAGACTCCGGGTCATCACCAGCAACACCCAATTCAGTTACCTGCAACGGACCATCTCCACTTCCTTGTCCATAGCCAGCCACAACATATAGTACATCTCCAAATTATTGTTGTGTTCATTTGCCAACATTCACAGAGACCTTAATAGCAACATCTCACAGCCGAGATACATCACAGACCCATCTCGCCAAAATCTGTCCTTCATCTGGAGACTTAAGACCCAAGAACAGATCTGTTAGAGCATAGCTCGGTTGAACCCACCAAGTGTTGGTATGTCAAGTTTGGTTGCCATATTTTAGTGTGTCAAAACTCATCTAAGAGTCGCTTGATTATGTACTAGAGAAAACTTCGTTTAGGTTAGACTAGAAATTATAGGAATGTTGAGACATATAAGTATTACTCAAAGACCTGAAGAACGTGAAGAAGTAACGAACTACAACGACAGCGTCATCCTTCCTCTTGAGGTTAGTAATATTGACTTGAATTATTTCATTCCTAACGTATCTTTCAAGTCGTGCTATATTGAAAACATAACTGCGAAGCTGTGTATTGGATATATTACTCTAGTGGTGAGACATGATCACATGATCATAGTATTAGGGAATTATACTACGAAGTATAATGCTTATCTTTTGAACTTCATAGATATGACATCGACATAATCTTATGAATTCTATTATGATTATGTGAATGGGTAATGGTGAAGATTTCATCCTAGGAAACAATGGTTTACATTTGTTTAAAAGAAGTACATTCATGAACTTGTTTTATGAATCAAAAGGGAAATCGCTAGCATACGGCTATTCATTGCAAATCTTTGGATTACCAATATGTGTGAGATGGTAGAATCGATCGTAACTTTGTTATGTATCTTGGTGCAACTAATCACAATGCCTGACTTATGATTTGGTATGACTGGTTTTATTAATTAGGGTAACCGATATTCCTAAGTAATCACCTGAGATGGTATGATTGATATTTGTATTTGGTGTGAACGATCCTAGTAATTGGTGTGACCGATCACAAAGTGTTGTGTAGTCGATCCTTGTAATTGGCGTAACCGTTCCTAGTAATTGGTGTCACCGATCCTGGTAATTGGTGTAACCGATCCTAGTGACTGGTGTGACCGATCACAAGCAATACCATGAGTATATGGTAACCGGTCCTGGTAATTGATGTAATCGATCCTGGTATCTGATGTAACCGGTCATGGTAACTTGTGTGACCGATCACAAGTGTTTCCTTATGAAGGTAGAACATATTGAACCCATGTATGTGATTTGATATTTGATCAATCACATAGTAGTCTTGGAATACAGGTGAACCAATTCTAAACTTGTTTGGAAGTGTGGTAAAACCGATTCAAAGAATGTAAATATGAAAGATGATTTACAGAGAAAAGATGTCAACATACTTTGAACACGGACAATAACTCTTATCATTTATTGTTCAAAGATATTCCTTAGTAGTCAAGGAGATCATGTACCGAAATTAATTGAGAATCTTTTAATTAAGGTTTTTGGTTATATATGCTTTTAATTACCAGCAATTAAATGCATATCTCTAGAGAATAACAATTAGTAATGTGCATTTACTAATTGGAGATTTTCTATTGAGAGATTTCGGAAATATTGGACAAGCATTTATTGGAATTATGAAAACCGAATCTTTCCATTCATTGCATATCTTGAGAATATTTTCGATTTTGGAAATTCCTTGGTGTCCAAACATCCTTGTTCTATAAATACTTAAGTTTGCATTTCTAGCAAACTATCCTAAGAGCTTCATCTTGTTGTTGTTTCTGGTGGAGCCGTCTATACCCTAATTAGGCGAAATTTCTTAGGATAGCTCGTTTAAAGACTTCTGTGGGATCAAGAAGCTCTACAAGTAACGTTGGTGGGAAACTAGATAATTGCAGTGTTATAGTTTTCGATTGATTTGATTGACTAACGGATGTTGAAACTTTGATTGCACCTAGTTTGTTTATTCTTGAGAATCTTCTCTTCTGATAAAAGATTCACTCTAACTAGATCGAAGTATCGACGGGATCTTTAGAACTGTTTGTAGATCTAAAGACATCTTGTGATAATCCATTGTTAACAGACTCTGTTCTGTGCGTGATTGATCACAAGAGAGAGATTCAAGTGGTGTTGTGCAGGTTTTAATTGAAAATTAAAGAAGATTTGAAGACGAAGAAGATTTCTTATTTGTTTCTCATATCTTTGTGTTGCACAAACCTTGATCGGCTGGGATCCAACTAGAATCAGATTTATTTGATTGATTAGTTGCGTGAGATCGGGATTCACAATATATCTCTTTGAGATTTATTTGGATTGAGTGTGAATCTAAACTTGGCTACTTCGGTAGTTATTGGATAGATTGATCTAACCAGGAAAAGGAGTTTATTATCTTAAACGGAAGAGCCTTTGCATATGACTTCATATATCTTTATCTGGAAAGAAACAATAGAGTTGTTACCAAACAGATTTTTTGTTCCTTTACTGTTTGGAATACGATCCAAAGGAATTGTTCCAATGCGTGCACTCATCGAAGTCGGAAGAACAGGGATACTGAGGAAACTAAGTGAACTAGGGGTAGTTGCTTGGTCTCAACTATACGAAGTTGGATTAGATTTTAGCGGCTTAATTCTGAGAGTATTCAATTCTGGACTTGGTCCCGGGGTTTTTCTGCATTTGCAGTTTTTCTCGTTAACAAAATCTTGTTGTGTTATTTACTTTTCTATTTCCGCAATTATATTTGTTTATATAATTTGAAATAAATTACAAAAACGTTAAATATGCTTTACTTAATAGTGATCCTATAGATTTTGGTTAAGTCCAAAGCTATTATCAAGTAATCACACTTTGGTAGTCGTATTGTCTCGATCTCGTATCCATAGACAATCACACAAAGTGTGAATACCGATTTATAGTATTTTCTCGACTTTGTCCATAGACAATCACTTTCGGTAAGAGGACTTATAGGTGGATAAATTAAAGATTGTGGTGTATTTGGGTACCCTCGTCTTTTCAAATTTGTATCAGAGCAGGCAAACACGAAAAGATCTAACAATCTGTGTTTGGAGCGATCCAACCTATAAGAAATTGAGTCTATGACTGATTCAGTTAAAGTACCACCAAGATTTAATGGGATGAATTACCCATTATGGAAATCTGCTATGAGATCTTTTCTTTAATCCCGAGATTTTAATACTTGGTTATTAATCGAAGAAGGATATAAACGACCGAAAGTGAATTTTTCGGAAACTGAGTTTAAACGCTTAGCGTTCTATACATATGAAGAAAGAGCTCTTGCAAAGCAAAATTTTGATGGTTTGAATGCCATAATACATGCAGTAAGTCATGATCTCTTACATCATGTTCTGTCATGTGAAACTTCTAAGGAAGCATCGGATACTCTTGAGACGGTATCTGAAGGGAATGATTCCGAAAGAGAAGCTCGACTTCTATGTCTTTCTTCTGAATGGGAATTCCTTAAAATGGATGATAACGATACCTTCGAGGAGTTTAACTTTAAACTTTCTGAGATCGTCAATGCTTCTTTCTCACTTGGAAAGACTATACCTGAAAAGGAAATAGTATGCAAGATTCTCAGATCGTTACCATCCAGATACGAGTCTACGAAACATGCGATAATAAAAGCCAATGATCTTTCTATACTTTCTCGAAGCTCTCTTGTAGGAAAGTTAAAGATCTTTGACGAAAAAACTCTGCTGAAAAATCGAAATATTGGATATGATGCCTCAGTTAATACAAGTCAATCTTCGAAAGAAGTAAGTGTAAATCTGACTGAGAAACATTGTCAAGGAGGATAGAATACTTGTTGAAAAGGAGCTTAACTCAACAATTGTACTCCTAACACAACGGATTAAGGATGTTTTATTGAAAGATAAATCTAGTCCTGCTACATTATCTTTTTGTCATGAAAAAGGTAATGAAGAAATCCAATGTTTCAAGTGCCGTAGATTCGGACATATGGCAAAACATTGTTCTAGCATAAAAGCTCAGAAGTGAAACAAGGCTTACATCTCTAACCTAGATGATATCCCGGAGGAAAAAACCTATGAAGGAATATCAAGTTCTAATACACGTTCTGCCAATTCTAACAGTGATGTATCTTGTGAGTCTGATCAACTCCTAAAGAACTGTTATGAAAAACTTGAGTTAGGAATTAAGGAAAGTCGAAGATTAAGTCTAGAACTTGATAACCTTATAAAATCCCTGTCAGATAAAACTTAAGAGGTAAAGTCCGAGCAAGAAAAATTGCTTGACATTCAACCAAAGTTGTCAGAAGTTAACAAAGGAAAATGTAATTCTTCTGACAATATATTAAATTCTTTATGTAGAAGAGATAGCCATACTGCAAACGTCCATAGAATTCTTCATCAAAATAGATTCATCAAGGCACTTAGTAAGGGCATGAGAATTTTGAAGGATGATGAGTCTATTAGATCTCAAACGGAAGTTGCAAACTCTTGCAATAACAAGAGAAAGAAGGAACACAAAGGAACACAATCTATTGTGTTCATAAATCATCCTAAGGATGTGATTGTTACCTATGGTTAGACAAATTCTCACCTCAACACACACTGATTTTGTTGAAAAATGTGTTAGAGCATAGCTCGGTTGAACCCACCAAGCGTTGGTATGTCAAGTTTGGTTGTCATATTTTAGTGAATCAAAACTCATTTAAAGAGTCGCTTGATTACATACTAGAGTCAACTTCGTATAGGTTAGCTTGAAAGTGTTCGGATATGAGACTTACAAGTATTACATGAAGACTTGAAGAATGTGAAGAAGTATGGAGCTACGACGACATCATCATCCTTCCTCTTGAGGTTAGTAATATTTGACTTGAACTGTTTCTTTCCCAAATGTATCTTTCAAGTGGTGCATATTGAAAACATAACTGCAAAGATGTGTATGAAACTCTAGTTAGACATTGTATTAAGGAATACAATACGAGGTTTATTGCTTAACCATTAAACTTTGTATACAAGACATCGACGTGATCATATGAATGTTATTGTGATTATGTATGGGTATGAGTGAAGATTTCATCCTAGGAAATAATGTTTTACATTCGTTTAAAGGAAGTAAGTTCATAAACTTGTTTTGTGAATCGAAATGGAAATCGCTAGGCTTATTGGTATTGTTATTCATTGCAAATCTATTTTGAATTACCAATATGTGTGTTTAGTATAACCGCTCATAAACTTGTTTATGTATCTTGGTAAAACTATTCACAAGGCCTGACTTATGTATTGGTATGACTTTTATTAGTGAAACCGATCTTAAGTAATCACTCAAGATGGTATGATCGATGCCTTGTAAATAGAAACTTTTATCTAGTCATTGGGGAACCGATCCTAGTAAGAGGTGCAACAAATTTGAAAGAGGGAATTGATCCTTGTAAGAGGTACAACACGTTTTTAGTAGATGTGGGAACCGATCCTATGAACATGTTCAACAAGTTTGTTGTTTTGGGAGAACCGATCCTATGACATGTGCAACCGAATACAGGTAGTTACCATAAGTTGTGGGGAACCGATCCTAGTACCTAGTAAACCGAATTTTGCTAACTAGCGTGACTATGCACAGTACTCACATGGAGGTAGAACCGAACTTGTTTTGGTAGAACCGAGAAACCCATAATTGGTGATTTGATAGGATAATCAATCACATAGTTCTTGGAATTCATACGAACCAATTCTAAACGTGTTTGGAAGTATGGCAAATCGTTTCCAAGATTGTAAGTATGAAAATGGACTTACAAAGTAAAAGATGTCGACATACTTTGAACATGTGCAGTAACTCTTATCATTAATTGTTCAAAGATATTCCTTAATAGCTAATGGAGAATCCCGTGATAGAAATAAATTGAGAATCTTTTATTTAAGGTTTCTTAGTTTTTATATGCTATTTAATCTCCAGCAATTAAATGCATATCTTTAGAAAATAATAATTAGTAATGTGCATTTACGGATTACAGATTTTTCTATTGGGATTTCGGTCAATATTTGGACAGTGCATTTCCAGGAATTATGAAAACCGATTTTGTGTTTATTGCATATCTTTGAGAATATTCGGTTTTGGAAATTCCTTGGTGTCCAAACTTCCTTGTATATAAATATTGAAGTTTGCATTTCTAGCAAACTAATCCTTAGAGCCAGCAAAACTACCTAGTTGTGTTGTCACTGGTGGAGCCGCCTATTCGGAGAGGAAAGTAACCTAATTAGGCGGAATCTCTTACGACCGCTCAGTTTAAAGACTTCTTTGGGATTGAGAAGCTCTATTAGTGTCGTTGGTGGGAAACTAGATAATTACGGTTTATTATAAGTTTTCGATTGATTTAATTGACTAACGGTTGTTGAACTTTGATTGCACCTAGTTTGTTTATGCTTGAGAATCTTCTCTTCTGATATAAGATTCACTCAAACTAGATCGAAGTTTCGACGGGGATCTTTAGACTGTTTGTAGATCTAAAGACGTCTTGTGATAATCCAACGTTAACAGACTCCGTTCTGTGTGTGATTGATCACAAGAGATTCAAGTTGATTGTGTGTAGGTGCTGATTGAAGATTAAAGAAGATTTGAAGACAATAAGACTTTTTGGGTTCATAATCTTTGGTGTGCACAATACTTGTTTCGGTTGGAAAGGGATCCAACTATAATCGGTTTATCTTTGTGATAGATTGGATTGATTAGTTGAGTAGATCGGCATCAATACACTTCTTTGTGATTAATAGTATTGATTGCTTAGTCTAACAATTACTTTGGTAGTAGTTGAGAGATTGATCTAAGGACCTGACAAAGGAGTTTATTTGTTAAACGGAAGAGCCTTTGTCAGACTCATATCACGTTGTTTGAAAAAAGTTGTTACCGAACAGATTTGTTGTTCCTTTACTATTTGGAATACGAACCAAAAGAATTGTTCCAAGTGCGTGACTTACTACAAGTTGGAGGCGGAGGGATACTGAGGAAACTAGGTGAACTATAGTTTTAGTTGCTTGGTCTCAACTATACGAAGTTGGTTTGATTTTGTATATTAGCTTAATTCTTAGAGTATTCAATTCTGGACTAGGTCCCGGGGGTTTTCTGCATTTGCGGTTTCCTCGTTAACAAAATCTTGATGTGTCTTTTACTTTTCTATTTCCACAATTATAATTGTTTTATTATAATTAGAAGTAAAATACACAAACGTTAATTCCTATTTTACTTGATAGATAATCCCTAGAGTTTGGTTGAGTCCGAACCTATTATCAAGTAAACATACTTCGTTGTTGTATTGTCTCGATCTCGTATCCATAGACGATCACACGAAGTGTGAACCGATTAGTTGTATTGTCTCGACTCAGTCCATACACAATCACTTTCGGAAAAGGACTTATAGGTGGAAAAGTTTTAGATTGAGGTATATTTGGGTACCCTTGTCTTTTCAATTGGTATCAGAGCAGGCAAACATGAAAAGATCTAAAAATATGTGTTTGATGCAATCCAACCTATAAGACATGAGCCAAAGTAAAGTTAAGTGAGAGTGAAAAATAAAGAAAGGCTCAGTTAACGTATCACAAGATGTTGGAAGTTTTGATTTTAAGAAATGTTTAAAAGGGGCTTCTTCATCAGGTTCTACTTGCTCTTCTGAGAATAAGTCTGAAGGTTCTCTAAACGATACTAAGTTAAGCCCTGTATTCACATTCAATGCTTTAGACTCTGAAAAATCTCTTTTTGATAACGAGATTTTTTTTGAGTTCTATGCTTGAGATTTCTGATGAAAGATCAAGTGTAAAAACATCTGAACTAAAGGAATTGAGCAAACAATTTCTTATTTGTTCTAATGAACTTCTTTCAGCACTTGAAAGAGAACAATATTTAACTTTAAAGTTTGAAAATATCGATGAAGAGCATAATTTGTTGAAAGAAAAATTCGCATAACAAATGCAGAGCCTTAATGATAAAGTATGTGCTAGTCTTTCTCAAACAGAATTATTTAAGAAAGAACGTGATGCGACTCTTGAAAAGGTACATTTGTTGGAAGATAAACTTGCTGAATCTGATGCAAGGATTAACTCTCAACAAAAGAATTTTGAAGAGAAAGAAGGTGAATATCCTTCACGAGAAAAATGCCTTAAGGCTGATCTAGCCAGTGCTCTTGATAAAATCAAGACGTTGAAAGAAGAAATTTTGGACCTTAAAAAGTTTAATGTTAGCTCAAACAATTTAACCTCAATGTTAGAAGCAAGTAGAAATCATCGTGATACACGAGGATTGGGCTATAAGGGAATAGATGCTTCAAATATTAACAAAGAGGTAAAATTTGTTAAAGCTACTAATTCTTCTCAACCAGAGGCTTCCACTGATGTCAAAAATGATACTATTTCTTGTAAAGAAGTAAAACCAGTCAAGCCTAAGAATCATGTTCAACCGTTCTCTTCAAGTGCAGCAATCAAAGAGAGCACTTCTGCTAATGTCAAGAAAGCAACAACGTTGAACAAGGATAAGAAGAAGAAGAAAACTCGTCGAGCTCCAATGCAAGAGGATCCACAAAAAGGTAACATTAAAACTCATACTTCGTATATTAATACTAAGCATTGTTATTATTATGGTAATAAAGGACACTTGAAATGGGGATGCAAAGTTCGTAAGATGCAAGATGCACTTTCTATTGTATCAAATGAATTGGCTAAGTTTTCTCCTCATAAGAACTCAGATCTGTATTGTCCTAAGTGTAGGGAAAAGAATTATTATAATGATAGTTCAAATTTTGCATATCACTCGACAAGGTCATTTCATAAAAGACCCAATTATAGAAAGAGAGATGACTTTTTAAATGCAAAAACAAGATCTGATGTTCCAAATTGGAGAAAGGGTGTTTCGCAAAATATTCAAAAGGACAATGATCCTAATGGTATGAAGGAGAAAGATGCTCCTACGAAACCCAACTTTAAATGGGTCCATAAGTCCTCCATAGCCAAGAAGGGACCAAAAGTTAGTCAAAAGAATGACTCTCGGCTGTTAATTGTTGGTAACAATAATTACAAGAGTCTTCTTGAAAGACTAAAGAAAGACATCATGTCTGAAATCTCTTGTACTAGTAAAGGTTGTGATAATGACACTCTTCATCACAAGTCAAAGAATAAAAACAAGAGATGGAACAAGAGAAAACAAACCAAGCAATAGGTCAAGAATGATGATTCTGTCTTAGTCACTCATGACGAACAAGACAAGGCTCAACTCAACATAACCTAGTTGTGTCAGAATGTGCATGCTCACCTTGGTGCTCAATCTTTTGAAAGGTGAGGAAGTACATGAAATTGAGCACGTGATATCTCAGTTATTATATGACTAATTAACATATCTAGGGAGATTTATTTTCTTCTATACTCATACTTTCTCTATCTATATTTGAGGTTTTGATAGAAATGGTAATTTTGAGTTTATGTTGTTGATATCTACTAATCATATATGTGTAACTCTTGTTTTTACGGTTAAAACGAGCCAAAAATCACCGAATTCAGACATTGTATGCAAAAGTTATGTCAAAAAAAGTTTAGTGTTGTGATCCGTCACAAGTAACTCTTGGGAACCGATCCTAGTGATAGGTGCAATGCTGGGAACTGATCCTAGTGAGAGGTCCCCATACGAAGGAGTGTAAAACTGTTTTGCCCATAACTTCTTCGTCCGAACTCGGAATGACCTCATTCTTTTTGCGTTGGTTTCGCAATTCAATTCCCTACAAGATAGAGGTAATTGCAATACTTGATTCTTTGTTGAAAATTTATGGTGTATTGCATTTGTGTTTATGGGATGTTTGATTTCGGTTTTATCACCTTAATATTCGATCTCATATGTGTGAACCCTTATGGTTTGGGTGACTTTTTGATTTAGCGGGATTAAGTTCCAACCCATGTTGGTAGGATTTATCAAAGGATCATAAGGGGTTCCTGTAGAAACAATATGTGAAAAAGTCACAATATGTTGAATCTTTTGGTTTAGCATAAAAGCATATGTGATTCGAGGTTTCAACTTTCGCATTTCATAGTTAAAACCGGTTTTCAACCTCTCTCTGGTAAAGGTTGCTCTTTGTTGTTGTTCTTTTGTTTTGGCGGGAGGATAACAACTTTAACGGGGGAGAGTTCTAAGAGAACGTGCGCTTAATGACATATCTTAAAGGGAGAAGAGGATGCGGAATTTGAGGTAACAATCTTGTTAGTTAATTAATTTCCTGTTTAAGAAAAGCATGATTTTATTTCATATCCTTATTTCTTTTGCTTAACAAAATTTCGGTTCAATTAATGTTTATTCCATTATTTATGTATGGATGTTTGATTGTGATTCAATTGTTTCCGGTTAAGAAAAACTATTGTTATCTTTCGTTATTGTTTTGTATCAATTGTTTAGGCTTACAAAATTTCGGTGCAATTGCAGTGCTATAATGTCTATGTTTGTTTCAATTGCTTCCGGTTAAGATAAATGATTATGCAAGTTGATTTATTTGGTTTGTATAGATTGTTTATGGATTAACAAAAGTGTTTCGGGATCATTTGTTTAGTCCAAGTGATTTCCGGATAAGAGAATCTAAGTTTTTCAGATCTTAGTTAGACTTATCAAATGTGAAGGTTTCGGTTATTCAAGTCTAACCGAATGCCTTAACAAGAATTACTAGTTAACTAACCTAGTATTTGTCTTGTTTAAAAGTGAAAGGTCTAAGTTATTTATGAGAATAATTAGAGCCTGATGAGAAAAATAAAGATAATTCTGGTCTTTATTCTGGTCTTATCGAACAAGCGATTGTACTTGTACAATCGGTTTAGCAAAAGAACTAAGGTGCTTAGTCGATTTTTGTTATGCTAAACTATTAGGGAAAATTGCTTCGGGCAATTGTTTCCTACATAACATGTTAAAACCAAATTACTTGTAGTTTCGGTTTTGATATTGGTTATCTAAAATGGTGTGTAAAACCCTCGTGCTCAACTCTTATAGGTTTGCAAATTATGTTTGTGAGATTTGTAAGATCCTTTCGGTTTGTCCTTTATTTTTTCGTTTCTTTGTCATTTTATGACAAAAAGGGGGAGAAATATATGGAGTAAACAAGTGATATTGACTTGTTGTGAGTTGGTATCACTAAGGGAAAGGACATTTGTGCTAAAACGTTTATTCTAACGAAGAGAGTGAAAGCATAGACTAAGGGGGAGTCACATACCATATGATATGTAGTTATGAGGAACTACATGGAAATAACAAAGACGTGCGATTGAAAATCTACCTATCTTACCTTTATGGGGAGTATTAGCTTTGTTATTATAATGTCAGCAGCGGCATTTAAGGATTGAATTTAATGCAGGTTTTGTGCTGTTGAACTTGGAATCAAGCGTATGTGTATAATGAATTTTTGTAATTTGTTTATCCATATGATGTAAGAGTTTTGTCACTAAAATTGACAAAGGGGGGGATTGTTAGAGCATAGCTCGGTTGAACCCACCAAGCGTTGGTATGTCAAGTTTGGTTGCCATATTTTAGTGAATCAAAACTCATTTAAAGAGTCGCTTGATTACATACTAGAGTCAACTTCGTATAGGTTAGCTTGAAAGTGTTAGGATATGAGACTTACAAGTATTACATGAAGACTTGAAGAATGTGAAGAAGTATGGAGCTTCAATGACATCATCATCCTTCCTCTTGAGGTTAGTAATATTTGACTTGAACTGTTTCTTTCCCTAACGTATCTTTCAAGTCGTGCATATTGAAAACATAACTGCGAAGCTGTGTATGAAACTCTAATTAGACATAGGATTAAGGAATACAATACGAGGTTTATTGCTTAACCATTAAACTTTGTATATAAGACATCGACATGATAATATGAATGCTATTGTGATTATGTATGGGTATGAGTGAAGATTTCATCCTAGGAAATAATGTTTTACATTCGTTTAAAGGAAGTAAGTTCATAAACTTGTTTTGTGAATCGAAAGGGAAATCGCTAGGCTTATTGGTATTGTCATTCATTGCAAATCTATTTTGAATTACCAATATGTGTGTTTAGTATAACCGCTCATAAACTTGTTTATGTATCTTAGTAAAACTATTCACAAGGCCTGACTTATGTATTGGTATGACTTTTATTAGTGAAACCGATCTTAAGTAATCACTCAAGATGGTATGATCGATGCCATATAAATAACAACTTTTATCTAGTCATTGTGGAACCGATCCTAGTAAGAGGTGCAACAAATTTGCAAGAGGGAATCGATCCTTGTAAGAGGTGCAACACGTTTTTAGTAGATGGGGGAACCAATCCTATGAACATGTGCAACAAGTTTGTGGTTTTTGGGGAACCGATCCTATGGACATGTGCAACCGAATACAGGTAGTTACCATAAGTTGTGGGGAACCGATCCTAGTACCTAGTCAACCGAATTTTGGTAACTAGCGTGACTATGCACAGTACTCACATGGAGGTAGAACCGAGAAACCCATAATTGGTGATTTGATAGGTTAATCAATCACATAGTTCTTGGAATTCAGACGAACAAATTCTAAACTTTTTTGGAAGTGTGACAAATCGTTTCCAAGATTGTAAGTATGAAAATGGACTTACAAAGTAAAAGATGTCGACATACTTTGAACATGTGCAGTAACTCTTATCACTAATTGTTTGAAGATATTCCTTAATAGCTAATGGAGAATGCCAGGATCGAAATAAATTGAGAATCTTTTATTTAAGGTTTCTTAGTTTTTATATGCTATTTAATCTCCAGCAATAAAATGCATATCTTTAGAAAATAATAATTAGTAATGTGCATTTACTGATTATAGATTTTTCTATTGGGATTTCGGTCAATATTTGGACAGTGCATTTCCAGGAATTATGAAAACCGATTTTGTGTTTATTGCATATCTTTGAGAATATTCGGTTTTGGAAATTCCTTGGTGTCCAAATTTCCTTGTCTATAAATATTGAAGTTTGCATTTCTAGTAAACTAATCCTCAGAGCCAGCAAAACTACCTAGTTGTGTTGTTACTGGTGGAGCCGTCTATTCGGAGAGGAAAGTAACCTAATTAGGCGAAATCTCTTACGGACGCTCAGTTTAAAGACTTCTCTGGGATTGAACGCTCTATTAGCACCGTTGGTGGGAAACTATATAATTGCGGTTTATTATTAGTTTTCGATTGATTTGATTGACTAACGGTTGTTGAACTTTGATTGCACCTAGTTTGTTTATGCTTGAGAATCTTCTCTTCTGATATAAGATTCACTCAAACTAGATCGAAGTTTCGACGGGGATCTTTATACTATTTGTAGATCTAAAGACGTCTTATGATAATCCAGCGTTAACAGACTCCATTCTGTGTGTGATTGATCACAAGAGATTCAAGTTGATTGTGTGCAGGTGCTGATTGAAGATTAAAGAAGATTTGAAGACAAGAAGACTTTTTGGGTTCATAATATTTGGTGTGCACAATAATTGTTTCGGCTAGAAAGGGATCTAACTATAATCGGTTTATCTTTGTGATAGATTTGATTGATTAGTTGAGTAGATCGGCATCAATACACTTCTTTGTGATTAATAGTATTGATTGCATAGTCTAACAATTACTTCGGTAGTTGTTGAGAGATTGATCTAAGGACCCGACAAAGGAGTTTATTTGTTAAATGGAAGAGCCTTTGTCAGACTCATATCACGTTGTTTGAAAAAAGTTGTTACCGAACAGATTTGGTGTTCCTTTACTATTTGGAATACGAACCAAAGGAATTGTTCCAAGTGCGTGACTTACTGCAAGTTGGAGGCGCAGGGATACTGAGGAAACTAGGTGAACTATATGTCTAGTTGCTTGGTCTCAACTATACGAAGTTGGTTTGATTTTGTATAGTGGCTTAATTCTTAGAGTATTCAATTCTGGACTAGGTCCCGGGGGTTTTCTGCATTGCGGTTTCCTCGTTAACAAAATCTTGTTGTGTCTTTTACTTTTCTATTTCCGCAATTATAATTGTTTTATTATAATTAGAAGTAAAATATACAAACGTTAACTCCCATTTTACTTGATAGACAATCCCTAGAGTTTGGTTAAGTCCGAACTTATTATCAAGTAAACATACTTCGTTGTTGTATTGTCTCGATCTCGTATCCATAGACGGTCACACGAAGTGTAAACTGATTAGTTGTATTGTCTCGACTCGGTCCATAGACAATCACTTTCGGAAAAGGACTTATAAGTGGAAAAGTTTTAGATTGAAGTATATTTGGGTACCCTCGTCTTTTTAATATGCATCCTCACTTGTTGCTTAAAATTCTGTTCGTGAGGAGGCATAGGCAGAAATTGTAAATATGTTCTTTAGGTAATAATAATCTCATAATCGATATCTTTCACTTTTGGGATAAATATATTCGGTTTACATAAACCAAATTATATCACCCCTTGATTTTCTCCTATCGAATATTATATATATTCTTCTTGTCCAAAAGAAGACTATCTTGCATCAATGGAGAGATCAGTGAAAGAAGTGTCGTCTCTAGATGATTTAGCACTTTGTGCATCGATTATGACTGAAACTCAAGATGTCTTACAACATGATAATCTTCAAGATTCTCTGAGAAAACAGATTCTTATTGTTAGAACTTGTATTAGACACCATGAGCTAATGATAAAGGATTCAAAAGAAGTACTAACTAATCTTCATTCTCAACTGTTTGAGATGAACAAATCTCCTATTGGAAAAGGAAGTGCTAAGAAGAATTTGAATCCAAAATTCGAAAGCGATTTTCACAAGACACGCGATTAGAGAAAAATAGACATCAATGTATTGATTTATTTCGATTATTGTATAAGGTCTATTTTAAATAAAAACTATCAATACTTATGAATAAAATTATTATTTTATAATTTTCTTGTGATAGTTTCCGATTACATAGCCTGTGCATGAATGTCTATATTTTTTGCTATGTGCTTCAGTTTATGGGATGTCTGATTTCTTCCAACTATGAGTATTCTTTGTGATAACTCAAGTGTTATTCGTCTAACAGAAAATCCTGTTGAACATTCTCGTACTAAACACATAGATATTAGATATCATTTTATTAAAGAATTGTATGAGAATGGAGTTATCAAACTAGAATATGTTCTCTTTGAACGTCAACTAGATGATATTCTCACTAAGCCATTAGACATGCCAACCTTTGAAAATCTAAGGAAGTCTATTGGCATTGTTAAGGTACATTAGTACCTTATGATTATGGTTTTCAACTTTTGCTATTGGCACGCATTAGTTAAAACTGTTTCAACCTTTCTATGGTAAAGGTTGCTCTTTGTTGTTGTTCTTTTGTTCTTGCGAGAGGATGACAACATACTGGGGGAGAGTTCTTATTTGAACTTGTGCTTAATGATATATCTTTCTGGGGAGAAGAGGATGCGGAATCTGAGTTAACGAATTTGTTAATTAATCATTTTCTTATTTAAGAAAAGCCTGTTTATATTGCATATATTTTGCTTTTGCTTAACAAAATTTCTGTACAATTGATATATTCTATTATGATGTGTATGGATGTGTGTGCGTATGATTTAATTGTTTTCGGTTAAGAAAAACTATGTTAATTTATTTGGCTTATGGTTTGGTATCTTCTTTATTTTTGGGTATCAAGTGTTTTTGCTTAACGGAATTTCAGTGCAATTGCGGTGCTATAATGTCTATGTTTGTTTCAATTGCTTCCGGTTAATAAAATAATTGTGCAAGTCAATTTATTTTGGTTTGTGTGAATTGTTTATGGCTAAAAGAAATACAGAATCATTTGTTTAGTCCAATTCGATTCCGGATAAGAGAAACTAAGTTAATTCTGATCTTAGTTATACTTATCAAATTTAAGGATTCTGTTATTCAAGTCTAATCGAATGCCTTGACAAGAAAAACTAGTTAACTAACCTAGTGTTTGTCTTGTATAAAGAGAAAGGTCTAAGTTATTTTCTGAATAATTAGAGCCCGTTGAGAGAAATAAAGTTAATTATGATCTTTATTTTGGTCTTATTGAAATAAGCGATTGTATGTTTACAATCGGTTTAACAATGGAATTAAGTTTCTTAGTCGAATTGTTAAACTAATTGTTTCCATGATAACATATTAAAACTAAATTACTCGTAGTTTCGGTTTTAATATTGGTTATCTAAAGTGGTATGTGAAACCTTCGTGCTTAACTCTTATAGGTTGTTTACAAGTCTTTTAGATTTGTAAGATCCTTTCGGTTTGTCCTTTATTTGCTCGAACCTTTGTCATTTTGTGACAAAAAGGGGGAGAAATTTATGGAGTAAACAAGTGATTTGCAATCACTAAGGAAAGGACAATTGTGCTTAAACGTTATATCTAACGAAAGAGTAAAGCATTGACTAAGGGGGAGAAATATATACTATTGCTGTTGTAATTATTTTGACTACAAAAAGGGGAATAACAAAGATGTTCGGATTCAAATGTCAACAGCGGCATTTATTAATTGAATATATGTAGGTTATTGTTCTGTTGAAACTTGGAATCAAGCATATGTAAAATGAATTCTTGTAATTCGTATATCCATATGTATCAAGAGTTGTGTCACTAAAATTGACAAAGGGGTGGATTTTCAGAGCATAGCTCGGTTGAACCCACTAAGCGTTGGTATGTCAAGTTTGGTATGTCAAAGATTAAGTCTATGGTATCATTATGCAAATATTGATGAAAAATAGAATGAATCTTTGAATATTCCGCAGTATTGATCTTTCCCCAATCCACTTCTATGTGAAAGTACTGTACGACTCCATAAGTTTTCTTATGTTGAGCATTTTCGATTAAATTAATCATTAAGGTTCCTTTGTGATTAATTTAATTGAGTTTTCTGGATACAAATTCATGTCTCATGTGATTTGTTAATGTCCAAAGAAATCCTTCTTTTCTTTTAAAAGTAAGGTCGCTCTTGTTGTTCTTTCGGGAATGACATTTTATGGGGGAAAGTTCTTAATTGAACTTGTGCTTAATTGCCAAATCTTTGTGGGGAGTGCGATTGTGCAATATTGTAGGAGTTATCTTGTATCTTTATAAATTCCTTGATGAATACACTAAGTTTCGACTATGTAAAATCATCGAAACAAAGTTGATATGTTCTCTTTTAGTCATGAAGTATCTCTATGAGAATTTCATTATGATCCCGCTAGTTTTCGTACCTTTGCCAATTTATATTGACAAAAAGGGGGAGAATTATTGTGTAGTTCACACTACAAATACATATGGGTTACGGATCATTATGTAAGGGGGAGTGGTTTTCATTGTGAGATGAAGTATTGACTAAGAGGGAGTGATACATATCTCCATAGTATTATTGTCAAAGTTGTGATGCAATTGAACTTTGATGATGTGTAATAATATTGTGACACTGTATAACAATATGAAAACATCTTGTTTTTATATATTGTTATGGCTACGGATCTTCAACAACTATGATGCTGAGTTGAACACGTTCAGAATCACTGGAGTACTTGGAAGTGACAAAGATTTCGAGTAATGTTAAAGAACCAAGGAAATCAAGCATTTGGATGAGAAGATACAAAGTTTATTTATTTTGTAATCCATATGTATTGATAGTTTTGTCACTAAAATTGAAATAGGGGGAGATTGTTAGAGCACTGCTCGGTCGAACTCAAGCTACAAAGTTTATTTATTTTGCTATCTCAAGCTTGTTTGTCAAGTTTATTTGTCAAAACTATAAGTCTTGATTTCTAGTCTACTTATAGCTATGTCTCGGATTAGGATAGAATGTGTAGTTGAGATTTAGACTTCACGACGTTCATCGATTGAAGACGAAGAACTACTAAGGGGATCTTGTGGAACTTAATCAAAAAAGGTATGTGGAGACTTGAACTCATTTATCACTCAGAAGTCTATTTCTATTCTATCTCCTATTGAGACAAAAGTCGTATAGCTATATATATAGACTTTACTTTATACACATTTGATATTTCGAGCTGAGTTTAACTCGCTTACATATTACTCGAAATATGTGTTGGTAACCTTTCGCTTTAACCAAGTTCATCTTTTATTCTTGACGAAAGTCAAAAGATGGTCATGTGAAAATCACCTGGTAACATCTTATATGATTTGAGTGAGACAGTCATTTTATGTATATTCGGAATGTTTCGTACAGTCGAACCTCGATAAATGAATGCCCTCGGGACTAAGAAAAAATATACACTTAGCGGGGTTATTTATTTAACGATAAATGAATTTTTATTCATTTATCGATAAACGATTATTTATTCATTTAGACAATATTTTCTTAATTAAGAAGTTAAATCGTATAAGAAAAGATGTACAAATGTACCTAGACGATATTGGTCAAAATTCTTATCAATAATTCTTAGAGGCTATTGGTCAAAAAAATTATCAATAATTCAATTAACATTCATTTTCTTTTGATTTTAGATTAGTGTACATTCAAAGTTCAATCGTTAATATATGTGTAGAGTAAGTATGGAACTGTGTACTGAGACCACTTAAAATATGTCCAGAGTAAGTAAGAAACTGTGTATTAACTGGTGTCATTTCTAATTTACGTTATAAAAATGTGATTGACGTTGAACATATTTTAAACTATCCTAACGAGAATGATGCAAATCTCCAACAGACGAAGAAGCTAATGAGTAAGTAATGAATGATGAGAATGATCTTGAACTAGATGATAGTAGTGTCGTACCAAATGTGTTATCTAAAGATGCCTTTCAAGCGATGATCACTTTAAAAGTACTTGATGTAACACGAGCAAAATATTCCAAAAATTGTGCAAGCATTGCATGAAATTAAGGATGCGGTGCATTTTAGTTTCGGTGGAAGAAAAAGACAATCAACTATAGATGAATTTTTTTGAGTTTATTTCTACATATATTTTTATGTAAAATTTACTGATTATGTATTTTGGTTTATTCTTATATATTTTTTATATATAATTTAGTGATTATTCGTTTATATTTCTATAGGGCCTTTAAGGATTCAATATTTTTTATTCATTAATGCATTAAGCGAGGTTATTCATTTATCACCTTGGCCCAAATCGGGACCAGAGAAAATTATTCATTTGGCGAGGTTATTCATTTATCGAACATTCGTTTATCGAGGTTCGACTGTATTGACCATTTGATCAATTGAAAATTGCTTTGAAGCTAATAGTTTGTGTGAGACAGCTATTCTCGTCTTCTAAGAATGTTTGAATGATTAAAATGGGAGTTTAGAACAATTAACCATTGATTGGATATTGCACAGTATGCGTACTATTGCAAGTGTATTCCAAGTCCGGGAATTTAGTATGCATACCCGTATGCGTACTGATTAAACATTTGAAGTCCGGGAACTATAGTATGCATACCCGTATGTGTACTGATTTCAACTGAGTCGGTCATGAACGACAGTATGCGTACCCGTTTGCATACTGGCAAGTTCGACTGAACAGTGCTCTAACAATCTCCCCCTTTATCAATTTTAGTGAAAAAACTATCAATACGTATGGATTACAAAATAAATAAAATTTGTAGCTTCTCATCCAACATGCTTGATTTCCTTGGCTCTTCAACATTCCTTGAATTCTTCGCTACTCCAAGTACTCCAGCGATTCTGAACGTGTTCAACTCAATCATTGTTGTTGAGGATCCGTAGCCATACAATAAGAAAACATATGAACAACATTTGTTTTCAATCATTGTTATACAGTGACATAGTATTATTACACAGCATCAAAGTCTAATTGCATCACAACTTTGACAATAATACTATGGTGATATGTATCACTCCCCCTTAGTCAATACTTCATCACACAATGAAAACCACTCCTCCTTACATAATGATCCGTAAACCATATGTATGTAGTGTGAACTACCAAATAATTCTTCCCCTTTTTGTCAATATAAATTGGAAAAGGTACGAAAACTACGGGATCATAATGAAATTCTCAAAGAGATAATGCATGACTAAAAGAGAACATATCAACTTTGTTTCAATGATTTTACATAGTCGAAACTTAGTGTGTTCATCAAGGAGTTTAAAAAGATACAAGATAACTCCTACAATATTCCACAGCCACACTCCCCAAAAAGATTTGACAATTAAGCACAAGTTCAATTAAGAACTCTCCCCCATAAGATGAAATCCCGATTAAAGATTCAAGCTAAGTTTGCTTAAAACCAAAGGAATATCTCTCCACCGTTAGATGGTCTTAGCTTGTTACACACAAATGAAATATACATTTATTTCGATATGGGTAACCATACCTAAACGTGTATATTGAGTTGGCTCAATAACAATTAACCGAAGTTATCCATATAAACACTTTTGTTTTATCCATATTCATCCAACACTTCTAGACCAAATATGATAACCAATCAAACATGAAAGATAATCAAATGAATATAATTGTGTTTCAAATAGAGTTGTTCAATTGTTCATCATTGAATATAAATGTATATGAACCACTTGAAACAAAACCGGATTGATTCTTAATCGTACATTGTACTTATTATAAGAATCAGTTCATGAACATTAAGCCACGGTTTGCAAAGATTGCATTCCTTATTTCATAAATGTTTTAGTTCATGAGCATGAGAATCATACATAACCGATTTTAAAACTTTACCACTAAGTTTGCAAACGGGTACGCAAACTATAACATATGGACTTTTGTCTTGTCCAGCAGTTTGCAAACGGGTATGCAAACTTCTGCCCCGAACCTAACTCAGGTAAAACCGTTCGCATACTAGGTATGCAAACTTGGTTCCCGGACTTCTCAGTTAAAACCGTTCGCATACTAGGTACGCATACTAATTTCCCGGACCTGAATCATACCAAAACAGTTTGCATACTAGGTATGCATACTGTACTGTATCCAGACAAAGATATTTGTTCTAAACTCCCATTTCAATCATTAAAACATCCTTGGAAGACGACAATAGCTGTCTCACACAAACTATTAGCTTCAAAGTAATTTTCAAGTGATCGAATGATCAATACGAAACATTCCGAGTCGACATCAAATGATTGTCTCACACAAATCATGTAAGATGTTTCAAGGCAATTTTCACGTGACCATCTTTTGACTTAATATTTAGTTTCCAACAAATAAATTGTTTCCAACTAAACTCGTCAAGAATAATGATGAACGTAGCTAAAGCAAAAAACTTCCAACACATATTTCGAGAAATAGATAAGCGAGTTAAACTCAGCTCGAAATATCAAATGTGTATAATATAAAAGTCTATATAGTTATACGACTTAGTCTCATTAGAAGATAGAATAAAATAGAATTCTGAGTAATATAAAAGTTTTAGTCTCCACATACCTTTTGTTGATGAAGTTCCTCTAAGCTCCCCTTAGTAGATCTTCGTCTTCAATCGATGAACGCCGTGAAGTCTAAAGATCAACTACATATTCTATCATAATCCGAGACATAGCTATAAGTATACTATAAATTAAGACTTATAGTTTTGATCAACTAAACTTGACAAACAAGCTTGATATAGCAACGCTTGCAGTTCGACCGAGCAGTGCTCTAAAAGGTATTTAGAGAGAAGGATGTTGGGAGTATTATATGTGATTGTTGGATTTAATTCGTGGGTGGATAAGGCTCTCCATGATTAGGTTCTTCTGTCGGATATAATGTTGTCACCATTACTTTCTTTGGATACTTGCTATGTAGAGTGTGCGTACATTGAGGTACTGGTAAGGACCAAATCTTACATGACTACGAGGACGAAACCTCATGGCGCATTAATAATCATTGAAGAATCCGCAAGAGTCGCCCTTGCTACACCAAAGGAATACATCGCTCAACTATCATTATTGTTGTGAATGTGTGCCGAATGATTGGTTGGTAGAACTTTATATTTTCCGTACAACTTATTATCTTAATATGCTTTATCTGTTCTTCCGTGTTTTATCGGTTTTCAGCAAAACCTGCATTGTTTTCAAATCATGCTAGTGAATATTACTTGAAAGTTAGTTACTATTTCTGCTGGGTACCCCTTTTAGGGATGATGTGCTCACTCAATTCCCACTTTCAGTTTCAGAGACAGATCAAGATGTGCACGTGATGATGGCCGTTCAAGTCTTGGAAGCTTCGAGGATTCGAGTCTGTTAGTTGGTTAACTTCTGCTATGTTTAATTTATTGTATATTCTATCTGCAAACCAAATCACTATTATATATATATATATAATCGGAGAAGGTTTATTGTATATATTTCATAGAGGGTTTAGATTTGGGTTAATTTTTGTTTAGAACCTATAAATTACTGCTTAAATAGGTGTTTTGGGATCCTAGTGCCTCAAATTGTAGTATGATTTCTTAGATTTATAAGTACTTGGATTTGGGGCGCTACACCGCCTATACTACCTACGTCATTAACCGGCCTTGTCTGTCGTATGTGTTGTAATAGAATTAAATCAACCTAAAGATGTTCTTCTTTATGTTTTCCAGATATTTAGATTTTGTATACCATTAAATCAACCTAACGACTAGAATAAAGACTTTTTTTATTGAATATACATATATGATGTATTGTATCGTGTTATATAGGGTTTTATGCATGTTATAACTTGCTTTCCTAGCGTGTTGTGCTGTGATGTGCCACGTGCTTATCCATGTTGCATGTTGTGTTGTGCCTCGTTGCCGATTAGTATGGCCCTACACAACCCATGTAGCTACCGTGCTGGGTTGGGATGGGACAAAACTTTAACGTGTCGTTCTGGGCACGACATGTTGCACCTATGTCCAGTCCACCATGAACAGCTGTGTGTCTTCCCAAATGTTGGGTTGGACCAATCATGCTCACCCTAGAGACCTAGACCCTAGTAATCACCCAAGCCGACCAAAAAAATGCCCGCATTTCATCTAAACCCATCAAAATTGGCAAAGCAAACTGCAGCACAGTTCCAAGCAATGTAGTTAATATCGGATTGCGGTTTATCTCGGTTGGGACCTAGACACTGGTACAACTTTGTACCGGGGAGATTTCGGTTCCAAATCTCGGTGTAATTTCGTTTTCAAATTTATACCTTATAATTTCTATAACAACCATTTTTCAGGCATTTCATCCACTAAGATATAATAAATATCATCAACCGTATAATTTTCTGATACACCATCTATAGTTAGTGACAATTCAAAGTAAATAACATATCTATGCCACCGAATACTTCTTGGTTAGTGCTTTTTATCCAACCACATTTTCTTGTTTCACTTGTTAGAGCTATCCTTAGGAATAAAAAAGAAAAAAAAACTTATTGGAGCTAAGAACATCTCTGTTTGGTTAGTGGTCCACCTGCTCATACCCAAATGAGTAGGTGTCATAAAACCCCAGAACAAGAGCGGCATTAAAATATGTTAACGCTTTAGATACTAAACCTAACCTAACGCTTCTTCTCCACCTCGTTATCACGGCCACCACTATCTCCACAGCTTTCTTTGTTACTACTTTCTTTTGTTATTCATAGTATCCCACACAGAACATCCCCTATCAACATCATTAACTGTGAACACCAACTACAACAAACCGGAAAGTGATAATATGCATGTTAATGAGAGATCTTATAAAAATATAAGTGGGGGTTGATATAGTATGATTTGATTTTGAAATTAATTAGGTCAATTGTTTGATGGGTTTTGTTAGAAACTCTTTTAGTCTTAATCTAATGCTTCTAAAAATTATGCTTTCTTACTGAAATCGACGCGAGTACCTGTTTCCGTCTTTAATCAAGTTTTCTAGTATAATTTTTAGCCCAATGCCCTGAAATTGAAACGATTCAAAGATTGAATCCCGTAATTAATAACATTGAATGGTAATTTCCGGGAAAAAAAATTGATGTTTTTAGTGATTTAATTTTGCTGATTTATGCGGTAATTTTTTTTTTACAAGTGAAAGCGAGACTACCGAGTTTCTCGGAATTTAGTACTTCTCGGCCGGCATAACCGAGATTTTTTCGTAAATCTCGTATCGGCGATATCTACCATATCGCCAGCCATACCTCCGAAACCGAGAATATCGGTCTCGGCCGAGATTGACTACACTGGTTCCAAGCCCACATTTTAGAAACCTGGACAAGCCCGTACAGTTCCAAGGATAAAATAGTCTTTATGATAACCTAGGGTTTAGTTTTATTAGGGTTTCGTAGAATGATAAATCATCGCCTTCTATTGTATAAAATCAAACGCAGAAAAAAGTCCTTAAACCACCCGCTGCAACTTCACTCTCTTCTTCAGATCTATTTGTCTGCTGGTTAAGTCCTTTTTTTTCCCTTCAATATACGTTTAGTTTTTTTATTTTCAGTTCAATATTATGCTGTGTTTTTTCTTTGTTCCTTCCAGTTATCAAATTCAAGGAGGTTTTATTAATCAATAGAATAGCATTCAATCAAATGTGTTATGAAATTCTAACACTCCTAACACTGAATCAGTGGCGTTTAAAGGTCTAATCTGTCAAACATAAATCCAGAGATTAGACTTACGCACGCCTCTACAATATTGTCACATTCTTCTTGATTTTGATTTGGTCGATTCGTGGGCAGTGATGACTGACTAAACGTTTCTCGATACTGATAATTGAATTACCATATTCAGTGACCAAAAATCTTTTGATGACCTTATTTGTGCGTGTCTGAGCCTTCTTGATTTTCTTTTTTCTGATTTAGATTTGATCTTATTGAAATTTGATTTGGTGCTATGATTATAAAAATTCCTCGTACTGAATTGCCAATGGCATGACAGACTATATCTACCCATAGAATATGAGCACTATTTCTTTATCGATGTCTTATCATAAATCGCTCTGAATTGATTTTACCTCTTTTTTTGGGTTTTTTATATTTCTGATTAAGTTAAAGATTTTATGAGACTTGGGGTTGCGATGATTATAAAAATTCCTCGTACAGAATGCTAAATTGCATGATAGACTCAATCTACCCATAGAATATGAGCTTCCCCTGTTAAAAAATTTTTTTTATTTGTTTCGTTTTTCTTATATTTGTTTTCCCCCCTTTGGAAAGAAAAAAAATTCTGCAAGAATGAATTCTTGACTGTGTTTGCAACCTTTTTTTAGGACTGAAAATACTAGATGTTGTTTAGTTAATTATGTGCCGTTGAGGTGATGAGAATTTAATCAGAATCATAATATGTCGATTCAACAAATCAGACTACAATTATCTGATCAACGGCTGAAGAAAATAAAATGAAACTGTTTAGTTAATTATAGTTTGCCCTTGTTACCTTGACTTGACTTATTCAGAATGAATCTTCATTCAGGTAGCTTTAATGAACCATTTTATGTAGAAAATTGAACTCAAACTGAGAGCATCCTTTTGAATCTAAGATTGTGGTGACATAGCGAGAGAACACGACCTTACCGTTTTGGTATTAGTTTTGCTGCAAAATTTTCTCCGCTGTCAGTCTGAATATATTGGATTTGTGCCCAGTGTTCTGCAGTATATTTTTGACAACTCTTTGATGAGACAACCAGAAACAGAACTTGCTGGAAGTGCATAAAAAATCTAAACAATCTACGAAATATATAAGGGATAACTGTTAATTTTGCGTCCATTGTTGATTAGAAAAATTTGAGTTTTTGAATTGCATTTTTCAATAATACTCCCCTAAATTATCGACAAAATGAGAAAATAAATAATATTAGAGGCTAAACAGAATTTGGGATGACCATTTCTTAGAGAAACCGCAGTCATATCTTAGGTGCCGGTAAGATTCTGGAACCTAAGCTGGTCGTTCACTTTTAGACGTGAAGTAACAGAACTCGAATGATTGTAAATTTGCAATTGTTCTAACGAGAATGTAAACGACCAATTTTATTAAAACTTGAAAGAGCTTGGTTCTGTTTTGGAAAGCAACACAAAAACATTACCAGTGTGCCTTGATAATGGTCGTGTGTTACTGGTCAGGCAAGTGACGCATAATGATTGCGCGTTATAGAGTTGTAGGCCAAATCAGTGTGCAGCCAGAATGGCGCAACACTGCGTAGACTGTCAAGTGCTAAGGATGGCATAACCCTGCAGGGCTGAAGCGCAAAGGTAGTGCTACACTGTAAAGACATTTGGCTAAGTAATGAAGCTTATTGGCCGACACAATGAGGCTTCATTGAGGGATTGGCAAGACGAGGCCAAAGTTGACAGATGCAACATGCGATGTTGGCATTGAGGCATATCCGTGGAATTGAGTTGGCCCAAACTCAAGGATGATGCAATAGTGAAGAATAGGCTAGGAGTTGGTCTATGGCATTAGTTCAAGGCTGGCTAAAGCTTGAAAAATGCAAACAAGCTAGTAATGCAAGAGTGGCATTACTATTGTCAAGCAAATTTGCTAAGTGAAGCATATGACGCATGAGCAACTAGAATGAGCTTAAGGAGTTGGCCTCGATGATTAAAGCACAAGAATTATCCGTGCATTAGCTTAGAGTGATAAGCATGCAGGGCCAAGATGTCTGAGCTTTGGAGCGAGGCAGAATTCAGTAAAGCACAACAGTGGTGCAATATGGCTCAAGTGACGATTAGGAGTTGGTTACGAGCTTTACAAGCATGCCAAATGTGTGAGACAAGGGAGAACGGTTATAAAGTGTGTTTATAACCATATTAGAGTGTTCATAACCACCAAGAACAGGTGTGGCATCAGTTGGCGTGACAACACAAAAGGTGGCAGTTGAAGTTGGCGGTTATGGAAACTACTTGGACACTTGGCTATCCAAGGCTTGTGCAAGAGGTTGCACAGAAGTTTTGGCCTGATCCTAGTTAGTATAAATATCCTAGGAATCAATAATGTTGGGGTTGTTCAAAGGAGAGAAGAACCACTAATGTAGAGAGAGTTAGGCATTCACCAAGAGGGTGAATGGCCTGTTTTATTCCATGTGATGGACGAGTTTTGTAATCTTCCTTTAGTGCAATAAAATGGGTTTGTTACAGTACATCTTTGTGTTCATTGTGTTGCTGATTTGTGTGAGAATTGTTGAAGTGCATGGCAGAACCTCTTTATGCTTATGGGGGCATGAAGAGTTAGAGAGAAAGAAGAAAAGACTTCCGTTGTGCAAAGCCTTATGAGTGAAGGAAGAAGCGTACTTTGATGCGAGTATGCAAGGCTGAGTGATTGTGGGTGAAGTTGATTCACTGAACCACAATCATTACCGGTCATGTCCCATGAAAATTTTAGGCGATTAAATGGGCATGTGACAAGCTGGTATCAGAGCTGTGTTTGGGGACACAATTGCTGATTTTTTCTCTCTTTTTTACTCAAGTTGGTGTCATTTGTTTGTCAAATTCAGTGAAGAATTGTTTGGGTTTCACTAGTATGGAGACTAGAAGAAGTTGGTCTTGTGTGGAAAGATCAATTGGAATGAACTTTGAAGATTGAAGTAGCAACAAGCCATGAAAGTTTATGACAAAGGTGTCAAAATTCCTACCCAAAGTGTTAGACGAACGTGCAAGAGTCATTGAAAACCGGGTTTTCAAGTGATTGCATGACAAAACTAAGGAGTATGCTTACTTTTATGGTGCAAGTCAGGTGTTTAAGACCATGTTTCTCACAAGTATGCAAAGATTACGCATTTGGAATGCATATCTTTGTGGTGTTATCAGTAGCGAGTGCATTACGTGTTGTAAAGGGAATTTTGCGAAAATTCCTGAACTCAAAGAAGTCGTTGGCCTTTGCAGTGGCAAAGAAGATGAAGAACATGTCTATGCGATAGATTGAAGGTGTTTTCATCGTATCCAGTTGATGGAAGATTATAGTTATCTCTCTCGAATGCATGTACCTTGGTGGTAATGCAAAGTCTGGTTGCGAACCAGCATGTTTGTGGCCATGTGATGCCATGAAGGAAGAATTGGATGGCCAATTCTTATCTAGCATAAAGCTTATTGAAAGGCTGAAGAAATAAGCGCAAGTTAGGGGAAAACAGATACACCACGGTCTTGTGTTTGCAAAGAGTTCTTTGTTGATGCTAGATGCACACAAGGAGTGTATTTACACCTGGTTTATGAGTGGGATTAGTATGCTTGGACAAGGGTGTCCAAAGACCTGCATTTGATCATAACCACAAGCGGATGTTCTTGTCAACTGCAGATCAATAATTGTTGCTACTGAAGTTGATTTTGTAGAAGGCGAAAGACAAGAGTAACCAGATGTGCATGGGCAGTAAAAATGAGTGCCAAGCTTGAAAAAGAATGCGGCATTCTTGTTTCATGGAACGTAAGCAGTGGCGCCTCGTTTGCAAGGATTATGGCCTTGTTTGTAACTGTCCAAAGTGTTTATCCGCGAAAGTCATTGAGTGATATGACTTTGCTGAGCTCTATGGGGATGCTCAGAATCACCAAGTTAAGTCAGTTCCAGTTGTGCAAAGGTGCACAAGTTTGCATTAAAATTCAGGTGTTGACTAGCATAGCCGGAATGCAATAGTAGCATGCGCCAAATGGGATTTGGGCATGGTAAGAATGCATAATGCGTGAAGAAATGCAAGTTAAGCGAATTGTAGATGCATGGAGAAGGAAGGACAAAGTAGTGGTGATGCATAAAGATGGCATGTGGCCATTATTGAAGAAATCTTCATGAAAGCTAAAGCAACATGATGGCATCAGTTTGAAGGAGTATTCAACTAATTGTCAATTATAGTTTGCTTCGTTATGGGAGTGGCATACGAACGTTGATAGTTGGAAGAGTGCATGTGGCAAAGTGAATTGCTACATTAGGGACAGTAGGTGCTGTCTCGCTTCCTTTGTTGCTTAGAAGCGAGGATGAAGTCAGTATTGCAAGGTTTGTTAGGTCTTACAAGTTGCAATCAGTTGGCGCAAGTATTTGCTCAAGTTTGAGTATACTTTCAGTTTGGGTCGAGTGGACCTTGGTGTTGAAATGAAGTCTCTCTATGTAAGGTAGTAGTGAATGAGGGTATTTGAAGTGAAAGATCTTGCCTCTTTTGTTCAAAGTAAAGCTAGTTCGCGTGGAAGATGCTACATAGCATATTAAGCCAATATATGCAATAGAAGACGCTGAAAGTGAAAGAAGCAAATAGAGTTGGTGGCATAGTCGAGTTTGCTGTTGAGAGTTATGTGGAAGTGCGACGGCATATGGCAGCGATAGCATGGAGTAACGCAGCAAGAATGAAGATGTAAGTCCATCAAGTATATGAGTTGAGAGTAACTCATGGTTTGGAAGAACATGATGTTGTTTTTCCGCTACATTAAAGCGTAGCAGTTTGAAAGAACAAGTGATGCCTTGTTAGTTTCAAAGGCGCATGAAGAGAAGCCATGTCCAGTGAAGTGGAGTGAAGCCCCGGGTATCCTAAGTCATGACTATACCGAAGTCATGCATTTCAATCAAGGTGTAGCAACAATGCAAGCAAAGAACAACAAGGTGTTGGTTCTTTGGCATACAAATGGTGCAAAGCTAAGAGGCGTAATTTACAATATGATTTGGAGGCCAAATCTAATGTAAGTTCTGTTGCATTGTTGAAGGAAGCAAAGGCTATGGATTGTGGCGCATACCAGAGTGGTATGGAATCATAGCATGCATACCTTAAGGCATGGCATGATTTGGCGTAGGCGCATACGATTGAAGAATGAGGCCAAGTCTTGTATAAGTTGGTGCAACTAAAGTCGTAGAATGAAGGCATAAGGCTATGGAAATGATCATTATGATCAGTTGGGAAGAATCATTACTTGTGTACACTTAGGCACAAATGATTCATGCGAAGTTCAAGCCTAATTCAGGGAATTGGCAAGAAGAATTTCAAGTTTGCATTTGGGTGTTGATATATGATTTGCAATAGAGTTGAAAGCGGTCGAGACGCAACAACAAAGTTCAAGATCAGTAGGATCAATGACAAAGCAGTAAAGCTAAGCGATGCGGATGCAATCGGATGAGGACCATTGGCTTAGGGTTTAGCCAAAAGAGTACTACCGAGTTTCAGAATAGGTTCTGAAAGTGCAAGAAGCGAAGATTGAGACCAGTATAGCGAGTATACTTGGTTGCGTTCAACGAGGGCATTGAACGGATTAGGTGGGGGAGGTTTGTTACTGGTCAGGCAAGTGACGCATAATGATTGCGCGTTACAGAGTTGCAGGCCAAGTCAGTGTGCAGCCAGAATGGCGCAACACTGCGTAGACTATCAAGTGTTAAGGATGGCATAACCCCTCAGGGCCAGTGAAGCGCAAAGGTAGTGCTACACTGTAAAGACATTTGGCTAAGTAATGAAGCTTATTGGCCGACACAATGAGGCTTCATTGAGGGATTGGCAAGACGAGGCCAAAGTTGACAGATGCAACATGCGATGTTGGCATTGAGGCATATCCATAGAATTGAGTTGGCTCAAACTCAAGGATGATGCAAGAGTGAAGAATAGGCCATGAGTTGGTCTATGGCATTAGTTCAAGGCTGGCCAAAGCTTGAACAATGCAAACAAGCTAGTAATGCAAGAGTGGCATTACTATTGTCAAGCAAATTGGCTAAGTGAAGCATATGACGCATGAGCAACTAGAATGAGCTTAAGGAGTTGGCCTCAATGATTAAAGCACAAGAATTTTCCGTGCATTAGCTTAGAGTGATAAGCATGCAGGGCCAAGATGGTTGAGCTTTGGAGCGAGGCAGAATTCAGTAAAGCACAACAGTGGTGAAATATGGCTCAAGTGACGGTTAGGAGTTGGTTACGAGCTTTACAAGCATGCCAAATGTGTGAGACAAGGGAGAACGGTTATAAAGTGTGTTTATAACCATATTAGAGTGTTCATAACCACCAAGAACAGGTGTGGCATCAGTTGGCGTGACAACACAAAAGGTGGCAGTTGAAGTTGGCGGTTATGGAAACTACTTGGACACTTGGCTGTCCAAGGCTTGTGCAAGCGGTTACACAGAAGTTTTGGCATGATCCTAGTTAGTATAAATAGCCTAGGAATCAATAATGTTAGGGTTGTTCAAAGGAGAGAAGAACCACTAATGTAGAGAGAGTTAGGCATTCACCAAGAGGGTGAATGGCCTGTTTTGGTCCATGTGATGGACGAGTTTTGTGATCTTCCTTTAGTGCATAAAATGGGTTTGTTGCAGTACATCTTTGTGTTGATTGTGTTGCTGATTTGTGTGAGAATTGTTGAAGTGCATGGAAGAACCTCTTTATGCTTATGGGGCATGAAGAGTTAGAGAGAAAGAAGAAAAGACTTCTGTTGTGCAAAGCCTTATGAGTGAAGGAAGAAGCGTACTTTGATGCGAGTATGCAAGGCTGAGTGATTGTGGGTGAAGTTGATTCACTGAACCACAATCATGCCGGTCATGTCCCATGAAAATTTTAGGCGATTAAATGGACATGTGACATCGTGTATCTCAACACCCTAGGACTTCACCATTCTATACTAGACAGACATTTGCCACACAACTGGCATTACTCTTTACTTAGCAATTGCGGTAACGAAGAAATGAATGTGTGTATGTCATCCTCTTGGTTCGAGAAAATGCTTTTGCTCATCTGAAGTGCCTTCTCTCGCAGTTGTTGTCCCTCTGGTTCGACCATCACAATCCTCATTGCTTTTGCCACTGCATCTCTGGTAAAAGAAGCATCTTCGTTTCTTTCAACTTCGAAACCAAGTCCTTTCTCAACTAAGGACCTAGCATTTATTCCTTGGTCAAGGATCATTGGCATTAGGATCTGGCTGTGTCCGAAGAAGAGATTCTCTGAAATAGAACTCGATCCAGTGTGACCCAAACTACCTCCAATTGCGGTATGAGCTAAAACCTCTACTTGAGAGATCCAACCAAAGCACATAAAACCTCTACCTCTGATTCTATCCTCAAAACCACACGGTAGTAAACTTGATTCATGTATTCCTTCGGGTTTCCTAAGTACCCACAAGAACGGTAACTCGGAAGATTCCAATCCAAATGCTAGCTCATGAATTTCTTCAATACTCATTTTGTACTCACTTCCAAATGACACAAACAACGGTATTTGGTTGTTGTTTGTCCAGCCAATGGAACATTTCAGAATTAGAATACTTGCTAGAATCACCAGAGATGCTCCTAACTGATGGATCCTGCGCATGAGGTGGTAGTAAGCCAATCGATAGAACTGGTTTTTGGTAGAGATCCTTAAGGAGGTTCACATAATCTCCATAAAGTTCTGTACAACTTTTGAGTAAAACGAAGTTACAACCTTCAATAACTTTTACTAGTCTCTCAACTGCCGATAGTCCAGTTGCATCTTTAGTGTTCATAGCTTCATTCATACCGACAGCTTCATGGTATCGACATGCAACACTGGAAGGAAAAGGGATCCATTCGGGTACTGAAGTTAAACACTCCGGCATGCGTTCCCTGTTTAATTCTTTATATTGCGATGGCGGTCCAACAAATGCCAACGTTGTTGCATAATACACACTGAAAAATGCAGTAGGAATATTGAGTTTTGCTCCTACGTCCGGAATCCAGCAGTTGATGAGATCGAAAATTATCAAATCTGGTTTGATCTGGTTCAAAAGCGTCTCGACTGGTGCCTGTAATAAATCATAGGCTATCTTAAGATACTGGGTTTGCTCCCCATCTTTCAAATCAACAGTTGCTTCACAACCTGCAGGTAAGTTATCAACTGAAGGCAAATCAATCGATACGAGATTGATACGAGCCCTAAAACTTGATGGATGGATTGGTGGTAGTGTTTTTATAATACTTGGGGTGGCTATGAAAGATATTTGAATATCACCATTTGAAGCTAAACTCTTTGATAATTCTAGAAATGGTATAATATGACCAAATGCTAACCATGGAAACAACACAATATGGTATTGATTTTCCTTAGTCTCCATTGAAGAAGCAAGTTAGATGAACTAGCAAGTATGAGTCTAGTTGGTATATATAAAATGATGCTCATCTCATCTTTGTAGAAGTACTCAAGTATTCAGTTAATCACCCCTGTGGCTTCTGAATTTTGTATACTGTTGCTACTAATAGCAGGTGGTTGGCTCATCCCCCACATCATTCAAACTCCGTCGCTTATCTACCACACATATCCCAGTCTTAATACGGTCATTATTTCTACAAAAAGGCTAAAACAGACCGAGCATGTGCTAGGGGTGAGAGTCGTGAGACAGGTGATTACACAAATGTGGATAAGCTGCTAGTTGGCGTCGGATGCTATTTGTGGTTGTGGATTTAGTTAAGATTAAATTGGACGGGGGTTGCCATGATTATAAAAACTCCTCGTACAAAATGCTAAATGGTATGATCGACTCCATCTACCCATTGAATATGGGTGTTTTTTCTTTTTTCTTTATTTTTTGAAGCAATATGAGCTTCCCGCTATCAAGTCTTAAACTTTTTAAAAATTATATATATTTTTTATCTTTTCGTTTTTCTTTTATTTGTTTACTGCCTAGAGGAAAATGAAATCTTGGAAAAACGTACGCATGAAGGATCTTGACTCTCTATTTGTATAGTGAATTCGGGGGAAGTTAGATACTAGAAATTCTAAAAAGAATTTTTTTTTTTCTTTTTTTTTTGACACGAAATTCGAGGTTACAATGAGTTTAAGATCGAAAATAAGAGAATACAAAGTAACAAGAACATACCGTAAAAGTACAATACCGAGAAATCCGACAAGAGAAAGAGAATAATTACCGGAGTACGACAAATACAAGTATAAATAAGATCCGATTAAATCAGAAGAAGGATGGTTTTTCTCGGAATTAACTTCCAACCATTTAGTTTGTTTTTCTTCTATAGAAAGATGTGCTCCAAAAGTAGGAGTGATTTGTTCAAATCTCTTGTAACTAGTGATGAAGTTTCCGTCGTCAAAAAGACCACCTATGGAGATTCCGCCGCCGGATAAGTTGATGATGAAGATTCCGTCGCCGGAGATAACCTAGATGAATATTTCGTCGTTGGAGAGCATGAAGAGCATTACTATTGATCTTAAAACCCAACCCAATAACCAAGAATCGCCATTAAAACGAAGATAAACCTCAAAAGAGTAGATAAAACCACCATAATGACGTAGATAAGTAGGAAACATAATAAAAACTACACTAAACTACTAGCTAACCTATAAAACAAGGAATAATGAAGAAATCTGCTCAGATCTAGTCCAAAAATTACACTAAAATGAATTAGATCTGAGTAGAGAAGGATTGTTGTTGATGGTTTTGTTGGAGAAGGAGTGAGAGAGAGAGGAGAAGAGGGAGAAAAGAGACATAAAGAAAGTATGTTCCAGTGAGTAGAATGGAACAACCATTTTTCAGACTTATAATATTACTATGTACAAACTATTTAGTTATTTATAGTTTGCTCTTACCACCTTAACGTATGCACACAGACATTATGGAATGACGATTGGCAAGATGAATACACCGGATCAAGGACGTACTCAGAAATGTTACTTTTGTGTTTTATTTGTATTTTTTGATCAGACCAGAAATGTTATTTGGGTTGGGCTAGAAGATTGTTTTCTAATGATGAATTGTATAATTATAAATAGTGCATGTATTTTTTGGGTAATTTGCGTTACCTCCCCTGGTGAAGATCATAATTTGAGTTACCTCCCCTACAGCATAACCTCCTCTCGTCAAGAATTCCGTCCAAAGGTTCTGTTATTTGCCACGCAAGACGTGTACGCGTGGCAGATCCATTTGAGTTAAATGAAATGACAACATTACCCTCATCTTCTACATGAGATATGTTCTTAATTTCACTTGCAGCAGCAGCGAATGATGTTAGAGTTCGATCTAGTTTCAGTAACACCAAGATAATCATACATCCAAGAAGTTCAATCATTCTGCTACTGGAACAACCCATTCAATCTTCTTATTGACAGCAGCAGCTTCACAATTTCACACTACTATTCTAAGATTCAACAGATTCATAACCACCTCCATCATCAGATCTTAAGCAACACCACTAGTTCCCATCACCAACTGCAGCTCGAAAATAATCAATCTTCTCTCTGAATTACAACAACAACCCAATTTCTAGTTTATGAAATTCAATCCAACACCTATTTGATTTCAAGTATTTCAGCAGAACCCATGTTTGCAATCGGAAGTAGCAATTCCTCTTTCCCCTCAATTCGATTTCGATTCTTCGATTCACAGCAAAACCCTGTCATCTTCTCCTCCAATAAAACACAAACCCCTAAATTCAGATTCTCTAGTAAACCAAACCCCTAAATTCGACATACCCCTATTGATGTTGGTGATAATCAAGGGTAATTGAAGAACGAGTGTTGTTGTTGGTGATAATCAAGGGTAATTGATAGATTCAGAAATGAAATTGAGATAGAGACACTGAAGAGAGTGAATCAAGACATGGGTTCACTTTGAATCAAGTTTTCTATGTTGTGATGGTGGTGATTGAATAGGTAAATGAAATTAGGGTTTCGATCTGTAACAACAATTGAAGATATTGTTGTTGTTTGTTTTCATGGGTATAAGGTGTATTTGAGTTCAACAGAGAACAATTGATGGGTTCGATCTGTGTAGGAGATTGAATCTGAAAATGGTTTGCGTATGATTGAATCTGTGTAGGCTGAGTTGATTAAATCTGTGTAGGAGATTGAATCTGCGTATGATTGAATCTGTGTATGATATTGAATCTGTGTAGGCTTAGTTGTTGTTCCCTGCTTTACAAGATGTTGCTGTTGTTTAATTTGAGCCAAGATACAACATCAGGGAGTGGAGATGTTTGTTAGGATTCTTACAGGGAAGAAGAAAAATGACAAAGATGAGGGTATTTTGGGAAGCTAAGTACCACGTGTTCAATTTTGTCCAGCTGTATACAGCTGGTGACTCAGCTAACTGCCTTTGGACGGAATTCTTGATGAGAGGAGGTTATGCTAATTTAATCTCTGTAGAGGAGGTAACTCAAATTATGATCTTCACCAGGGGAGGTAACACAAATTACCCCATTTTTTTATTTATTTTTTGATAGCTTGGTACAGTGGTCCATAGACTACTCCTAAATCCCATTCATTTAGGAATTTTAGCAATTACAAGGGTTCGAATCTTGAGGGAGCATGAGAACCATCAGACCACTTGATGGTTCTCTTATTAGTGTATAATTGGAATTTATGTATAAAATATTAGATACGTGGATAAATAAAAGATAAAATAAAGAAAATGTATTGAATAAAGATGGTTGGAAAAAGAAATTTAAGGTCTTTGAAAGAAAAATGAGAAAAATAATAATTCATGTTTTAAACAAAATATTAAGCTTAATTCTTTAATATATGGGCTAAAAGTTATTTGAACTAGAATTTGCATCGGCTAGATATAATCCGTGCGCTAGACACAATTCTTTTAGAAAAATCCATATCATAAAATTGTTGGACCAAAACTAGGATGGGTTAGCCACTTGCTAAGTCCATCCCTACTAAGATACCAACGAAAAAACGTTATTTGATATATACTTCTATAAGCTACTGCAGCTCTAATTGACATTGAAATTGACAGAGATTAAAAATTTAACAGGATTACCAGTAATCAAAAAGAACTTACCCTTCGGAGATGTTCTTGATAAATACCAGAAATAATTCCATGTTCACCATATTTAATCGCCTGAATCAATGCATCGAATGAGAATGATCTCGATGAAGAAGAAGCTGATCGGACATAATAATTTAAAACCCTAATAAACATTTTCCCTTGGCGAGTTCGCCGTTTTTATATTTGTTCCTCACCCCAACCATGATTAACGGTTTCCAGTCCTTCGAGATACACATAAAAGATCATTACACGTTTTTCCAGAATATCATGCACTACTTTGATATAATACTACATAGAGTATTAATTGTTGTGTTCTATAAAATTGCCATGTTCCACAGTTACCTTTTGGAACTTTCGATCCGATTATGTGGGTCCAAGACATCTGCTAGTCAACTAGGGTTGTGGTTGTTTGTATTAAGACGAGATAAATGTGGTGGATCTTTTTCTTGAACTTAGGTATTATATCTAACGGTTTTACGGTCGCCGGCTTATAAATCTATTATGCACTATCTCACGAGATAACACATCCCCTTATATTCCAGGTGTCTGGTTTTTATTGGATGGCTTCTTACTTATGTGGCATGTTCATAAGTATGTCGTCTGTATTTTATTCTCCTTTCTCTTAATGAAACCTCTGTTTCCTTCTATTATCACTACTCAGCACAAAAGGTAAATGGCGACTCAGTATCTTGATAATATAATAGATGCAGGCGCTAGAAAAAAGAAGGGGGATGACAAAGGATCAATAAAAAACACATATTTATCTGGAAGAATCTCACATTTCATGAAAATATCAAGAGTGAATGTTGGAAAGATGAAAGAGTTCGGTTGGACAAACCCAACAGTTTTGAAGTTACCACTGGGTGATCCTCTTGACCAAGGAACAACTGACACGTCACATGTTTGTTGTAGCATTTGAGCCGGTATAGTTATGTAAACAATAATATTAGTAGGCTAATTCAGAATCAGTGATTCACCGATGAGAATGAATCAAATGTTTTAAGGATTTCCGATTTCTTAACCAAAGATAATCACAAGGGATTCAGGGATTTACTTTACTTTCTTCAACTGAGATAAGCAACAAGATGGTTAAGGTTCGTAGGAAGTTCATTCCTCCACCAACCAACTGGTATAAATTCAATACAGATGCCAGTGTGAGAGAAGAATACTTATGGAGTAAAGTGGATAGGAAGTGGAAGCTGGTGAAGATTGCAACGAGTGCTGTTATAGGTACAGACCATGACAACAATATTGTGCTTGCATTCCGTGTTACAAGTCTCATTCTGTATACTCATTTTATTGAGGAAATTTGCGAGGTATCGATAATGTAGCAATTTTTTTTTGGATAAGCCTAGATATTGGAGTTGGAGAAGTAAAAATATCTTGATAGTGTCATATGCACAACATGCAATTGAAGTGATAACCGGAGTTAGAGATATGAATGATGACGATGAATTGCGTCACAAAGCTGTAGCTAATGGTCTTACTAGTAGGATGATTGATTGTTTTGCTCGTATTGGTAACCCAAATTTGCATCTTTTCTGGAATGAAAGAGAAGCAAATGGGGTGGCTGATGAGGCCACTAGATTCTCTAGTAGAAGCTTTAATACGTTCCTGCGCATGCAAGAGGGAAGTGATACATACAATCTTCTCAAGGCTCATCGTCACGGGACATATACAATTGAATGAGATTTTTAATGCTGAAACTACAATTTGGAACTTGCTCTACTATTTTTATTTTTCTGCTTCTGTAACACACTCTCCAACATCTGTTGATTTCTGTTTCGGGATTGGTTTTGTGTTTACTCGTTGAAGTAATATCATAGTTAAGTTTCACCATTTTCATTGCATTTCTTTATTGTCATCTAATTTACTATTTCAAAATAATAATAATATTACTAATCTAAGTTAATAGCATATATATTTTGTAAAACTAATAGGATATCAAAACATACTAACAAAATTTTAATTTATTTTAATTGTTCTAAAGTCTTAGTTGAACCAAATATCTAAGAAGAGAGCTAGAGTAGCTGAATTCATTATACAACTGTAGTCATCAGTTTTCAAGATGTGGTTAACTAAAAAATTATTTTAGAGGAAAAAGAACTATATATTTAATCTCCACTTTGTTTCTCGAGTCTTCCACTATAGATATTCTCAACAACATTCACTGTGACACCAATCTAATTAAAATATCAATCATAATCTAACAATGCTTTCAAGAAAAAGAAAAACAAAACAAATTTTACAAGCAAAATATCATCTTGACAGTATTGATAAAACATACTGACTTTCCAAATTGTACATTGCTATAATACCAACATCAATATTATCGATAACAAGATTCAAAAGAAATAATATACTGTTTGCTATTTTATTTCAACTAAGTAGGACGTTAAACAAAGATATTGTTAACAATTCTAACTCTAAGATTAAGAATGTTGTGTGCCAAACTGATTGCAGAGTTCTCTTTTTAACTTCAAAATTTTGTCTTATTTATTTATGTTAAAATCGTTAGTTTTCTTTTATCATGTGGCAGGTAAAATATAAAGAATTTTTCTATGATTTGCATATATTGCGTTGCCCTTTAAAAAAAATTGTTAATAATAAATATTCAAACATATAACGATCAACATATATTTTCAAAAAGTATCATAACACTTGAAAATAAATACATATTATGCCAATGTATTTATTATTGTATTTAATACACTTAATTTCAACATATTTATAATTTAAACAACAAACTCAGACTAACTTATTGTGGATTTTAACAAACATATGAAACCTTGAAGAAATCATAAGACAAGGAAATAATCAAGAACCAACAAAAAAATTGTACTTGCAGCGGCAAAGAAAATTTACAATCATATTAAAACAACTTTAATATCACTACTAGAATAATAAATAAATTAAGTTCATGAAACAAAGGAATACCAAATTCAACATAACGTAATTCTACAACAGAAACAAGCTCCGCTGCCACTACTTTAAAGATACTAAATAATATTTTTGGTTTGTGTCTAAACCCAATCTAATAACTCATGTTACTGTCACTTCAAGACTTCATGTTACTGCCACTTCAAGACCTGTGGCATGTATACATGATAAAGAGCTTCTCTTTTAACCCATCCAATTCCAGCTTCATCAAATGTTCGGCCGTACGAATTCAAATATATGTATTGTGTTGTATTTTTGTAGTTCTTCCAACCCACTATCACCACATCATGGCCCATGTATGCTTTTCCACCCTCATCTGGTAATCTTTTACCACTTGCACATGCAATGTTTTACCCGATTTAGTCATAGTCATATGTTGTTTGATGTTCTCCTAGAACCCCATGTTAATTACACAATATCCATTTCTTCAATATTCTATCAAATCCCTTAATATCATTATTCTCCTTATCATAAAGAAGCCTCTCCATTCCCAAGCACCAATGTATGTGATATATTTGACTATTATGCAATTAATGTTGTAAACTATTAAGGTGAGGGTGTAAGAAATTAATGTTGTAAACTAATAAATCACGGTAAGCTAAATGGTCCTAGAGAATCAAAAAAATGAGACAGACACTATGGAGGAAGGTAACTCAAGAAAAAAAATACAAGGTGATCAAGTGGACATATGAGCCAAAGATACAATAGCACCTCATGGCAGAGGGTTTTGGAAAGGGATACAACAATGCAAAAGTATAATGGAGAAGAACAAAGCAGTAAACATGCACAATGGGTTATCATTATAAACAGATTTGCTCCATACATAACAAAACATGCTCCCATAAACACATTTGGAGGGTGGCTGCTTGTAGTACAATGGTATAGATTTGGTTTTCCAGAAACAAATGTGTCTTTGAAAATATATGTCCATGAATTGAGAACGTGAAGAAAAGAGTTCGGAAAGTGACTCGTGAGGGTAGTATTAATACGAATAGGTCTACTTGGAATACAAAATATAAAAGGAAAATGATGGCCTTTTTTTTTTTCCCAGATTGAGTGCAACAAGGTCAAAGTAATAAGAATAGTGGAATGCAGAATTCCTCTTCATGGTTTGTCAGGCATGTTATTGTGTTGTGATGGAGATTTGATGCGTATCGTAGGTACAATCAAATTAGTGATCTTAAATCCACTCAATTAACTAGTGAAAAGACGAGGGTACCAAAATATACCTCAATCTAAAACTTTTCCACCTATAAGTCCTTTCTCCGAAAGTGATTGTCTATGGATTGAGTCAAGACAATATAACTAATCGGTTCACACTTCGTGTGATCGTCTATGGATACGAGATCGAGACAATACGACAACGAAGTATGATTACTTGATAAAAGGTTCGGACTTAACCAAACACAATAGGATTCCTATCAAGTAATTAGGAATTAATGTTTGTGTATTTTACTTCTAATTATAATAAAATAATTATAATTGCGGAAATAGAAAAGTAAATGACACAACAATATTTTGTTAACGAGGAAACCGCAAATGCAGAAAAACCCCGGGACCTTGTCCAGAATTGAATACTCTCAGAATTAAGACGCTATACAAAATCTAAACCTACTTCGTATAGTTGAGACCAAGCAACTAAACATATAGTTCACCCAGTTTCCTCAGTATCCCTGCGCCTCCAACTTGTAATAAGTCACGCACTTGGAACAATTCCTTTGGTTCGTATTCTAAACAGTAAAGGAACAACAAATCTGTTCGGTAACAACTCTTTTCAAACAAAGTGATATGAGTTTGACAAAAGGCTCTTCCGTTTATCCCAATAAACTCCTTTGTCGGGTTCTTAGATCTATCTATTCAACAACTACCAAAGTAATTATTTAGACTATGCAATCAATACTATGAATCACAAAGAAATGAATTGATGTCGATCTACTCAACTAATCAATCAAGGTTATCACATAGATAAACCTATTATAGTTGGATCCCTCCAGCCGATCAAGTTTTGTGCACACCAAAGATTATGAACTCAAATAAGAAATCTTCTTTGTCTTCAAATCTTCTTAAATCTTCAATAAACACCTGCACACAAACAATTTGAATCTCTTGTGATCAATCACACACAGAATGGAGTCTGTTAACAATGGATTATCACAATACGTCTTTAGATCTACAAACAGTTCTAAAGATCCCCTTCGATACTTCGATCTAGTTTGAGTGAATCTTATATCAGAAGAGAATATTCTCAAGCATAAACAAACTAGGTGCAATCAAAGTTTAATAACCGTTAATCAATCAAATCAATCGAAAACTAATAATAAACTGCAATTATCTAGTTTCCCACCAACGGTACTCGTAAAGCTTCCCAATCCCAAAGAAGTCTTTAAAACGAGCGGTCGTAAAAGATTTCGCCTAATTAGGATACTTTCTTCTCCGAATAGACAGCTCCACCAATAACAACATAGCTAGGTAGTTTTGCTGGCTCTGAGGATTATTTTGCTTGAAATGCAAACTTCAATATTTATAGACCAAGGAAGTTTTGACACCAAGGAATTTCCAAAACCGAATATTTTCAAAGATATGCAATAAAGTCCAAATCGGTTTTCATAATTCCTGGAAATGCTTTGTCCAAATATTGACCAAAATCTCAGTAGAAAATCTCTAATTAGTAAATGTACATTACTAATTTTTATTTTCTAAAGATATGCATTTAATTGCTGGAAATTAAAAGCATATAAAACTAAAAACCTTAATTAAAAGATTCTCAATTTATTTCGATCCAGGATTCTCCTTAGTTATTAAGGAATATCTTTGAACAATAAAAGATAAGAATTACTGCACATGTTCAAAGTATGTCGACATCTTTAATTTGTAAATTCTTTTTAATATTCACAATCTTGGAACCGATTTGCCACACTTCCAAACAAGTTTAGAATTGGTTCATCTGACTTCCAAGAACTACGTGATTGATTATCCTATCAAATCACCAATCATGGGTTTAACGTATCTACCAAAACAAGTTTCGGTTCTACCTCCATGTGGGTACTAGGATCAGTCACACTAGTTACCAAAAGTTGGTTGACTAGGTACTAGGATCGGTTACCACATATTTAAGGTATTTAACTTGTAATCAGTTGCACCAGTCATATGATCGGTTACAAATTACTAAGACTTGTTGCACCTCTTACAAGGATCGATTCCACATACTTGTGATCGGTTGCACCTCTTACTAGGATCGGTTCCCCAATGTCTAGAGTTGGCCATACCAATTACTCCCTCCGTACCATTTTAGATGAAGGGGAAGGTGTTTTCACACATATTAAGAAAAAAGAAAGAGAGTATATATTTTCCAAATCTACCCTCATTTAATATCTCCTAAAATATTTAAGTTTTTAGTTTTTAATTCCTAGATTTTAGTGTGGATTTGGCATCTAGTGGATTATTTAAAATAATTATTTGGGAAATTGAACTTATATTATACTTTATGTTTATATATGATTCCAAAGCATGGGCAAATCAGGAAGGTTTAGGGAGAAAATATAAAACCTTCATGTAATTTGGGACTTGAAAAAAACCCTTTCCCTTCATCTAAAATGAGATGGAGGGAGTACAATATATCGATCATACCATCTTAGGTGATTACTTAAGATCGATTTCACTAATGAAAGTCATACCAATACAAAAGTCAGGCATTGTGAATAGTTTTACCAAGATACATAAACAAGTTATGAGTGGTTATACTAAACACACATATTGGTAATCCAAAGATTTGCAATGAATAACAATACCAATAGGCCTAGCGATTTCCCTTTCGATTCACAAAACAAGTTTATGAATTGTACTTCCTTTAAACGAATGTAAAACATTGTTTCCTAGGACGAAATCTTCACCCATTACCCATACATAATCACAATAGCATTCATACGATTATGTCGATGTATTATATACGAAGTTCAAAAGATAAACGTTATACTTCGCATTGTAATTCCTTAATATTATGTCTAACTAAAGTATAATCATTCACAGCTTCGCAGTTATGTTTTCAATATGCACAACTTGAAAGATACGTTAGGAATGAAACAGTTCAAGTCAAATATTACTAACCTTAAGAGGAAGGATGATGTCGTCGTTGTACTTCTTTACTTCTTCACATTCTTCAAAGTCTTCACGTAATATTTGTAAGTCTCATATCCTAGTAACTTTCTAGCTAACCTATACGAAATTGACTCTAGTAAATGATCAAGTGACTCTTTAAATAAGTTTTGATTCAATAAAATATGACAACCAAACTTGACATACCAACGCTTGGTGGGTTCAACCGAGCAATGCTCTAACAATCTCCCCCTTTGTCAATTTTAGTGACAAAACTCTTATATCATATGGATAAACAAATTACAAGAATTCATTACACATACGCTTGATTCCAAGTTTCAACAACACAATAACCTGTATACATTCAATCCATAAATGTCGTTGTTGACATTATAATAACAAAGCTAATACTCTCCCTAAAGGTAAGATAGGTAGATTTTCAATCCGCACGTCTTTGTTATTCCCATTGTAGTTAAGATAACCACAAGTATCAATATGATATGTTACTCCCCCTTTGTCTATGCTTTACTCTTTCGTTAGATATAACGTTTAAGCACCATTTTCCTTTCCTTAGTGATTTCAAATCACTTGTTTACTCCATATATTTATCCCCCTTTTTTTCACAAAATGACAAAGGTACGAGCAAATAAAGGACAAACCGAAAGGATCTTACAAATCTAAAAGACTTGCATAACCTATAAGAGTTAAGCACGAGGGTTCCACACACCATTTTAGATAACCAATATCAAAACCGAAACTACAAAGTAATTTTGTTTTGATATGTTACCAAGGAAACAATTGCCCGAAGCAATTTTCCCAAATAGTTTAGCAAATAAAAAATTGACTAAGCACCTTAGTTCTTTTGCTAAACCAATTGTACAAATACAATCGCTTGTTCGATAAGACCAAAATAAAGATCTGAATTAACTCTATTTTTCTCATCAGGTTCTAATTATTCAAATAATAACTTATACCTTTCACTTTTAAACAAGACAAGTACTAGGTTAGTTAACTAGCATTTCTTGTTAAGGCATTCGATTAGACTTGAATAACCGAAACTTCCACTTTGATAAGTCTAACTAAGATAATAATTAACTTAGTTTCTCTTATCCAGAATCGAATTGGACTAAACAATTCATCCCAAAAACCTTTTTGTAAAGCCATAAAAAATTCATACAAACCAAATAAATCAACTTGCATAATTATTTACCTCAACCGGAAGCAATTGAAACAAATATAGACATTATAGTACCGCAATTGCACCGAAATTTCGTAAGCCTAAACAATTGATACCAAACCATAAAGAAACATAACAATAGTTTTTCTTAACCGGAAACAATTGAATCACACACACATCCATACACAAATAATGGAATAAACATCAATTGTACCGAAATTTTGTTAAGCAAAAGCAATAAATATATGCAATAAAATCAGGCTTTTCTTAAACATGGAAACGATTAACTAACAAATTCGTTACCTCAAGTTCCGCATCCTCTTCTCACCAGAAAGATATATCATTAAGCGCAAGTTCACATAGAACTCTCCCCCGTTGTGTTGTCATCCTCCCGCCAAAACAAAAGAACAACAACAAAGAGCAACCTTTACCAGAGAAAGGTTGAAAATCGGTTTTAACTAATGCGATGCAAAAGTTGAAACCCCGAAACACATATGCTTTTATGCTAAACCCTAAACGATTCAACATATTGTGACTTTTTAACACATGAGTTTCTATCAGAACCCCTTATGATCCTTTGATAAAGCCTACCAACATGGGCTAGAACTCAATCCCGCTAAATCAAAAAGTCACCCAAACCATAAGGGTTCACACAATATGAGATCGAATATTAAGGTTGTGAAAACCGAAATTAAACATCCTATAACACATACATAGCAATAATATAAAGCATTCAAGCACAAGCTATGTAATCGAAAAACTATCACATGAAAATTTATAAAATAATAATTTTATTCATTAATAAATAGATAGTTTAATTCAAAATAGACCTTATACAATTTATTGAAAGAAATCAAAAACTGATGTCTATTTTTCTTGGAAATAATTATTGGGAGGAACATTCCTTGAGATTAAGTACTTTTCGATGCTCTTCTTCTATTTCTGATTCTTGGTTCCAAAACTCTGATTCAATCTTTAGAATTCCTTAAAGAGTTTCTGGATCTTTTCGAGCAGCAAAGCTCAGCTATTTCTGAAAACAGTCAAGGTGTTTACCAAGAGTTTCGAGATGAGCTAGAATAGACTTGTTGTTAGAATTTGGTGAAATCCTTTCAACAGTTTTATTACTGGATTGACCTCCAATCATTTGACATATAGTCTTTTTAGAGACAGCCATAGTGCTTCTCATGTCATCAAAGTCATCTCCCACGATGAATTCACAAATTTCTGTAATTATACATGGAAAACCTAGATGTCTCTTTATTCCTGGGGATGAAATAAAATCTGAGATTTTGATCATTTGACTGACAATGATTCCACAGATATCAATTTGAGAATCTCTTTTTAACAGAAAATAAACAAATTCTGCAAAATCTTTGTCCCAAGCTGACTTATCCCTAATGCTTGCAAATAAGGTTGCAAAAGCAAGTTTATCGAATACCCTTAGATGAAGAGGTATATCTTTTGTTGGTAATCTACCGTTTTCCCAGTTAATCGTTTTTCCAATGATACTTGTTGAAATGGTATCGTGCTCAATTTCAACTCCAGTAATCAAGTGATTACATTCCACATTGTACTCAATAGCATTAGAAATTGTCTTACGATTAACATAGTAGAGTCCTTGACCAACAAGAGTAACAAAGGTAATATTTTTATGATCAACATTATGAATATTCGTATAAAAAATTCTTACCATATCAGGTGAGTATTTTTCAAAATCAAAAAGCTTTCCCCAGTTCCGATCTTGAACAAACTTCACATAATCCTTATCTTTGACATCTGGATCGAATTTCTTTTCATTAGTAAACTCCATTCTCTTGAGAGTTTCGTATTTCCTAAAGCATGAGTTGTCAACAAAACGAGTAAATTCATGCTTGTCATCAATACTATTAGGAAATCTGATTCTATCTATATCATCGCATCTGACCCGGTCATCAGAGGATGTGTCTCTTGATTTCCTCTTTCTCATACTTGCAAAATATGAAAAACCCTAGTTACGGTTTCGATCAATCTTCCCCAATATGTTTGTAAACATAACAAGAGATTATCTTTTATAGGAAGCATGGATATCAAAAACCGGAAATAACTAGTTTTAGGAAATTCTATAAAAATCGGAAATTGAGGCTTGTGGGAAGACAATTCCGATTTTATATCTAGGTCTTTCTTTTGGAAAACCGGTTTTTCATAGTATGGATCTTTATCTTGGATTGATTCTATGTTTCTGTCCAAAAATTTGTTTACTCTTTTATTACCAGAATTTGATAACATCATTTGAAATTCACTCAAGAATTTTCTAATAGAATATACAGAGATAAATTTGAACATAATATGATATTTGTTAAAAATACCATTTGAATCATGAATCCTGTAATATTTCAAAAGATCACTTGCTTCATTAAAACAGTTGTGAGGTGTATGAAGTAATCTATTGTTAATAGAATTATTAACTGAAAAATCATTCCTTATAAGGTTACACAGTTTCCAAAATCGCATCCTAGATAGCGATACATTGACAATCTTAGATCTGAAAATGTACATATATATACTTTGGTAGATTATCCAAAATATACTTAAGATTCTATATTTTTCAAGAAGACAATAGCCATGGTTCATATAATAATGAAAAATCTTGAGAGGTGTCTTATGCATTTTCAAGAGTACAGACTGTCTCATAGAGTATTGTATCATTGTCACAGTCAGTATCAAACACAATGATATACAATCCTATGATATCAACCTGATTATGTAAGTCCCTCAAGACATACATAGACATAATTCCAATTCCTAATATATTTAGGAATAAGAGTATTACATACTTCATTCGTGTCTTCCACATGAAGTTTTTTAAGTAGTCAAATCATGCCGTTACATTAACTGAATCAGACATAAGATTCATTGTCTTATAGGTTGGATCGCACCAAACACAGATTGTTAGATCTTTTCGTGTTTGCCTGTTTTGATACCAATTGAAAAGACGAGGGTACCCAAATATACCTCAATCTAAAACTTTTCCACCTATAAGTCCTTTCTCTGAAAGTGATTTTCTATGGACTGAGTCAAGACAATACAACTAATCGTTTCACACTTCGTGTGATCGTCTATGGATACGAGATCGAGACAATACGACAACAAAGTATGATTACTTGATAAAAGGATCGGACTTAACCAAACACAATAGGATTGCTATCAAGTAATTAGGAATTAACGTTTGTGTATTTTACTTCTAATTATATTAAAACAATTATAATTGCGGAAATAGAAAAGTAAAAGACACAACAAGATTTTGTTAACGAGGAAACCGCAAATGTAGAAAAAACCCGGGACCTTGTCCAGAATTGAATACTCTCAGAATTAAGCCGTTATACAAAATCTAAACCTACTTCGTATAGTTGAGACCAAGCAACTAAACCTATAGTTCACCTAGTTTCCTCAGTATTCTTGCACCTCCAACTTGTAATAAGTCACGCACTTGGAACAATTCCTTTGGTTCGTATTCCAAACAGTAAAGGAACAACAAATCTGTTCGGTAACAACTCTTTTCAAACAAAGTGATATGAGTTTGACAAAAGGCTCTTCCGTTTATCCCAATAAACTCCTTTGTCGGGTTCTTAGATCTATATATTAAACAACTACCAAAGTAATTTTTTAGACTATGAAATAAATACTATAAATCACAAAGAAATGTATTGATGCCGATCTACTCAACTAATCAATCAAGGTTATCACAAATATTAACCGATTATTGCACACCAAAGATTATGAACTAAAATAAGAAATCTTCTTTGTCTTCAAATCTTCTTAGATCTTCAATAAACACCTGCACACAAACAACTTGAATCTCTTGTGATCAATCACAAAAAGAACGGAGTCTGTTAACAATGGATTATCACAAGACGTCTTTAGATCTACAAATAGTTCTAAAGATCCCCGTCGACACTTCGATCTAGTTTGAGTGAATCTTATATCATAAGAGAAGATTCTCAAGCATAAACAAACTAGGTGCAATCAAAGTTCAACAACCATTAGTCAATCAAATCAATCGAAAACTAATAATAAACTGCAATTATCTAGTTTCCCACCAACGGTACTCATAGAGCTTCCCAATCCCAAAGAAGTCTTTAAAACGAGCGGTCGTAAGAGATTTCACCTAATTAGGGTACTTTCCACTCCTAATAGACGGCTCCACCAGTAACAACACAGCTAGGTAGTTTTGCTGGCTCTTAGGATTAGTTTGCTTGAAATGCAAACTTCAATATTTATAGACCAATGAAGTTTGGACACCAAGGAATTTACAAAACCGAATATTCTCAAAGCAATGCAATAAAGTCCAAATCGGTTTTCATAATTCCTGGAAATGCTCTGTCTAAATATTGACCGATATCTCAGTAAAAAATCTCCAATTAGTAAATGCACATTACTAATTTTTATTTTCTAAAGATATGCATTTAATTGCTGGAAATTAAAAGCATATAAAACTAAAAACCTTAATTAAAAGATTCTCAATTTATTTCGATCCGGGATTCTCCTTTAGTTATTAAGGAATATCTTTCAACAATAAAAGATAAGAATTACTGCACATGTTCAAAGTATGTCGACATCTTTACTTTGTAAATCCTTTTTCATATTTACAATCTTGGAACCGATTTGCCACACTTCCAAACAAGTTTAGAATTGGTTTATCCGACTTTCAAGAACTATGTGATTGATTATCCTATCAAATCACCAATCATGGGTTTAACGGTTCTACCAAAACAAGTTTCGGTTCTACCTCCATGTGGGTACTAGGATCAGTCACACTAGTTACCAAAAGTTGGTTGACTAGGTACTAGGATCGCTTACCACATATTTATGGTATTTAACTTGTAATCGGTTGCACAAGTCATAGGATCGGTTACCAATTACTAAGACTTGTTGCACCTCTTACAAGGATCGATTCCACATACTTGTGATCGGTTGCACCTCTTACTAGGATCGGTTCCCCAATGTCTGGAGTTGGCCATACCAATTAAAATATATCTATCATACCATCTCAGGTGATTACTTAAGATCGGTTTCACTAATAAAAGTCATACCAATACAAAAGTCACGCATTGTGAATAGTTTTACCAAGATACATAAACAAGTTATGAGCGGTTATACTAAACACACATATTGGTAATCCAAAGATTTGCAATGAATAACAATACCAATAAGCCTAGCGATTTCCCTTTCGATTCACAAAACAAGTTTATGAATTGTACTTCCTTTAAACGAATGTAAAACATTGTTTCCTAGGATGAAATCTTCACCCATACCCATACATAATCACAATAGCATTCATACGATTATGTCGATGTCTTATATACGAGTTCAAAAGATAGACGTTATACTTCGTATTGTAATTCCTTAATACTATGTCTAACTAGAGTATAATCATTCACAGCTTCGCAGTTATGTTTTCAATATGCACGACTTGAAAGATACGTTAGGAATGAAACAGTTCAAGTTAAATATTACTAACCTCAAGAGGAAGGATGATGTCGTCGTTGTACTTCTTTACTTCTTCACATTCTTCAAAGTCTTCATGTAATACTTATAAGTCTCATATCCTAGTAACTTTCTAGCTAACCTATACGAAGTTGACTCTAGTAAATGATCAAGCGACTCTTTAAATGAGTTTTGATTCACTAAAATATGACAACCAAACTTGAAATACCAACGCTTGGTGGGTTTAACCGAGCAATACTCTAACAACTAGTAATATAATGGAAGTCAAGGTCGTTCCCACGAAAAGCAAGGAGATTTGGTTGTCAAAGTGTCATAATGCGGTTTTTGTTTTAGTTTAGAGTAAAGTACATAATAAAGCAATTAAAGTTGAGTTGTAAGCAATAGAGAGAGATACGATCGAGGAATCCTTCTTTGTTACTAAACCGTCAATGAGTTAATATATTCATCAATTCGTCATTAATCATAGATTATCATCAACCGTAGGAAAGCATCTAGAGCAGTGCTATCCTCTAAAGTCCTTTGGTCACTGGATACCGAAGCGCTCGAATAGCAGATTTCGGATCTAACCTATTGGGTTACTTTATTAAATAATCATAAGTAGATATTGATCAAACTCATGTGTGAAGTCATAATTATACTATTATCAATTTATGTTTCATAAGTTGCGTATTTAGTATACATATGAGTTTCGGTTTTATCTTTTTACTAATGACACGTAATAGCTAATACCTTTTTGACCTTTCTCTGGTAAAGGTTGTCTCGTTTGTTATTCTTTTGTCTTGCAGAGAATAATAACACACAGGGGGAGAGTTCCGTATTGAACTGATGCTTAAAGGTCTTCTCTTTTTGGGGTGAGTGGTTGTGGAAACCAAGGGAATAATTTTCATAATCTCTTTTATGATATGAAAACTTGATCGGGTCATATCAAACAGTAAGGTAACGATTTATTTGTATTTTGTTAATTGTTTTTCTGTTAAGAAAAACTGATTTTATATGCCTATTCTTGCTTTTTCTTAACGAAATATGACATAATTGTTAAGTTTCAATTGGTTCAAGTTAAGAAAAACTAAGTCAATTATGATTTTTGTTTTTGGTTAACAAAAGGCGGTTCAATTTACTTAGTCTAATTGATCCCTGATAAGAAAAAACTAAGTTAATTCTGATATTAGTTTAGGCTTATCAAAACGAGGTACAATTATTCAATTCTAATCGGTTCCTTCATAAGAAAACTAGTTATCTAACCTAGTTTTGTCTTGTCTAAATGAGGAACAATTATTTATGATTAATTGGATCCTGATAAGTAACTAAGTTAATTCTGATCTTAGTCTGACTGATCAAATCAAAGGGAAAATTGCTTCGAGAAATTTTTTCCTTGATAAGAGGCTAAAACCAATTACTTAGGTAGTTTCGGTTTTAGTGTTGCTTATATAAAATGGTATGTTAAACATTTGTGCTTAACTCTTATAGGTTGTATGAGTTCTTATGAACTTGTACGATCCTTTCTGTATGCTTATGTATTTTTTTTCGTTTCTTTGTCATTTTTGTGAAAAAAATGGCAAGAAATATATGGAGTATACGGGTGATTTACAATCACTAAGAAAGGATATACATGCTGAAAAGTATATAACTAACAATAGAGTAAAGCATAAACTAAGGGGGAGAAAGATATCATCATGTTCTGTAGTATTTTATATTACAAAAAGGGAATAACGAATATTTTCGGATTGAATATCTACCTAGCTTTATTTAGGGGGAGTAAAGCTTTGGTTATTCAAATGCGTTAACATCGACATTTTTTTAGAATATGTGCAGGTTATTGTGTTTTTGAAACTTGGAATCAATCGTATGAAGAATGAGTTAAGAGACTGTTATGTAATGTGATATATTTATCTTTTAATTTGTGTATTCTCCATATGTATTAGAGTTTTTCCACTAAAATTGACAAAGGGGGAGACTGTTAGAGCATTTCTCGGTTGAACTGGCCAAGCGTTGCTATGTCAAGGTTGGTTGTCATATTTTAGTATCAAAACTCAAAAGTTGCTTGATTAGTTTACTAGAGTCAACTTCGTTAGGTTAAACTAGGAAGTCTAGTAATGTTAAGACATACAAGTATTACTCTAAAGACATGAAGAATCCAAAAACGTATCGACAAAAACGAAGACATCACCCTTGTACTTGAGGTTAGTAATACAAGACTTGACTTGTTTCCATTTTTATCGTTACTTTCAAGTCGTTTAGATTCAAAACATAACATCCAAAGTTATATACATGAAACTCTTGTATTAGAGACTTGATCATCTTTCGGTATTAATGTTGCCAAGAAGACATTGAAGATTTGAATACAAGTAAATTTCTTATTGGTTTCGTATCTTTGTGATTTAACTTCATGCACAAACTTGATCGGTTGGGAGCTGACAAGATCTTGTTTGTCTTTGATAGATAATTAATTGATTAGTCGTATTAGATCGACAAGTTATCATTTGGTGGTATTCTTCAGTATCCAAATCTGATAGTTTGTATACCTAGATATGATTATCTTGATAATCAGGATCTTGGTAGATCTTACATAACAAAAAGCCTTTGTGAACTCAACATATAATCTCTGACTTACTTCTTGAGATTGAAAGAGTGGTTATCGGAAACATTAGTCTTTTACTGTTTCGAAAGAAGATCCAAATGAGTTGAGCGCTTGAAGTCTTCACAGCGGGTGGAGAAACTTAAGATAGTTGACTCTATCTTAGGATTCGCATGCGTTGGCCAGATTTGTTGTAGGCGCAGGGATATTGAGGAAACTAGGGGTAGTTTACTTGGTCTCAATTATACGAAGTTGGTAGTATTCTTTGTATATATAATGGCTTACTTCCGAGAGTATCAAAAAACGAACTAGGTCCCGGGGGTTTTCTACATTTGCGGTTTCATTGTTAACAAAATATTGTTGTGTGATTTTACTTTACTTTTCACATTATAATTATTATTTTAGTTATAATAAAGTAATTGCACTTGTACGTTAATCCAAACACTTGGGTTGATCCATATAGTTTAAGGTTCGGTTTTGGACTTATACTATATTCCAAGTGTATACCTTATTGTCGCCATATTCTTGATAGTGAATGTCTATATTAGATCACACAAGGTATCAGACTTATAGGTTGATATCGAAAATATTTTGGTGTACTTGGTACCTTTATCATTTCACGTTGACCTAGTTATACTATGAGTTTTAACTGCTGGGACATCAATATTATTTTTGAACCATAGACGTTGAATCTTATGAGTCACTAATTATTGTGACATATCATTATGTTAGCTGAAGCAAGAATGATTCTCGGATGATTTGGATTGATAAGCATAGGTTTAATGAGATTACTGGATCGATCATATACCATTATTGTTAGAGCACTGCTCAGTCAAACTCGCAAGCGTTGTTATCTCAAGATTGTGTATCAAGTTTAGTTGATCAAAACTATATACTTGATTTCTATTCTACTTATAGCTATGTCTCGGATTAGGATATAAGTGTGTAGTTGAGCATTAGACTTCACGGCGTTCACCAATTGAAGAATAAGATCTACTGAATAGCTTGGAGGAACTTCATCAACAAAAGGTATGTGGGGACCAAAAAATTATCTATCACTCAGAAGTTTATTCAATTCTATCTACTAATGAGACTAAGTCGTATAGCTATATAGAGATATACACATTTGAAATTTCGAGCCAAGTTTATCTCGTTTATATATTTCTCGAAATACAAGTTTAAATCTTAGAAAGCTTCATCATCTACTTGACAAGTTTAGTTGTAAACAATTTATTGGTTGGAAACTAAATATTAAGTCAAGATGACCATGTGAAAATTACCTTTAACATCTTACATGATTTGTGTGAGACAATCATTTGATATTAACTTGAAAAGTTTCATATTGATCAATTAATCATTTAAAAATTACTTAAAGCTAGTGGTATGTGTAATATTACCATTGTTGTCTTCTAAGGATGTTTCAATGACTGAGTGAGAGTTTTAGAACTACTACCAATGTCTGGATACAGCACAATATGCGTACCTAGTATGCGAACTGTGAATTACTAGTTCAGGTCTGGAACTCTTGTTTAGGAACTGAGTTTGCGAATGAGTTTACCTGTGAAAGGTCCGGAACTGTGGTTTGCGAATGGTGTTTGCGAACGACAAGACTAGGCAAGGTACGGAACTGTGGTTCGCGTACTGAGTTTGCGAACACAGTGGTTAGGTTCTAAAATCGGTAAGTATGACAACTCATACTCATGAACTTAGGTTTGTTTGCGAACTAAAGTCCCTGGAACTTTAATGAATTAAGGTATGCGAACTTTTTTTGCAAACCGTGGCATTATGTTTATGAATTGGTTCTTCTATAAGTACTTTGTACAGTTACAAACCATGCCGAATATGTTTCAAATTTTTCATGGATATTTCTATGAGATAGTGAACATTTGAACAACTCTCTTAAAGCATATTTAGATTTATGTGATTATCTATCATGATTTATTAATTATCATATTTGGTCTAGAAGTGTTAGATGAATATGGCTAAGCTAAAAGTGTTCATATGGCTAACTTCGGTTAACTGTTATTGAGCCAACTTGTTATACACATTTAGGTACGGTTCACCCATATCAAAATATAGGTATATTTCATTTGTGGGTATCAAGCTAATACCATCTAACGGTAGCTTGAATCTTAAATCAGGAGTTCATCTAACGGTGAATATTATTTGCTTTATTACTAAGCTATCTTAGCTTTGATTGTAATCAACCCTGATTTGAAAGACTGTATAAGGATGAACTCTAGCATCTGGTAAACCTAATACCGACACTCTCATGTGTCCTAGTTTCAAACTAGAGTCGATTCTCCATTAACCTAGGTTTCCAGTTCTTCTGAAAACCATTACTATATTTAATGACTTAAAGACTTCATTTGGGATTCGTGAAGCCAGGTCCAACTATTTTCTCTGTAGTTGCGTATCCTAATCTTGCTTTTTCTATCGTTTTGAGTTTAAACTTCTTTACGGTTTTCTCGAGATTTATCTCCTATAGGTAAGATATAAAAAGTAATCACAACAGTTCTTCGTCTCAGACTCTTGTGATTCCGTAATAAATTTTTCTGTTAATCAGTTAGGTTATTGTGAGGTGACTAATATTTCTAGGCTGCTCTTCGGGAGTATAAGACCGAAGTATTAGTTGGTTCATGTTCACCTTGATCTTTGTATCAAAATACAGAACAAAAAGAATAAAGGATAGACATATCTGTAGGAGACAGATTTGTTTATAAGTCCTCGAATTTGGGTCGTAGCAACTCTTAGTTATGGGTGAGATCAGCTAGGGGAATCAAGTGCGCAGAGTCTTGCGAGATTTAAGAGGCGTAAGGAACACGATTGTACCTTAATCGGTGTGAGACTTGGTTAGGGCTCAACTACATTACAGTCTGAAGTTAACTTGTAGTAGGTTAGAGTCTGTAGTGGATTAATACAGTGTGATGTCCAAGTCTGGACTAGGTCCCGGGGTTTTTCTGCATTTTCCGTTTCCTCGTTAACAAAATTTCTGGTGTCTGTGTTATTTCTTTTCCGCATTATATTTTTTTTATATAATTGAAATATCACAAGTTGTGCATTGTTCAATCATAGTTGTTAAATCAGACCGTGTTTGTTGGATAAGACTTGATTGACACTCGGACATTGGTCTTTGGTACCATCCGAGTTATTCTTATAACAATCAGGTTCACTGATTTCTATCTGTTTGATTTACTGATTGTGTTGAGAAAGAGATAAAGCTCTTTAATATATTTCATGATTGAGACTCAGTAACTTGGTGCTCTAAAAATTATATTTGAATTTAGTCCATATAGATTGCCGAATGAAAAAGTTGGGTGTGGTTGTTGTACCCCCGCGTTTTCAATTATGTTGATGTGTCAAGCATTTGACAGGAAGTCATATAAAGATGATCATTATTAAATGATCATAGAAGGTTCATCCTCGATCCACATGTCATGAGTAACTCGAATGATGAACCAGAGAGATTATAATGTTAAAATATTGGTCAACTAACTAACAAAATATTAACTGATGGACCAACAATAAATTGGTTGATGAACCAATAAAATACTGATAGATGGATCAATATGAAATAGTACTTCTCGAATATTAATAGTTGAATCAATATGATAAATATTATTTTGCAGAGCAACAAGATATTGATGGTTGAATCAATAAGATATTGATGGTTGAATCAATAAAATATTGATTGCTGGACCAATATAAAATTATTGATGTTTGAACCTGTTCGGAATTATGCTCTGCAAAACATTTGGTTCAAAACCCTAATTTTGACAGATGGATGATCCATGAAAGATTGTTTGGGAACCAACCAATGGGTGAGAAGGGACCGGCCATTGTGGTGATGGACCAGTATGTGGCGCCCAGGTGATTTGCAGAAAACTCACCAAAGTCGATCGTCGAGGATTTGGTATAAGGATGATTAATTAGTCGTTGATCATAATAACGAAAATGGCAACGGTTTGCAGTTTGGCCCATCTTTTTACAAATTTGACAACAATTATACAGAAATCAGTAATAATATTTTTTATTTCCGCCAATAGATTACTTAGATCCACTAGAACTAGGTTTCGAATAATGATGAAATGAATTCTTTGAAAGAAAAAAAACTCAGAATTATGAGAATCAACAATAGACCAAGTTTTAGCTCCTCGGTGCCTAAGACATTGTTCATGATCAAACAATCAATTCTTAACCTCACTTAGAGAAAAATCAGTCCCACGATTATGAACAGAATTAACAAATTGTCTATAATATTTTCCGAAACTAAGTAAAGCATACACGACCATATATGATCCCTTAATCTTTTCACCAACCGCAGTAAGATCACCAGTTATATCTTTCAATTCATCAGGTGGAAGTGGTCATAGGTCAAAGAGAACTAGATTTGGATTGTATTAGTTGGAATGGGTTCAACCCTTGGTGCATCAGCAAGGCTTGTTGAGAAGGAAAGAGAGTTAGGTTCTCACTACCAGAAGAGCACTAGGGCTGGTTAGTTACTTCCCGCTGGTAGATCCAGATATGGATATAGATCTTCAGGAAGAGCTAGTGACTGGATTTCGTTCCTCGGTTCATGAAAGATTTGTCCCAAGTTCTACGTCAAAAGCATCTATCATGGAGCTAATTCGAGAAGGTTATAGTCTAGTCAAGTGGTTAATGCTAGAGGGGCGTGATGTATGGTTCTTTTGTAATTGACCTCCTAATTGAGGATTAGATAGGATATAATCCATTTTACACTAAAATGCAACCTGTAAAATATCAAATACAGTTAGAAATGAAGAACAGAATGAGGGTCATGGTAGGAGAGATAACCCACTAAAGAACTTAACCATAACATTGTGAAGTGGTAGTGTATGAAGTTGGATTGGACCAAGCGCGTGCTAACGCACAACGACTTTCGCGGTAGGAGACTTTGGTTGTTCCCTACGGTACTGTGTTTCTACTTTTTTGCTTCTACCTCTAACCACTCTCTTCCCCACTGATCTGAGATACCAAGATGGGAGAGGAAATGATACAATAGACTACGGAATGTGCGCTTTGAATAATGGAGACTCGACCATCGGGAGAGGAACTGACTAGTGACTCGACCAAACATGAACTTTTTATGTCAATTCGATAAAGTGTTTATCTACTTTCTAGGTGTGAGTGGCGACCTACAGTCAAGCTAGGTAGATAAAACTACTTTCTGAAGAATCCAGCGAATAACTAAAGTTTGTAAACGATCCCTAGATCTGCTTTAGGCCTGCGGCATATCAGATCATTGAAAGGGAGTATATTTCATTAAAAGTAAGCCAAGCACTATGGTGTTCCATTTCCCTTAGCTATAACTTATTTGAAGCTAAGGGAAATAGGTCTCAGGGAAACCTCACTATGGTGCTATGCCATCCCTTAGCTATACTGCACGAAAACTTATTTGTGTAGGTTAAAAGATAATTATTAATAGAAAAAAGAGTAAAATTAAAAAGAGAAGTGTTAGTGTAAAACTGGAAAAACCAGAAACGTATACTTAGTTTTCGTGTAAAAAGTCACGTATACTGAGTATCCGTTTCAACTGAAAAACGGAAACTCAATTTCCTTAAAGTAATAAAGCACACAGAAATTGAGTTTCCGTGTGATTTCCCTTATCTACTACCCGAATCAAATGTGATACACTTTTAAAAGTAACTAAGGGATATCGCTACACGGAAGCCCATAATGGCTAAATTTCGCTACAAATAGGGGATAACTAAGGGAAATCCCTCACCATAGTGCTTGGCCTAACTCATTTATCGTGATTAGAAGCATCGCTTGAAAATTCTCTCTGCAAGCTTCATGGCACCGATCCCCGCAAACATTACTCTTGATTTCCAGTGAATCCTTTTCCCTTTTTTTATTGGTTGGCAAATCCAACCGGTGATTTCCTGATTTTGAGAAGGAAAGTCTCTCTCCCAGAGCAGTTCATCAAAGTAAGCAAAAATTGAAGAATTACCTCGTTTTATTGAATGAAGCCTACTTTAAAGAAGAGATTCCTTAACAGAGAGTTTCTGAATAAATTCCCTTTCCAAGTATAACCAAATCTGTCTCGTCGTTGAATAACTATAATAACACCTCAGGAGATTATGTCATTATAAGTAGCATTTAGATATGACATAACAAATCGATTGAACTTTGACCAACGAGTAAACGTAAGATTAAGAACATATAAGGAATCTACTTACTTAATTCATTAGTAATTGATGAAGACCCATCTACATGCTCATACAGATATGTAGTAACCAGAATTTATTCAAACTGATTTTCCAAATTACGTAATTACATCCATCTTCATTAACTACTAGAACAAACTTAACATTCTAAAAAGCTAAAGAGAAATTTAGCAATGAATTTGAAGAAGTGGTCATTGTTTTGAATATTTAAGTTTTAAAAAGGGTAAAATATAATAGAAACATTGGTTGAAGAATTGATACCGTTGAAGGTTAAACCAAGATAATATGAAGATTACACTAAAATCAACAAGTATAGTTGATACAGTTGATAGGGATCAACTATGAGAGTTGACATAGTTTGAGTGGGTCAACAAATGTTGTTGACATGGTGTGCGTGGATAAATAAGTTTGGTTGACACGGTGGTATGGTATTTAGAAGTAAACTTGGGTTGCAATTTATACTGGTTTTAGAGTTTGTTTACGTAAAAAATTTCTAGAGGAGTCCTTATTAGAGTTTTATCTTTGTTAGGAAAGTTGATTGAGTGGTCGTCAAGTTTGTTAAAGTTATAAATAGGTTGTTGAGCCATGAGTTGAAATACGTCAATTAAGAGAAGTATTGTATAGTATCTTGTCTTGTCTTGTCTTGTGTTTTTTCATTAAGTCTTTGATATTAGATTTTCTACATCTGGTATCAGAGCACTAGTATCAAAATCTAGGGATGTGGGTATGAGAGTTTGAAGATGGCAACAAGTTTAAGTTCAATCAAGGTGCCGGTGTTCGAAGGTAAAAACTTTGAACACTGGGGGTTACAGATGGAGAATATCTTCACATATCAAGAGGTGTGGGATATTGTTAATACAGGGTATGTAGAACCAGTAGAAGGAGTTGTACCTGCAGAATCTCAACAACCTATTCTAACAGAGAACAGGAAGAAGGATTATAAAGCTACATATATTCTCCATCAGGGTATTCATGAATCTTTCATGGATAGAGTTATCTACATTAAAGAAGCTAAAAGAGCATGGGATGGTTTGATAAGCTACTACAAAGGATCTGACAAGGTCAAGAAGGTTAGATTACAAACCTTGAAGAGAAAGTATGCATTACTGCAGATGGAAACTATCGAAACAATATCAGAGTTTTTGTCAAAAACTGTGAATCTTGTCAATGAAATTAAGGTTAATGGTGATACAGTAGAAGACTCTGCAATTGTAGAGAAGATTTTAAGAAGTTTACCTGAGAAGTTTGAATCAAAGGTTACTTCTATAGAAGAATGTAACACAGTTGCAACTATGACTCTTGATGAGTTATTAGGTTCTTTACAAGCATATGAACAAAGGTTACTTGAAAAAACAACTGCTGCAAAACCAGTTGAAGAAGCACTTCAGAGTCAAATTAGATGGACTAATAATTATGGAAGTACCAATACTGGAGGAAGATCTAATAATGGAGGATATCAAGGAAGATATAATAATGGAGGTTATCAAGGAAGAAAGCAAGTTGATAGAGAAAAGCTTCAGTGTTACAACTGTGGAGATTTTGGACACTTTGCCAAAGAGTGTTCAAAACCAAGACAGACTACTGATAATAACTATAAATCTAACTTTAAAGCAAATATAGCAGAAAATCAAGAAGAAGAAAAAGAAGAAAAGAAAGATGAAAATATGTTGTTGGCTTGCCATACACCAGAATAAAAACCTCATCTTAAGTGGTACTTAGATACAGGTTGTAGTAATCATATGTGTGGCAAAAAAGACTTATTTGACAATCTTGATGAATCTGTAAGATCAACAGTGAAGTTTGGTAATAGTTCTACAATTCAAGTTATGGGGAAAGGAAGAATAAGAATTGTTCTTAAGAAAGATTCAAAAGCATACATCATGGACGTATTTTATGTACCAGGTTTACATAAAAATTTACTAAGCATGGGACAATTGTCAGAAAGAGGATATTCTATGAATATCTACAATGATGTTTGCTTTATTAGAGACAGAAGAAGAAGACTAATAGCAAAAGTACAGATGACCAAAAATAGATTATTTCCTTTGAATATTCAGCATCAAAAGGAAAGTTGTTTCAGTACTCATGTGCATAATGACAGTTGGTTGTGGCACAAGAGAATGGGTCATGTAAATTTTAATAGTTTACAAGCTTTATCTAAGAAGGAGATGGTGTCAGGACTACCTATGATAGAGCTTCCAGAGTCAAGGTGTGAGAATTGTATCTTTGGAAAGCAACACAGAGAACCATTCCCAGTGAACAAAGCTAGAAGAGCTGAACAACAGTTGGAAATTGTACACAGTGACTTGTATGGTCCTATTGAAGTTACATCACATAGAGGTAATAACTATTTCATAACTTTCATTGATGATTTTAGTAGAAAGGCTTGGGTGTATCTACTTAGGAAAAAAAGTGATGTTTTTCATGCTTTTAGAAGTTTTAAAGCATATGCTGAGAAACAAATTGGTAAGAGCATCAAGATATTAAGAACTGATAGAGGAACTGAGTATACTGTTGTTGATAGTTTCATGGAAGAACATGGTATTCTACATCAGTTAACAACTAGATATACACCACAACAGAATGGTGTTGCAGAGAGAAAGAACAGAACTATAATGGAGATGGCAAAAACTATAAGAAGAACAAAATATTTACCAAAGAATTTCTGGGGTTATGCAGTTGATACAGCAGTGTATTTACTAAACAGATGTCCTACAAATAGTTTGAATAATAAGACACCAGAAGAATCTTGGAGAGGTATAAAACCAAGTGTAAGACATCAGAGAATTTTTGGGTGCATTGCATATGCACATGTACCTAAAGAACTTAGGGAAAAGCTGGATGATAAGAGTGAGAAGTGTATTTTTGTTGGTTATAGTTCAGTAACCAAAGGATATAAGTTGTTTAATCCAGAAACAGGAAGAGTAATTACAAGTAGAGATGTGATATTTGATGAAGAATCACAATGAAATTGGAATACAGGTTCAACAAACAATGTTGATCCACATATTGAATCAACAATGAATGTTGATCCACATATTGAATCAACAAGGAATATTGATCCACCAACCGCTGTCAGAACAATTCCAATAGTAGTTGAAGAAGAAGCAAGAACTGAAGCAATACCACAACAAGAAACTACAAGACCAAGAAGAAATTATGTCATACCAGCCAGGTTGAATGATTATGTTTTATCAAGAGATAATGAAGATATTTATGATGATGTGGTGAATTTTGCATTATTTGGAGATTGTGATCCTGTAGCTTATGAAGAAGCTTCTAAAGAACAAGGGATTCAAGCCATGAATGAAGAATTGAAGTCAATTGAGAAGAATAACACTTGGGAACTTATAGCACTTCCACCAGGTAAGAAACCTATTGGTGTTAAGTGTGTTTATAAAAAAAAATACAAATCAAATGGTGAGGTAAATCGTTTGAAAGCAATATTAGTTGCTAAAGGGTATAGACAGAAACAAGGAATAGATTATTCATAAGTGTTTGCACCAGTTGCAAGACTTGATACAGTACGCATGATTATTGCTTTAGCTGCACAAAAACATTTGAAGATTTTTCAGATGGATGTGAAGTTAGCATTCTTGAATGGAGTATTAGAAGAAAAAGTTTATGTTGAACAACCAGCAGGTTTCATTATGGAGGGGAAGGAGAATGAAGTATACAAGCTAAATAAAGCTTTGTATGGTTTGAAACAAGCACCACGTGCTTGGTATACAAGAATAGATTCTTACTTCATTAAGAAAGGGTTTACAAGATGTCCATATGAGCATACTTTATATTTGAAAGATGATACTCTTGGCAATCATATTATAGTATGTTTGTATGTTGATGATCTTATATTTACTGGAAATAGTTCTGAGATGATCAAGGAATTCAGGAAGGATATGGTGAAGGAATTTGAGATGACAGATCTTGGATTAATGTCATATTTTCTTGGCATAGAAGTACAACAAACTGAAAAGGAGTTTTTATTAATCAACAAAGATATGCAGAAGGAATACTAAAGCGTTTCAAGATGGATAATTGTAATCCAATTCTAACACCAGTAGAGGAGAGATTAAAGTTAACAAAAGAAGGGTCAGGAGAGCTTGTGAATTCAACAGACTTTAAAGGTCTTGTTGGATGCCTTAGATATCTGACTGCTACAAGACCTGATATCATGTATGCAGTTGGATTGGTTAGTAAGTTTATGGAATCTCCTAGACAGTCACATTTACAAGCTGCAAAACGTATTCTGAAATATGTTAAAGGAACAACTAGCATGGGAATTTTTTATACTGTTTCAGAAGATCCAAAGTTAGTTGGTTTTACTGATAGTGATTGGGCTGGAGATACAGAAGGAAGAAAGAGTACATCAGGTTATGGATTTTAGTTGGGAACATGTTTTTTCTCTTGGTCATCAAAGAAGCAACAGGTTGTTGCTTTATCTACAACAAAAGCTGAATATATAGCTGCTAGCAATTGTGCTACACAGGCTGTATGGTTGAGAATGATGCTGAAGTCATTATTTCATGAACAGAAAACACCTACAACAGTAATTTGTGATAATAAATCAACCATTTCACTAACAAAGAATCATGTGCTTCATGGGAAAAGTAAGCACATTGATATCAAGTATCATTATATAAGAGAGCTTGTCAGCAATAAGGAGATAACTGTGGAATATTGTGAAAGTGAAGAACAAGTTGCAGATATTTTCACCAAGTCTTTGAAGTCCAATACTTTCATCTACTTGCGTGGAAAGCTGGGAATGATTAGCAAAGAGTATCTTGGTTTAAGGGAGGATGTTGAAGGTTAAACCAAGATAATGTGAAGATTACACTAAGAATCAACAAGTATAGTTGATACAGTTGATAGAGATCAACTATGAGAGTTGACATAGTTTGAGTCAACAAATGTTGTTGACATGGTGTGCGTGGATCAACAAGTTTGGTTGACACGGTGGTATGGTATTTAGAAGTAAACTTGGGTTGCTAGTTATACTGGTTTTAGAGTTTGTTTACGTAAGAATTTTCTAAAAGAGTCCTTATTAGAGTTTTATCTTAATTAGGAAAGTTGATTGAGTGGTCGTCAAGTTTGTTAAAGTTATAAATAGGTTGTTGAGCCATGAGTTGAATTACATCAATTAAGAGAAGTATTGTTTAGTATCTTGTCTTGTGTTCTTTCATTAAGTCTTTGATATCAGATTTTCTATAGATAGAAGTTGCATTCTAAAAGTATTAATTTGCTTGCAGCGGAAAAAATGAAAACGAAAAAGATATTGAATCGACATTAAAAAAAATATTGTTTTAGACTTCTAATATTTGGTGCCATGTAAAATATTTGGGCTTCCAACTCGGAACGAATTAGCAATGAGCCCTTTCATGTTATATTATGTACAGGGGCTAGAATTGTAGGGGAATGTGGGACTATTAATCCCGCGGACATTGAACTCAAATTGAGAGCACGCTCTTAATCATAAGCATCCCTAGAAGATAACTCGTGGTTTCCATGTCGTGAAGATAAAAAGATCTGATGCCGAACATGTATCGAACAAAACTGTATAAAAAGTCATGTTAATGAATAATCTGTTGCTAGTAAATCGGAGAACTGTATGCCTAGTAGCTAGCAGTAGCTTTAATCCTTCCGTCAGTGGTTCAAATTTTTGAGCTCCAGAATTTCATCACCTTCACTAAAAAAGGCAACACTAAGAGAACGCAATGTCATATAAACGCCTTGAGCTGGTCGAGAAACTTCACATAGCAGGCAAATGGTTACTTGAGTTCATGCTAATTCCCAATATTAAGATGGGAAATGAAATCCCCAAATCAGAAATTAGAACTGTAAAAAGAAAGTACGTTCCAGCAAAATGTAACAACCACTTTTAGGACTGAAACTGTGAGAAACTGTCTCTTACTACCTTGACATATGAACTAACAGACATTATGGAATGATGCTTGGCTAGTTGAAAAGAAACACCAGGGGTGCTTCTTGGCTAGACATATGTTTATCGTGGGTGATATATCCACTTGTTCGAGGCCCATAATCTTCTAGACGGTACTTCAAAAATACTCACGTGGACATAAACTGCTAAGAAGTTTCGGAAAACGCGGCAAAAACAAGATATCGTTTCACAAACTTCCACGAAAAACACAGCACCCCGAATTAGAACAAAACCAGATACTACAAACAAAGTCCACTGGTTTCCCTTTACCACCAAATAAATGATTGTCATAGACAGCACTCTGAATTAGAACAAAACAAAAGATACTGCTACAAAATCCACTGGTTTCAGAATCCCATTTGCTACGACAACTATAAATTATTATCTCAATATCTCTCCATATACATGAAATTTAAAAAAATCAAATCAGTTTTTTTGAGATATCCGTGTAAAAATATCCCAAGATGTGTAGAGTGACAGAGAATCAGGGATTTTATCAAAGCGAAAGAGATAGATTGAAAATCAAAGCATTTTATCTCAGATTATCAGTTTCAAAAGTGAAGAAGAATCAATTACCAGAGTCATTAACATTACTGTATCTACCAAGAATTAATGAAAGTCCATTAGAAATCAACGATACAAAAATAAGATCAGACTCATCAGGATTTATAACACTTTATAGAATGAGATCTGAAGAAGAAAAAAAGAAAAGGATTCTGATGATGAAAGCTGAAGAAGAAACTGAAGAAGAACAAGAAGTAATTTATGCTAGTAGAGAGAAAGTAAGAGTAAGTGAAGGAGTTAGATTTGAAGTTTATTCAAGAGAAGACAAGATTCTAAAAGGAATTTATAGAAAAGATATATATGATGATTGGAAATTGGAAACTAAATGTGTTCTTGAAAATGATCCTTCAGGGTTTAAGATTTCTGAAGCTGAGATTTTTGTAAGTGGGGATGGAAATGTTTCGATTAATGAGAAAATTGAAATTGTGATTCAGAGAAGAAGAAAGAATAATAAGAGAAGGTGTTTTAAGGTTTTGGAAGAAATACCAGAAGATAGAGAAGAAGGAGAGGAAAGGGAGGAGAATGAATCTGATGGCTCTTGTTGTTGTTGCTGTGGTGGTGATGAGATGATTGGAAGTGATTCTGATGATGGAGATCGTTCAGAGAAAAGTGATAGTGATGATGAAGGAACTTGGGCTGTTGATGTTGGAATTTGGGTTATGTGTTTAGGTGTTGGCTATTTGGTTTCGAAGGCATCATCGAGAACTCTAAGAAGAAGAAGGATGATGTTAAGCTAAACCAAAATTTAAGCTCTGTTCTTCTTCGGATTCTAAATTTTCTTGTAAATGTGTATTACTATAGAAAAGAAATTGTATCTTGTGAGATTAATGAATATTGCGATTTGGCCTATATTTCTTCCAAAGAATTTTTCTGTTTTTATTGTTGAATATAGATTACGTTCTAATCCTCTCTGTACGTATTCCGGTAGGAGTTTGAGTTAGACGAACAACAATATTCACTCATCCGAATACCACTGGTGAGACCTGACCGCTGAAACTAAGATGCGCTTCTGGTCAGTAAATAACCAGAAACAGATCAAACTGTACAGAGCAACTTTGGGGCTCAATGCGAATACCAAGCAGCGCCGTGCAGGTAACTTGGATACCGACGACCCTAATAAGAAAGGAATAAATAGCAAGACGAACGGAGGAACTTTTAACAGAAACGAAGAAAAAATCAATGGCAAAACCAAAAGTGAAAAAGGTAGGAAACTCAATGGCAAACCCAATAGTTGTCGAAGACGAGGAAGAAAAACCAATGGCAAAGCCAATAGTCTTCAAGGACGAAAAAAAATCAATGGCAAATCCAATAGTTATCGAAGATGAAGAAAAACCAATGGCAAACCCAATAGTCTTCAAAGACGAAAAAAAATCAATCGCAAACCCAATAGTTTTCTTTGACATGACTATCGGTGGGAAACCTGCCGGCCGTATCGTGATGGAACTGTTTGCCGATTGTGTACCTCGTACTGCTGAGAACTTCAGAGCACTTTGTACCGGAGAGAAAGGAGTTGGTAGGTGTGGAAAGCCATTACACTACAAGGGATCTATTATTCACAGAGTGATGCCTGGATTTATCTGTCAAGGAGGTGATTTCACTGCTGGGGATGGTACTGGTGGTGAATCAATCTATGGTGCTAAGTTTCCTGATGAGAACTTTGTGAGGAAGCATACTGGGCCTGGAATTTTATCCATGGCTAACCTTGGTCCTGATACTAATGAATCTCACTCTCTTTTGAAAGTCGTCCATCTCCCTATAAACCTTTTGGCAGGCAATTTATGAATGATTTTTTGGGCACTACTCAAAAATGGTGGGGGACTACTAAGTGATAAGAATATCTACCCTATAATCATAAGGGGTGTCCTAAAGTGTGGAAATAATTAACCTACCCTTAACATATATATATATATATAACCACCTCCTCCCATCACCACCACCTATATATATATATAACCACCTCCTCCCATCACCACCAACCACCTCAAACCACCACCACCGCCACCTCTATATATAGCTTAATTTAATCATTAACAAAATCAAAATTATAACAAACCCATTACTTGTCATTCGTTTTTGGTTGAAAAAATGAGAAGTAATCATCAAAATGAGTTGAAAATGGAAGTTGCAGAGAGAAGTTCGGCTAGGAATTATGTGAAAAACTTTGTCAAACTAGCCGAACTCAACTTTAATGGAGGTTTTTCTTTTTTCCAGAGAAAAGTTCGGTTACGTCGCAAAAAAAATGTCTCAACCGAACTTTTAGTTCGGTTTCGTCGCAAAAAGTTCGGTTACATCGCAAAAAAGTTCGGTTTCGTCACAAAAAGTTCGGTTTCGTCGCAAAAGTTCGGTTTCGTCTCAAAAAGTTCGGTTACGTTGCAAAAAAAGTTCGGTTACATCGCAAAAAAGTTCGGTTACACCGCAATTTTTTCTCCTAACTGAACTTTACTCTGAAAAACCTATATATTGAGTTTGGTTACGTCGCAAAAAAAAATCATAGCCGAACTCCTAGTTCGGTTACATCGCCATTTTCTTTTCCTAACCGAACTTTCTCTGAGCCGAACTGCACTTGCAGATGAGTTCGGCTACATGTTCTTCAGATGTCGTAGCCGAACTTTGTTAACCAAACCGAAATCAATTTGTAAATTGTTCATTTTTAGGAATATTTTGGCCAATTCAAGCACCATTAACTAAATTTGAAGTATACGTGAGTACCCAAAACATCATACTCTTGTTGTGGCTCTTTAAGAAAAAGATCTAACTTTTTTTCTTCCAAAACCCTCATCTTCATTGTCATCTTCATCTTCTTCTTCTCCCTCTCAATAATTGTTCTTTTGAAATATATCAACTTATTAATTTAATCTCACTAATCATTACACTAACTTATTTAATTACCAAGGGCAAATTTAGTATTAAAAAAAATAGATAAGGGGTGACTCAAAATTACTTCAAATATCCACCCAAAAAATGAAGAGTAGTCCCCTTCATTTTTGAGTAGTGCCCAAAAAATCGTATTTTTTTTTAGATGGGACATGTTGTTTTTGGACAAATTGTTCAAGGTATGAATGTTCTTAAAAAACGATGTTTTGGGGACTACTCCAAATAGGTGGGGGACTACTCTTCTATTTTGGGGTGGATATTTGAAGTAATTTTGGGTCACCCCTTATCTTTTAAAAAAATTAATACCAAATTTACCCTTGGTAATTAAATTAGTTAGTTTATTGATTAATTAGTGTTAGTGTAGTGATTAATTATGATTAGTTAGTGATTAGTAGGATAGTTTTGTTAGAAGAAGAAGAAGAAGAAGAAGAAGAAAAGATGAAGAAAAAGAGGGAAGAACCCTCAAAATCTTATTTTGAGTTTAGTAAATATGATATGAGTGATTCATGTGATGATACCTCCTCCTCAGAATCAGAACCTCCTTCATCTCTTAATATATTTGTCAATATTTCTAATGATCCGGATATGAGTTATTTGTTAGATGATGAAAGCTATTTACCCCAAACTCAACCTAACGACCCAAATGATGAATTTTATCAGCCACAACCAGAAGATGAAGTTATGGGTACTCAGGTATGTCTCAAATTTAGTTAATGTAGCTTGAATTGTGCAAAAAATTGGCCAAATAGAAAATTTCAGGAAGAAATTTCGGCTAGGTCAAAGTAGTTCGGTTAGCAATCCTGCAGAACAGGTAGCCGAACTCTCCTGTATGTGCAGTTCGGTTACTCATTTCAGCATACGCAGGTAACCGAACTCTGTTTTAATGGAGGTTTTTGAGAGTTCGGTTATCTTTTTCCAGAAAACGTTGCCGAACTAATTTTATAGAGTATACAGTTAATAGTTCGGTTTAGTCGAGTTTAGTCCCTTTGTTACCGAAGTTTATGTTCGGTTACCACATAGAAACTGCGAAGTAACCGAACTATATTTTATCAAAGTTCGGTTACCACATAGAAACTGCGAAGTAACCGAACTATATTTTATCAAAGTTCGGTTACCTATATAAATTTATCGACTAAACCGAACTCAAATTTTTCATATAAAATAGGAGTTCGGTTAGGTTTTTTGTTGCGAGGTAACCGGTTACCTAAAAAGTCCTAATTTGCCGAATTGTTCTTCATATTGAGAGTTCGGTTTCCAAAAACTAGGGTTTTCAAAATTTCTCCTAGCCGAAAACTCTACTGTAACTTTCATTTTCAGTGGTTTTTGATGATTTCTAATCGATTTTTTCAATAAAAAACGATTCAAATGAATGGGTATGAAGGAAATTACCTGCGGATTTTCATTTTAATCGAATCGGACTTCTTGGTTGATGTTGGATGCTTGACTTCGTCTCCCAACTTTGCTTGAAGTTGTTTGTCAGCTTCAAATTGATTTGGGAGATTCGCTATATTAGCCAGACCCGGACTCAATCCTGGAATTCTTGGTGTCTGCTTAGAACGCATTGTTTATAAAAATTGATTAATCGACGATGAAATTTTTTCGAATCGACGATGTATACGAAGAAGAGGAGAAGAAGAAGAAGAAGAAGAAGAGGAAGATGAAGAAGAAGAATAAAAGAAAAAATAAGGGTTTTGAAACTAGGTTTTTATTTAGGGGTTAGATTAGTGGGTAGTGGTTAAATTAGTGGGTTATTAGGATTAGTTATAACCTTAATTAGAATAAGGGCAGATTAATCTTCCCTAACCTTTTAGGACATCCCTTTTAGGATGGACATTCATATAACAAAGTAGTCCCCCACCCTTTTGGGATAGTCCCCAAAATATCGTTCTTCTTAAAGCTATTGAGAAGGTTGGATCTGCGCTAGGATATTTCTCTAAACGAATCCTTATCGCCGATTGTGGTCAGCTTTAATTTTACTCATAATTGGGGTTTTAGTTTTGGGTTTAAGATTAGATGGTTTTATTTAGGGATCTGGATATATTTTTATTTATCTTATGTGTTCTAGTGTTGAAATGATGGAACAATATTTTCTCTGCTGAATGGAAAAAGATTTCTAAACTATAACAATTCCTGAGTTACATTAAGATGGAAGACAAAATAAACATGAAAAATGAAGGAAAAAACAAAGTTGATTTCCTAGAAACAGAGAGAGTTTTTGCACAGCCCTAATTAAGTGCCAAATGACAGATGCCAAGTCCTACAAAATCAGGCCTGACAACCGACTTGGCAAGGACCATAACCAACAACAACAGATGAGATGAAAGAAAGAAAAAAGACAGACATTAATAAGCTAAAAATCGAACTCAGTTTTTTCAACTAATTACCTCAACTAGGTTCATCCTTGAAGTTTCTTATCTTCTCCTCACGCACTTTACTTACATGGAAGGAATGGACGATGAATTTACAAACGCCGAACCAAGGAGATCATCACACAAGCTATTTCTGTCATGGGTCTTGTTAGTGTCAGCTCTTGGACTACTTGCTGTGCTACTGTTAGATAGTGATCCAAATGTAGTTTTCTGGAGAACACCAGTTGGAGATGATCCCATCCTAGGGCTGGAATCCCAACCTACAGTCATTAGATTCAAGCCTGATGAGTTTTTACTATCTCCTGCTTTGCTATTTGTGTTGTTTAGTACTTCCCCAAGCGGCCCTCCCATGGAATTTTCCCAAGAGATTGGTATCCAGCTTGCCTGCCTGTGAGTTGGTTCATTTATAATGGTACCTACTCCTAATCCCATCTGAGTAGGATCGAACTCACGTGACAAACGCAGAGGAGAAAGAGCAAGTTTGTCATGGGTAGGTGAAGATGAGGCTGATGAGAAGTCTGAAGAAGGTACAGGGATTGAAATTGAGAGTTGGGTTCGATCTGATTGGATTTCTTCCATTTCAGGCCAGGACATGGCTGATCGATCTGACCGATTTTTGGGCCAATCATCCATGAAATGACGAAGGGGATGTTGGTCTTGGGGTTCTGGGTCATTAAGATCAGCAGAAGAACCGAAGTAGGAGCTTCTCTCTGAAGGATTCAGCAGGGAATCAGTAGGAACAAAACCAAATTCAGATCGAGAAGATTCCTCGAATGGGTTGTGTTGTTTGGTAATGGAGAATAAGGAGTCTTTGCATCTCATGTTCATGGTAGGTGATAACATAGAGAGGCCCTGCGACTCTTGAATTCGACTGCCCATATCTTTGTTCAGAAAGTTCCTGCAAGAGACCACACAAAATTAAAACTCTGAGAGGAAGGAGCAGAAAAAAAATGATATAGGCAGCAAACCCTGTTACCATAGTGTTTATCACACAACATTGCCCGTCTCAATCAGGGAATACACAAGGCCATAAGATGATGTCATGTTTTGCTCTTCCTTCCAATGGATTTGTGCTACTTTGTTAACATTCTTGCAGAACTATGGGGAACTCAGGTTTTATAAAGCAAACCATTGTGGATGTCAATAAAAGCCGAACTATAACTGGCTTCAGCTATGGCTTCTAAGGGAAATCCACACTGGTAATGAATTTTATTATAGTCAGGCAGGGCTGAAAGGGAGCCCCTTGAAAAATATTTTCTTACTAGCGCATCCTTATAATGCTCCAAACCATATTTGGCATATTTGACTATACGTATTTCTATTGCAGGGTATAAATATGCTAAATTATGCTTATTATCCAGCAGCATTGGTCATGCTCTAAGCTAGTTCCATCGAAGCTGTAAGATTGATGGTTTAACTAATGTAGGTCACTACTTTATATCCATTACTTGAAAATATTCTCTAGCTAAGTAGGTTCCCTACATCAATCCTAAACTATTGGAGAAAGAAACAAATAGGGAACAATGACAATCTAACAAACAATTCAATGTTCTCAAAAGGGGAATCTTGATGCAAATAGTAGTCACGTTCACCAAAGTGAAAAAGAAACAAAGTGGGTCTACTCTATCAAAAAAGGAAATTAAGCCCAATTATAAACATAAGGTTAATGTAAAAGAATTCAAGATGGGATAGAAGTGACAGAAAATATGTGAAGAGGTAAAAACCACATTTACCTATTGATTTGGGTGTTCACAGAAGCATCAAGAGCACTTGCTTGCAAATTTTTGATTGGGTACTGTGCTATGCTAACGCCGTTGGAAGCAACACTATTAGCGACAACCGATGCTGATGAGGAACCCATCTGTATCGCCTTCACGGTAGCGGGCCCCGAGCCGGCTTGGCCAGTAATCTGGCCTTCCACAGGCTTTCTTGAACGATGGCGGCCCCTGTTCATGTGCCGCTCACAGTATTTCTGATCGGCAACAGCATCCCTTGAGCACCGCCATTTCTTTCCATCGGTTCGACGACATCTCCCTGGTTCAGGATCAGTGTTGCTAGAGAAACCCATATGGAAAGACCCCCATCCCACTAAAAGAAAGAAAAGAAGATAAAAGTTTCAGAACAAACAAAAAAAAAAAATGAAATTAATGAAAAAGAAACAGGGTTCTGCACTTCAAAAAGAAATAGAGTTGGATAAACTTTTTACTAAAACAGAAATTACTTTTTTTAACAGTTGAAAACCATGAAATTACAGTGGATACTGTAGAAAGCAAAGTTTCAGCTACATGCATTATTTCATTTCTCATAAAATTACAAACATTTCTGAAGATGAAACAAGTATCTAGATCTTAGAAGGCGAAAAATTGTTTTCCTTTTCATCATAGATGTGAAAAAACTTACGAGTATTAGGTCTTATAGATCCACCAAAACCAGGAAAGCCAGTTAGATTTTGTGCTTTTCTAATAGGAATGAGGAGATTAGAAGGTATTGGTACATTTGCATTAATGTACTTGTAGATCAGAGCTTGATGTTCTAACTCCATCCACTGATTTGGAGTAAATGGTCCCCTAACTCCAGCTAAAACTCCATGCATGCCTGAACTGAAGCTCCCTGAAATCCACAGAAAAAAAGAAAGCTGAGATTTCAAGAAATAACAAAAGAATGTATCTGGCAAATGAAGCAAAAGCTATAACCTTTGTCTGCAACATTTAAGGAAGCTACAAAAATCATGAAAGCTTTACCTTTCACAGAAGAAGAAAACAATAAAACAAACAACAGAAAGAAAAGAGAGAAGCTAAACCAATCAAATAAATTTGGTTCTGAAGTTCATTGTTACCACTGTTCATTGCAAAATCCCATCTCCCAAAACAAAAACAAAAAAGAAGAAACTTTTCTTTGACAAGACTCAAAACCAAGATTGTTTTTTTAGTTTTTTAATTTTACTTGGTGTTCTTGATAAGACCTGTCACACTTCAAACAGTTCCAAGAAATAATAACTTAAGATAAGAAAGACTCTGTTAAAACATAAAAGATGATCAGAAGAAACCCATTACTTCTTCAATTATCTTGAATCTCTTTAATGAAAAAAGTAATAGAGTACTATCTTACTGCAGTTAATACCTGTAGTTCTAGGGATAGTAGATGAAGTGTGATGATAAGAGTAAGGCAATGTTGAGTTTTGCAAACTTCTCTCCATTAAACCACCATCATTATTATTATTAAGCAAAAAGGGATCAGATTTAGGAGAAGAAAAGCTCAACATCTGTGTTTGAGCCTGACCATTATCAGAGAATAATGAATTAGATCTTAGAGATGAACTATTATTCCTCTGTTGAAACAGCATTGTCTTTGAACCAGTATTACAGAAATCATCAGCTCTTGACATTTTCAAGCTTCTCCAATTATCTTCAGCTGACCCAGATCTTTCTTGCTTATTAAAACCAGATCCATATCCTTTCTGTCTAGTTTGATCAGCATCTGATGAACCCAGACAAGGAAACCCATTTATTTCAGAACCACCCATCATTCCATCAAAACCCACAACTCCAAAATCCATTCCTGTAAAAACCAACCGACCTACCAAAAAAGTACTAAAGATTGAATCATGGGTTTATCAGATGAAGATTCATGATTCAGAAGAGAAGTTGGAGTGAACATTTTAATGTCAGTATGAAAAAGTCTGTTAGAATGATTACAATCAGTGTTGTTAAGCTTCAGTATGAAAAACCAGAATGGCTTTCTTATTTTTTTTGCTTGTTGGGGTTGAGGAGATATTGATTTGAGCAAGAAAAAATAATTGAGAGAAAAAAAGAGTAGAGAGTAGTACTAGTAGTAGAGTAGAGACAAGGGAGGGAGGGAGAGAGAGAGAGAGGTGTGTTTGTGTATTGAGATGAAAGTTGGTACTAAATACTCTACGCCTCAAGTATACTACCAAAAAATCTGTTTTTCTTTTCCTTCTTCAAATTATCTCTCAAAATTATAATATAATTATAATAATAATTCTACAAAAAATCTTTTTAAATCCTAAATAATACTAATAATAATAAATATCCGAAATTTAGCTTTTTAATGATTATATTTGGTCTAAAAAAAAATAGTGAATTTCCTAAACTAGACATGAACTTAAATTACCTTCATTTTTTTTTCTTTACATACCTCTTTTAAGAAAAGAAGTATGCTATCTACAGGCCAGCAACCATGAGATGAAAGCCTTAAGTTTTTTATAATCAGATCGTTATGGAAAGTAATTTTTATATACTGTATTAAGATTACTAATAAGGATAAACCTGTAGAAAGGGATTATCTTTTTAATTGTGCTTGGAAAATTTTGATGCAGATGTTAGTTCAGATCTTTGATTATAAAATATTATGAAAATATTGATAAATAGGTCAATATAATTTACTTTTATTGTAATTATTTGTATTCAAGTGAAACTTAAATTTTGAAAAATGGCCTGTGAGCTGTGAGCACCTTTTGAGGAAATAAAATAACATAACAGAAAATACTGGTTTTTGTAGAATTCCTTTTAGTTCTGTTTGTTTGTTTGTTTTTATTATTTATCATCCATAATATTCCAATTAGTATGTTAAAAAATACTTAAATTAGAATGAGAAACTAATTTGTCTGGATAAAAATTTCGTCTGTAAATAGATGAAATAGATAGATTGGTTCAGGATGTAAAATTGTATAAAATAAATATCTAAGTGTTTTGTATTTGACTTACCCGACAAAAACAAACCCATAACAACGCGGCAACAGATTACTATTCTGCAAATTTTACGAGATTTGATTTTCATATTTGATGATATTTCTGATAAGGAAATACAGTTTGAATAGGTTGTATCGAAACCACTGAACCCAAGGTTTCAACAACATACGATTCTGACATTCAAATCTCCAGACTGTAATAACTGCGGTAACGCCAGTATTTACAGAATTTATTAATTCTCATCCCTCGGTCAAAAATTATTAAATTTATTCAAAGATTACTTTCTGACATATTTATTTAGAAAATCTAGTAAATTATTTAGAAAATCTAGTGAATTTAATGTAATTTAACATAATTATCGTTTATTTTCACACACACAAAAATAGAAAATAAATTATAAATTATAAATACATAAAACAAATACACTATGGATAATATTTATAGGGGTAAATATGTCTTTTCGATTACTTTTACTCTTTTGTCCTCACTTGGGAGCTCTTGGTTAGAGCTTTTTTCTTGCTTACTCCGCTGGCGGTTTCAATATTCTCTTTCATCTTTACATCTACTGAAGGAAATGAACGAGTGGTGTGTTGCATGAAACAAAGATGTATTGCCACGTGACGCCATACAAAATCTAGGCCCAGACCGACCCACCCACCTCCACCGAACGTCTCCATGAAGCCTTAAATTTTGTTTGTATTTTCACTTAAAATGAAATGAAATTGGGAAGCAAAAATGTTCATATGTATGCATGTATGTACAAAATTTGATTTAATTTTTTTAATTTATAACATTATCTGTTTCTCTAAATAAAAAGAAGAAGAAAAAATTGGATCGCAATAGTACATTTTTTAAATATTATAGAGACATAATCTGTCTCTCCAAGGACCAACAACAAACCTTTAAAAGAAATATTAAGAATTGAGGGCGAGGATTGAAAGAGACATTTTTTTTGCTCTTTCTTGTTCTAAAAAAAACTGAACTATTTATTTATTTTTTTGAAGGCATTTAATACTTTTATCATTTGGGAAAAGAAAATAATGATTTCGGCCCACTCTTTTGGTAGACCTACAGATCAAAGTCATGCCTCCTCGACAACGTACTATCAAGTCAGACAAATTTTATTCCATATAATGAATCACAAGTTTGGCTACCACCAGAACTCGGACATCAGACATCGAAGGGGGAAACCTACGGAAGTGTATAGGCCCGGTCCTAAAAAAATAAAGTGGCCCGGTTAAAGTTATAATATGTGGCCCTTATGATTGTTTTTGTTCAAAGATTTTAATAAAGTACCCCTATTTTAAAATACAGTAGATGAAGTTACCCCATTTTTGAAAACTTGTCAAAAGTAATCTTTTTTTTTACCGTTTTTTTTTTTTTTTTTCAAATAACGGTTTTCATCCAGTTAAGTACTAGGTGTCAGTTATCTTATCTAGTAAAAGTCTTACTTACCCCTGAACAACATCTTATTGGTGGGGAGGGTAAATGATTTGACGATCCTGAAAGCGATTTAACGATCCTGAACCGGGCTCGACGAACCTGAATGCGGTGTAACGATATTGAACCAGGCTCGATGCACCCGAAAAGTGTTATAGAAAGTTGAAAATCCCAAAATATATGGAAATGATGAACCCTTGTTGGGTAATGATGTAACTGTTGCATTTTATTTTTAGGATAGATACTCACCTTATTTAATATATTTGCTAGTTTATAGGTCTTTCCTATATTGAGAATATTGAGCTCTATATATACCATGAGCTGTGTAACCAATTGAGTAACCTAAATAATAAGAGATTCTTTTATATTTTTATCTTTGAACTTGGTATCAGAGCTAGGGTTCTTGAATCATGGGCAGTGATTCAGAACTATATGAGAGATCTGGCAAACTAAAACATAAAGAGAAGATGGAAACATCTAACAAATCTGCCCCCATTATTGTTTAATATGAAGGTGCGACATTCAAGGCAGGAATTATTCTTGATGAAACCAACCATGATTTGTGGTCACAAATCATGGAGATGCATATCGCTAGAAAGAAAAAAGTTCTTTTATTCTAGGCGAGACAAAAAAAAACTACTGAAGAAGACGAGGGATATGAAAACTGGTACATAGATAATCAAAAAGTCAAGAGATGGTTGTTGATGTCCATGTCACCAGAAATCATGAAGAGATATATTCGATTACCTATTGCTCGAGATATTTGGGAAACACTATCTAAAGCTTTTTATGATGGAGATGATGAACTAAAGGTATTTACTCTCAATCAACGAGCGTTTTCTACAAAACAAAATGGCAGAGCACTCTCTTTTTATTAGGGAGAGCTAACTGAAATCTTTGGAGAGTTGAATCATCGTGATAAAGTGGTTACGGAGAATACAAATGATATTGAAACCTATCGAAAATCAATTCAGCGTCTAAGGGTGCATATCTTCCTTGTTGGGTTAGATGAAAGTTTTGAGCAGATCAGTGGTGAAATCTTGAGAAGGGATCATATTCATGAATTGGAATTATGTTATGCACTTGTTCATCGTGAATCTATTCGACGTACAACGATGGTTAAAGAATCGGAAGCAATTGAACCTTCTGTTATGGTAAATCGGAACTGGTACAATCAAAAGGGATCCTTTCAGGGACATTCAAAGGAGGTGGACAAGTCTACATTCAAGTGTACCCATTGTAATTAAACTGAACATACAAAAAATATTTGTTTTGAGTTGGTTGGATATCCAAAATTGTGGGATCAACATCTCGAGAGGAAGAAGGAGTCGAAAAGGAATTTTAATGCTGCTTCAGCTTCAACAAAGAAACAAAAGGATTTTATGGTAACATCTGCATCAGTTGCAAGAGCAAGTAATGATGGTAAGGTTTTAAATATCTCTTCACTTGTTTCGAATAATTCATGGATAGTTGATTCTGTTGCTACAGACCATATGACATTTGTTCTAGACAAATTTCATCCATTAAACCATCTATACAAAAAACAGTCTCCACTGCAAATGGCTTACAAGCTCCAATTATTGGTGAAGGATCAGTATCCCTCACTGAAACTCTGAACTTAGATTATGTCTTGGTAGTTCCCACCTTAGATTGTAATATGTTATCAGTTTCCCAAATAACTAATACTTTACATTGTGTGGTAATTTTTTGGCCTGCCTCTTGTGTATTTAAGGACATCAAAACGAGGCAAACGATTGGTTATGGTGCTAAGTGTGGGAAGCTATATTACTTGGATCTGGTGTCGAGTAGTTCTGATAAGCTGCGTCAAGATCTACTTGTTGATGGTTCCGAGAGGGAGAGACATAAATCTCAAATCTTGTTATGGCATCGACGATTAGGACATGCATCGTTTGGATACTTGAAAAAGTTATTTCCTAGTTTGTGCAAAACTTGATATCTCCAGTTTTCATTGTAAAGTATGTGAACTTGCAAAAGCCATCGTGCTTTTTTTCCATTATCTTTCAATAAGAGTCCAGTTCCTTTTATGGTTATTGTTGACACCCCAATTTCGCACCCTCCGTAAAAATACTATTTTTACCCTTCGGAACCGGATAAAAAAATACAACCGCAAAATTACAGTGTCGGCAGGATAGTGAAAAGGTGAAAAAGCAAGAAACACTATTCATTACCCACCAACACCCCACTCCATGTCACTTGCCAACACATTACCCAAGGAGAAAATTAAAATCATTATATTTTCTCCCACCTTTTGACAATACTAAAAAGAAGGGACAAATACCCTTTCAAAAGAGAAACAAAAGTCTTTCTCCTTTCTCACCTAAAAATTCTCCTAACCACATCCATAGCCAAAATGAGAAGGGAAATAAAAATAAAAAAATAATATTTCTTTGCCCAACTCTTCCGCTACTCACCCATTACTCCTTTGGTGCATACTCCATTTCAAATCCAAAAATAATATCAAAATCCCACCAAAATCTCCATTTTTATTTCCATTTTGGTTTGTCCCCACTAAAACCAAACTAAAAGGTTATGAATACAAGGGAAGAAGAGGAAGATAGGGCATCGACAACATTCTCTACTCAACAGACGCTACTAGAGAATATCTTCATTGTGAAATCATTCTTCTTATTTGCTCGAAAGAAGTAGCAGCATAAGATAGAAAGAAAGTTAAGAAATAGCGAGGAGGGACAAATAAAAGAATGAAATAAAAAAAAGTGATGTCATTACTTTAGTTCACCACCAACTAGTCTGTATACTAATGCTTCGAGTATAGTCATACCCATTTGAATTTCAAATCGAGAAATACTGAAGTATTGATTAGTTAAAGCATAAGTCGTTAGTTTAATTAAAACAATCGTTATACCTTCGGTAATTAATTAATCAAGTATCGTCTCTAAGTTTTTAAAAGATTAGCATTAAATTGCTGATATTTTAATTACTTTCCGCATACTTACTGGGAGCGAGAAATCTAAAAGAATCCTTTCAAGTTTCAATATCATATTTCAGGTATAACAATTTTTTATCCCTTTGGTAAATTATGTAGTCATGCGAGAACGAGATGATTTTCCATCTTGTAGTAATACCGCGACTATTATTGTTACGTTAAGAATTGCATTTAATTGTTAATTTTCCCAAGTGGGATAAATCAAAGTGTGGGTATAAAGCGGAATTCCCTCCCACATTAGACCCATTTTCAAAAATAATAATTGATACATTAACCTCCATTTCTGTTGAGCTAATCTGCAGGTTAATTATTTAACCTCGAAATTTCATCCAATTTTCGAATTTGAACGTGGAATTAATTTAGATCTAAATTATGGATCTATGATCCAATTAAAGTATTCACCAAAATTATACCATACATCGATTTGTCTTCAAATCCTTGTAGATCACCGGATTAAATTTGGTGTTAAACCAATTATAAATTTAGTCCAAGAATTTCCCATAATTCTAAATATGTAAGCCTATAGTCAAACTAGAGTGTTAGGCAACACCCTTTCATGTTTAGAATTGGCCATAAATTCCCTGCTATCACACCAGGAATATCTCTAAAAATTTCAGTAATTAAGTCTATCGTCGACCTAGACTTTAGATGATCTTTATCATGTTTAGGATTTCCCTTAATCTTTTACTATCATGATTAATTTGGAGTCGAACTAGACTCTTAAATAGATTTAGGAGTTGGCCAAAGCCCCCTGGACACCCAAAATATTAAGAGTCAACACAGACTCTTGATCACTAACAACGATGATGCCCATGCATTCTTGATAAGCAACACAACAACGATGATGCCCATGCATCATGAATCCCTTTCAAGTAAGCAACGCGGCATCACCTGCTAAGCAGCTTCAGGATGCATGTCCGCTTAATACACCTTCTACCAACATCATTCCCTGTATATGTCTTATTGATATTTTTACAAATAAGTTTTTGGGAGTGGATGCCCATATACCATATGCTTATGCGACAAAAAAATTCAAAAAGATGCATCATGGTTAAGCATTTCCAGTTATAGGTTAATGCTCAACTTGCGAAATGTATCATTGTAATGCATATTAGCTTCTGTCCAGCATCCCACTTGTGTAGTGCACCAAGATGATGCAATTTTAGTTCTAGGCCAACATGCTCTTCACGCACAACACAAGCTTGAGATGAAGCTTCATCTCATTCAATGGAGAACTTCGTCTTGAAATTAAAATAAAAAACACTAATTTGGATTTTTCTGAGCATATGCCCCATACCAAAATGCTCAAAAATTCCACAATATGTCATGAACATCGATTAGGGCATGAGCATATATCTCATACCGCATACCCAAAAATTCTCAACGGTACCAATATAATCGATTTGGATTCCGTGAGCATATATCCCATATATACTCAAGAAATTATGAATGATTTCTGAACACGAGATCTTAAGTGCACATCCCGTACTATAACACTAAGGAATCCCGAAAGTTCACAGTTTATCGAAGATCATCAAATATGATTAGCAATTCTTAGCACAGTATTGTCAGGGCCAAAATTAATTGCCAGAGCAGTCGGGTACAAGCCACCGTTCCAAACACTCTTCTGGGTTTCCACTAGGTAGTGGGAGCTAGCCAACACGGTAGTATACACCGTTCTAAACGGGTGGGGATGATCAGTCCCACTATCTGCCACCGTTCCGAATAGTCTTCCAGGTTGCCAACTATATGGTGGGTTGATAATTAAGGCTTGGAAAACTCACACTACTCGTCTAAGTCCAATATGATTCGCAACGTAACTGGCATATCAATTTCAAATTTTATTCACGCACTGCAATTTCCAACTGATTCATTTACCTTTCAGGAAAAAAAAATTGTGCAAATACTAACAAGTCCAACATGCACAGTCCCTAGTGTTATCTCAGAACTTGATCTGATACCAACTGTGATGAAATTTTCCTCCAACATCGTGTTGCGCAGGGTAAAACTCCTGGATGCTCCACTTATAGCGCAATAATCGGACCGAAAGATTCACCTCTCACTAGGTAAATGCACGTAGATTTCCCTTTCCAAACATGTTTTGCGAGCATGAATACTTTATACGTAGCATCCATATTGTTCCAACCTATCCTTGTTCTGTGAATGGTGAAAGGCCATAAAGGTTATTGGTGATGCAATTTGCATGCATCACTGACTTCTGAGTATTGTCCAGGCATAAGGCATGCCTTAACTTGCATACAAGTCGTTGCGGACCTATGTGTCATTTTTTTGCTTTGACATTAATATGGATACAGGAACTGGTCTTGCCAGTGTTAAGTGTGCATCATCCAAGCTTATACCATACTTGGCTTGCATCATTCCAGTAGTGCAAGTGCATATGCAATATATTGTAACTTGCAATATGGTTAGTTTTGTTCCTTACTTACCCAAATTCGCAATTGGTGCATTCGAACGTCTAATGGATTGATAGGTAGTATGAGCATCCAAGGAATGAACTGCAACTACCTCATCAAGTTTGTCGTAATCACCTCGTGCTGGACCAAAAAGCGGCACATTGTGGCTACCTACATATCTTGAAGGGATAAAGCAAGACTGTTGTTCATCAACGTCGGGACTAGAAACTAAAGCGAACTGGTGTTGCAATTCCAAAGGACAAGCAGAACCTAGTGTTTATGGGACAAAAGGTCATTCACAAGTGATGTGCATTGTTGTACATCATTGGGATCATTTAGTTTGTGTTAAAGCGCTGCTATGTTGAACTTACCAAGCATTGGTATATCAAGTTTGGTTGTCATATTTTAGTTCAAAAACTCGAAGCTGCTTGATTTGATTACAATAGTCAACTTCGTTAGGTTAGACTAGAAACATAGAAATTTTGGGACTCGTTCTTGTTAATTATGACCCTGAAGACGTATCAGCATCAACGAGCACATTATCCTTCAGTTCGAGGTTAGTAACAATAGACTTGACTTGTTCCATTTTTATCTTTGTTCATTCAAGTCTGTTCTTATAGAAAACATAACATAAGAAGTAAAGTTTGTTTACTTGTCTCTAGTATCGTTGACTTGGTCATTATATTATGATCAAAGTGTGAAGGAAAGTGTTGATGGTGGTTTTTAGTTCAGGACTAAAATCGTAAAACCCTGTTTTTAATGCGATGTCATCCTGCAAAGGAACGGGAGCCATTTAAAAAAGTAATGAGTGTCCAGGCCTCTTTACTTACATATGTATTGAGCAATTCAACATATTTATGAAATTTATCCAGAATGGTGCATGAAGCAACAATCCCAGATATTCTGTAAATTTTAACCTACTCCATTATTCATTAATGCATTGACCTGCCTAGTATTTTCCTATGCAATGTTCTCAGCCGAACTCTCAATATTGGCATGACATGACGATTAATGTTCACTCGCAGCGGAGTATCATGAATCTCCTGAAGTGTCAGTATTGAGACCTGCATGAAAACACTCACATAGGCTACACCACCCTCTGAAAAAGAGATCAGCGTGTTTACACACTTTTTAATTAAAAGTTAGCGCGATCGAACGCGTTTAAATTCCTTAAGGAAAATCTAGACTGTCCATATCAGTCTTAAAAAACGATCACGGCCGCATGATTTGTCCACACGATTTAACAAGCTTAGCCTCTTCCCAATAAACTAGGCGATCTCCATGACGTCCACCGGCGGGCCCACTAGCATCTCAGCCGATCGGATTCACTCTAGTTCACCCGCAACGCCCTTGAACGTTATCCAGAACATGGGTGATCGCCCTGTTGAAAAGGGAGCTCAAACGAGCTAACACCGACCATAACGGCCTCAAATTCATCACATCCGCCCAACTTAGCTAGCCTAGTTGGACGGTTTAGATCTTCCTTCGAATGATCCAAGAGGTGTTGGTGTATTCACCGGCAACCCAACTACATCCCTAGTTGATCGACCTTCCCATGGAAATCCAAGAGTGCATCAAACCGATCGCTCAAAGTAGGGTGAACGCGCTGTTTCAGAAACCCTAAAATCGCGTTGCGGCAGCGCGCTTATATTCCAAATCGATCACATCCGTCCACCTTCGCCATCCAAGTTGAATGGCTTATATCTAATTTTAGGCGGCCCAAAAGATATCAGCGTGCTCATTGGCAACCCGCCTTTACATCTGGCCAATCGTCCTGCTCAAACTAGCACCTAGTGCTTTCAATCGTTTGCCCAAAGTAGGGCGATCGCACGCTCTTTAAACCCTAAAAATCAATCAGCGGTAATATACAACTACCGCAAATCATATCGTCCATCCAACTTCGCTAGCCTAGTCGGATGGTTAAGATTTATCTTCAGGAGGCCAACAGGGTAATGCTGTGATCATCGGACACCCCCTTCCACAGGGAGCGATCGACCAAGTGGTAGCTCACCCATAGGGTCCCAAACGATCGCCCAAAGGTGGCTGGTCATGCTACCTTTTTAAGACGTTCAATTCACGACTAATTTGAACGAGCTCTAAAACAACGATGTTTTCTGCACATCGATTATTTTCAGCTGCTTGTTTAAAAGCGATGCTTTATATACATCAATCATAAGCGATACATTTCACAGATAATTTATTATTTGACCTAAAAGCACTATGTGTTGCTTTTAGCGGCGAGTCTCACGACTTCACCCATTTACTCGAGACATCAAACATGTCACAAACTGGGGGATGCTCACTGGGGTATTGATCTGGCGGTTTACAACGTGCGGCGTGCAACACGCCCATTACGAGAAAGTGTCAGGAAAGGACGGACGATTAACATCAATGGGAGTAGTGGGTGAAAGTGTGCCCAGTTTTTCCTTGTAATGGAAACGTGGTGATCACCACTCTTTACACAACCCAACTTCTCCACTACTTAACTGCCCTCACTTCCTACGAGATCATGGGTGCGCTCAATAACTTATATAAATAGGATTTCAACCTATTTCAACAGAGAACACAAGTATCCAGAAAACACCGAGAACTGATAGCTTACATTCTGCAATCCAGTTCCACATTCTGATACAAGTCATAAAACAGCCACTCCTACATAATTCAACATTCTGATCTCAAACACCTTCTTCGCTTCCCTCCCTAAGATCAACCCTTCTCCTTCACTCTGTGACCGAATTGAGTCTGGATGGCCATTTCTTGGTTTAGGACAGAGTCTTACAGATTGATCTCTCGAATCTAAAAGTACTCCTGTGCAGTACATTTGTTTAGGGTTTGAATTTGTTTCTCATCAACACATCCAAATTTACCAAAAATAGCAGAATCAGTTTTTACCCCAAAACATAAAGATATACTGGTTATTTATACAATTCGAGCATATAGAGTTACAAAGTATATTTTATATATGGACTTTATAGAATTTACATAACACTAATTGGTACTTCGTTATTATTTAGTTTGTTGAATTTCCGGATGAATCCATATTTTGGAAGTGTGTTTGAATAAATATATTATGGGAGCAAACTCTCGAAAACTTGTTTCGTAGTTGAAGAGGTGATTCAGAAGATCTTTGCTAGGAACAATTCCTTTAAAGGATCTCTATTAGGATCGATCCTAAGGATCTCTACTGAGACAAATCCTTATATAACCTATATTATATTTTCGATTTGTCTACTACCTTAGGGTTTCATAGATGTCGAACTGGGGTTTGGTTAGAAAGGAATAAAAAATGTAAATGTAGTGATTGCACATGTGCTGAACTCTTATTAGTTAATGTTCAAGTATTTTCTTTCGTACTCAAGGCATGATCCTGAAACCAAAATATTCTATATCTTTTTATATATTGAATTTATTTGCTTACCATATCCCAGAGGTTTCAATATCTCTAGTTATTATATTAGTAAAATACATGTATATATGTTAGTTAATATTAGTTGTCAACTAAGAGTGATTTTGGTATATTTGTTGGATTACTGTTGGAATTTGTCAAAACTAAAAATATATATTTACTGTATATCTTAAGGATTTTGGGGTTTGGTAATTCTTTATTGTCCAAACAAGCCTTGGTCATAACACTACAAATAGTGGAGCTTGTATTCTTATAAACGAATCCCTTGACACACAAACTTAACTGATTGTGTGGGAATCCCACTCGTTGATAGAGGAAAGTAATCTAATTAGGTGAAATCTTTTGTGTGGCTTTCATTTAAAGTCTTATTTGGGATGACGAAGTTTTTATTAGTACCATTGGTGGAAAACTAAATCGTGTTGTAATTTTAGTTTTTGATTAATCCATTTTTATTGACTAACGGTATAGTTATCCTTGATATATCAAACTTGTTTATTCCATGGCCATTCTCTTCTGATATAAGACCGCTCAAGTTTATTCGAGGATTTCCTATTTCAGATCTAGTGATTCAATATCTGAAGATATAATTTTTGATAAATCACGTTTGTTCTTCAGTCTTTAATCTCCAAGGGTGTTCGGTGATTTCTGATACTTAACCACCATGCTCCAATCCTAGTCTGAGACTTAACTTTAATAGACTAGAAATCAAGACATAGTTTTGTGCATCTAACATTGACAAAAAGCTTAATATAACAAAAATTATGAGTTCGACTGAGTGGTGCTCTAACACACTGTATTAAACCACTACAAACACTAGCTTACTATCAGACTTCGGATTGGAATGTAGTTTGGACTAAATCAACCCTTCGAGCAATTCATCTTCAGCCATGCTCCCTAAGTCTCTTGTATATCGTAAGAGCCTACACACTTGATTCCACTAAAATGACGTCCTTTACAGGCTTTCGAGTTGCTCCATGGTCATTCGTGAATACTAGTGCTACCCTGCCTCCAACATGACACATATTTTATCAAGGAAATCAAACTCTATTTGCTTTGAGGGATCTCCAGGTAATAAGTTATCAAGCAAACATCAACAATTAGTATAATTTACTCTCTAGCTTCAAAATTTATAGTGATGCCTAATTAATTAACTTTAGATGTTAATCTTGCATTACTACAAGGTAAGAGACGAAAAACTCATTGTAATTAATATCAAACTTATTCCTAGATCAATAGTTCTTGAATGCTCGTATAACATAAGAAACATACCTTTAGAATAGATATGAACTATGATGAGATATTCTACATAACAAAAATCTTTCAGGTAAAAGATAGTCTGACAAAGCTTCACGAATTCCGAGTAAAGTTTTCAAAGTAAAGTTTTCAAAGGTACCATAGATCCTTCAAGGACAACTCTAGCAACAACCAGTGCATAACGTGTAGGAATTGAGAATCTTAGTTGCAGATAGTTCTCTATTTATAATGATGAACCAGGCTAGCTTGCTCAAAGTTCAAGCAACTATTACTTGCATTCAAAGTAAGTTTGTGAGCTGGTTTCCATGTTTATGAATTACTTTGATCTTAGGCAAACTTTAACTTCTCAATATAGATTTTTTCAAGGAATGAAAACCATATAAGCATGTGAGAAGTTTCCCTTGCAATACAAACAAGAATGTGCATTCACATAGTTGTCAATTACGAACAATGCACAAAAATTAGCTCACAAAATAACCAATATAGTCTGTGAACCATCAAGAAAAGTTGGAATTCAGCAGCACCCAAAAACTATTCAGTTTGCGAACTAAGAAACTTGGTTCGTGAACTCGAAATATTTGGAGTGTACAGAAACATTAACCAAAAGTGCACAACTTGTGAAATCAAAAACCAGTTTGTGTACACAGGAGCAAATTTACAAGTTCTAGTTACATAATAAAAACTATAATTCGTGAAATCTTATGCACTTTGGAGTTCACTAACATCAAGTTTTTGCACAGTTTGCTACTGAAAAGACCAGTTCGTGAACATTAATGCAAATTCATGTCTTAGGATCTTTTTTCGCAAAAATAGTTTGTTGAACAATAAGAATATTGTTTTTAACCACAAAAGCGATAAGTCCTATGAACATCCAATGCTTGAGTTCTTGTTTCAAGATTCGTCAAGTACAAGGTTGAAATCGAAACTTCTTATTTTTAGTTCATCGTATATACTAAATCAATACGACATTGAATCAGAAGATATATAATGAGTAAATAAGATAGTCAGTCTTCACATACCTTTGGTGATGAAGTTCTCGAAAATGTCTTCATGTTCTTCAGTCTTCAATATTTAAGGGTATATAGTGATTTTTGATACTCAACTACCTAAATCTAATCTGAGGCCCAGAATGACTTTAATAGACAATAAATCAAGAAATAGTTTGCCCATATAACATTGAAAACAAACTTAGCATACCAATACTTTTAGGTTCAATCGAGAATTTAATGAAACAATATGATGCTATATTGACTAGGAATCCTCATATATATTAAAATATTGATGAAAGTGCCTTTTCAACTTGAACTTTTAATTATTGTGAGTGACTTACGGTTTAGTCAAGGTGTTATGGTGAATAATTCTGGAACTACCACTTTATGGTGAATAAAGCAGAGTAACTACACATTTTAATTCATATCGGAGAGTGTAAATTTATGTTCCTACATACCATAGATTAATGGTTTTTGGGTAATATCCTAATTTCACGATGACTTTAGAGGCAACCTGATATCTACTCATACATGTGAATTATAAGCAAACTAAATTTGTAAATCACTTCTTTGCAAAAGATTAACTCATGTATAATCTATCTTCCATTATGCATAATATAAGAATTCTAAGAATATGATGTATTATATATCCTAGTGTAACTCCATCGCACACATCAAATTGTTTGTACGCTTTTTCAAAACATATGCAAGGTTCTGGATGCAGAAAATTTACATTTATCTTAATCCCTTTTTCATTGGTATTTTTTCATCATGCTTCAATTCTTTCATGTAACCATTCCAATTGTTGGGTAATTTCAGAATGACAACACCAAATCGGAATGCATCATAAAGATTGGCTTTAATATCTATAAATTTGTTAAAAAGAGAGGTTTTTCTAATGGCTTGAGTAAATACAAATCATAATCATTTATTTTATAATCAGTGTAATTTTTAATTAATAATTTTTGGTTTCTTATTACCTCTTCAACGCGTAGCTTCTTATCTAGAGTGATATATAGTATTTTTTTCTCCTTGAATTGTTCGATATGCATTATACACAATGTCAATAAATGTATTCAAGATATGTCTTCTGCACAAAAAGATATTATTACGTTGTTGCCTATGTTCTTTCAACTTCTTTCGCCATAACATCATTTTCTCCTTTCCTAGAATAACTTCAAGCACGTTGTTAACAATGTAACTTAGACCAAAGAAAGTAACAAGGAACAAGTTTGATTCTTGTCAATGAGTAACTTTGATTCCATCAAAACTTTTGATATGGGTGAGATCCTGGTTCGTAGTACTAAAGTGTCTAAGAGTCATATTTTTTATATCTTAGTGTTTTCTCTTACCTTTGTCTCTTCTTATGTTGGATCCAAGTTCTCTTTTTGTTTTTGTTTTTTGTCTTTATTATAAAAAAAAAAGGACACCCCAAGGGTATTTTATTAAGAATTGAAATCGAAGTTAGAAGAAATGGCTGGTAACCTAGCGACCAGCTGGGCACCAATACCTTTTTGAATAACAATCCCTAACCTATGAAAAAGAGAATTGTCTATCTTACTATTATTATTATTATTATATATTCTAAATAAGTACGCTGATTTAAGTTATAGGGTTTGATTTATCATACTCTTATCTAGTTGGTTAATCTCAATAATTTTCTAGCTACGTTATTCATTCAATGGCTACGTTATTTCTAGCTACGTTATTCATTCAATGGCTGTGTATAAATGGCCATGCTCAGTTATTAAGAAGGTGGAAAAGGCCATTCGCAATTTTCTTTGGTCTGGTGATGCGGAAAAGCGTAAGCACTTTACAGTTCTGTATGAAAGCCTTTGCTGTTCGAGACGAGAAGGAGGTCTTGGTATTCCAAAGCTGTTGGATGTTAACAAAGCTATGTTGATGAAGTTGTGGGTTTCAATCAGAGACTCGAATAAGATTTGGGCTAGATTCTTGAGAGCGAAGTACTTCAAAGCAAATGGCAATCTGATTGATTACAAGCTGGGGTCGTCGGTGTTTCCAGGAGTGAGACTTGTCTACGATTTCGTGCAGAAGCATACTAGAGCTATCATAGGTGATGGTGCCTCTACCTCCCTTTTCTTTGACAATTGGTGTGGGGATTTTTCAATTGCGAAGAGACTTGGTATTAGTTCCAAGGGTCCGAATGATTACTCCTCGAGGGTTAGTGATATTATTGTTGATGGTGTTTGGTGCATTCCTCATAATACTAGAGATTTGATGCTTCGGTGCGGCATTGATGTTGATAATTTGCCAGTCATTGCGGGTGGCGCTGACTACAAAATCTGGGATTTGGATAGTAAGGGAGTTTTTTCAGTCAAGTCTGCCAAGGCGGCTATTAAATCCGAGGCTGTTATTGATCCGACAGCTGCTTTGTTCTCCAGGAAAGTTGTTCATCCTACTTTGAGTGTTCAATATTGGAAGATATGGGCTGAACACTGCTGTGCAAGTGAGGATAATATTATTCGGAAGACTGGTAGGAGCATGCCAACGATGTGTCGTCTGTGTAGGAAGAGTTGCGAGTCTTTGAGCCATATCACTTGGCATTGCAGATTTGCCAGGAGGATTTGGGCCTGGGCTTCTAGGATCTTTGGTTTGAAGCCTTCTGAAGAGCTGCTTGCCTCTTACAAGGCTGCTAAGGGGCGTAGCAGAATGGTGAAGGATTTATGGCTTGTGGCAAATCTTGCTATTGCCACTGAGCTTTGGAAGTTGCGCAACAAAATTTATTTTGAGGACGCGGAGGTTAACTGGCTTGGTTTTAAAGGAAGAGTCTATCAGGTAATTCGTGATAACTCAATCAGAATGAAGGGCCATATGTATAACACGGTGGATGACTTGCGTATTTTAAATTACTTCAAAGTGCAACATCGATCTTGCAAAGTTTCTTGCCCGATTGAGGTTAGTTGGTCTCCTCCTTTGCCGAATGAGATTATGATTTGTTGTGATGGAGCGTCTCTTGGGAATCCCGGACAGGCAGGGTCTGGAGTTTTGGTACGTGATGCAAATTCTAAGGTGCGAGGAGCGTTGTGTGTTGGCCTTGGCTGGCAAACAAATTTTTGTGCGGAGGTGTGTGCGGTTATTTATGGAATGATGCTTGCTCGGCGGTGGGGCTTTAACAATATTTGTATACGTTCTGATTCGATGAGTTGTATACAAGCTTTTCAAAAAGGAGAGTTGCCTTGGCAATTGCAGCAGAAGTGGCGAATGGCGAGGAGTTTTTATGACAGCATTCGTTATGTTCACTCGTTCAGGGAGGTAAATTTTTCAGCTGACGCTTTGGCCAAGAGGGCCTGTTTGCTAGCTGAAGACACTTTTGAGTTTTTTGTGGGCAGGCCAGGCTTCATTCAGTCTGTTGAGTGGCCTGGAGTTGTTTATTTTCGGTTTAATTAGGTGCTTCTTGGGGGTGGCCTCGCGGCTTCCTTCTTGTTAGCTCCCTCCCTTGTACAGTTTTTTCCTCCTTTTTCTTTTTTAATATATTTGACCGATTAAAAAAAATAATCTCAATAATTTATTGGGTTTCAAAACACGTTAAGATATTGTTTTTTTGGTTTTAGATTTGGGTTCTTGGCTATACAGATTTTGGCTTGTGTTTGCTCAGGTGTTGGTCATGTTTCTTCATGGACATGAACAAACCTAAAGAAGAGCTAACCTGGGCTTAAGCCCGGATCAACTCCCATGCTAACTGCGCAAATTCATAACTTTCACGTCCATCGGGGTCCGCCACTGTTCATGGAAACATACCACCCACAATAAGGACAACAACTTTAACCTTAGTAATGGAATCAAGAACACCTAGAGCGACCACAATCTCAATATCATCAAAAACAAACATCATCAACTGCAACGAGAATGGTTACCAAAACTCCAACGGCGACTTATACTATTCTAAGATCAACTTTAACTAATCCAAAAGATGCCTATTGCTTTAGCTACTCTAATTTTATTTTAAGTTACCTTGATACTTTATATTATCTCGATTTTCAATGTATTAAATTTTTTGGGGTTGGATCTTCTTAAGATCCCACAATTAGTTTTCGCAGTGATGCAACTATGTTTAGTTTAGTTTCAAACAAAATAAATTTTACCTCTTGATATGGAGGCGCCCTTGAGAATTATGAGTTGGTTGTCATGTCTGTAATGATGCAAGTGATAGTCAAGAATTGGTGGAGAAACTATATCTTTGATGATTATATACCTAGTTGTTGTTTTTTTTTTTTGCAATAAAAAAGGTTATAATTTTATAGATAAAATAGTTGAAAGTTGATACAAGGGAGAATAGAGGCCCTGAGACCCATCAATCCAAATTCTATTTTACAGTTATGTTAGTTACATTTTCTTTTTGTTAACACTTTCCAATGAGATATCAAGAATCTAAAATGAATTGATTTAAACCATTTCGCTGATGCTACCCAGAATAAGATGGAGCTCTTCACTACGTCTATTAGGCATATTCCTATACACATGTCAAACATCTGATTTTGCCATATATGCACCCACTATGGGTGTGCTAAAGTGCCAAACATATCTGTCTATATGTCAAATATAACATATAGGCATACATGACAGACTTTCCAGCGAGCGATAGAGTATCCATCGATAGATGGTCAAAATATTTCTCGTTGGTCATCCAAGCGCCAGCCATAGTCAAGTTGTCGCTCGCTGGTCTAATCATCGCTCATCAGTTCCTCATTCCAACGGCTATAATTTTCGCCATCTATAAATACCCAATTTCAAACTCATTTCAACTCACACAATTTCTAAATCTCTCTAGAATTTCTCAATTTTCTTCAGATCTAAAACAATCACACCTTCTCTACAATTCTTAATTTCTTGTAATATGGATTCACAATCTCAAAGTCAAGGCAAAGGTAAAAAAAACCAAAGTCCGTGGTGCAAAATACAACCTCACAGAAGATGAATGCATTTGTCGTAATTATGTTTTTAACCCAAGATTGTATCGATAGTGAAAAACAACATGGTAACACCATGTGGGGAAATATATTTCATAAATATGAAGCACAAACCATGAACATCAATTGTCGTGATGCAAAAAGGTTGGCAGAACGCTTCACTACAATCAACAGGAAAGTAGTCGCTTATGTTGGATTGATAATGCAAGCCAAGGGAGGCCGGGAGAGTGGTCTTATGGATGGTGATGTTGAAAGACAGGTTCGTACAGATTGGCAGCGAAAACATGGCAAACAGTTCGCTTTCGAAAGTTGTTTTCATATTTTGAAGGTGTTGAACAAATATAATCCAGAATTTGTTAGCATCTAATCAAGTACTTGAAAGGTCACCACACAATTCTTCTCCCTCAACACCAAATTCTTCACCATTTTTAACCGGTCCATCAAATTCTTCACCAGATACCCCGATAAACTCAAATGTCAACTTAGTTCTCAATAACGATGATGCTAATAAAAAACTTCTAGGAAGAAACAGAGAAAGACTTGCTAGAAAATCAGCTCAAGAAGGTGGAAGCTCCGATGGATTTAACATGGCGGAGTTTATGGTACATCAGAAGACCGTCAAGAAGCAAAGAGCGGTTGATAGGAAATTTTGAAATAGGGAGAGTAAGAAAAGCCGCCTTTCTCAAGAAAAATTTGTGAATGACTATGACAAGCATAACATTCTTCAAGCTGACACTTCAATTATGAACCCCCGACAAAAACATCTGTGACAAATCGAATTTGACAGGATTCAAGCACAGATTGAACAACATGCTAGATTTAATAACAACCAACCTGCTGGTGATGATGATGAGATGAGTTCGATGTAGTAGAACCTCTGGATATTGGTGTATTAATTTAAATTTTAAATTTAAGTGTTGCATTTTAATTTGATATGTTGTTATTGCATTCTACTTAATATCAGTTTGAAATGAAAAGTTGATTAATTTGAAATGTTGAAGTCTACTTAAATAAGTTTCGCTCGTTAACTTAAACTAATCAACTTATCAATTAAACTAAAAGACATAACTTAATAATTAAACTGAAATACATAACCAAAATAATTAAACTGAAATACATAACCTAATAATTACGCCCACCTGCTCTTCCATACTCTGCCGAAAGATTCGCTCTCAGATCTTCTCTTAAACTGTCATACAAATTCTGGTTCTTAGTCATTTGAGCATATTTTCTTGCAGGCACGCCTCTTTGTGGTTGAATTTCAGGCCTCAGATCTTCATCTTCATAGTTAGTCCACTCCTTTTCGCGACGGGTTTCCTGAATTACCATGTTATGAAGAATTATGCAAGTGAGCATAGTCTTGTGCATTTCACGAGAACTCAACCCACGATATGGCCCACAAATAATAGCGAACTTCCTCTTCAAAATTCTAAAAGCGCGTTCCACATCCTTCCCCACTGCCACCGGCAGGAGTCTGATGGTAACATTGAACCTAGGTGGACCATTTTGGGTAGATACCATCCACAAGAAAATACCCATGAGTATACTAATGGTCGTTGACCATGAAACGGACTTGGGGACAAATTCCATACTTCAGATATTCAAACATAGGTGACTTGTGCAAAACATTAATATCATTTTGTGAACCCGGAGACAAAAAAAAACGTGCCATATCCAATAATCATAAGAAGCAGCAGCTTCAAGGATAACGGTTGGTTTTGGATAATGACCCTTATATTGACCGGCCCAATAAACAAGGCATCCTTGCCATACCCAATGCATACAATCAAGACTACCTAACATTCCTGGGAATCCTCTTTCCTCATTCTCCCTCAATATTTGTCTAACATCTTCCTTGGTTGGTTTTTCGTAAATATGTTGGACCAAAATGATTAATCATTACTTCACAAAACAATGAAAGGTAAGTGAATGAAGTTATTTTACCCATACGAAGGTACTCATCGTTCGCATCCGCTAGTCTGCCATAACTTAGAATCATTAAAGTTGAAGTAACTTTTTGTTCAAGACTATGACCTCTAATATTCAGTGCATCAAACTGATAATTAAATTAAGGTTCTACTCGACAAAGCTCTTCGATAAACTTTTTCACCAGATGCCGAGGCATGCAAAATCGACGTTGGAAATATTGATCAGAGTACACACAATTGGGAAGAAAATAATCGTGCATTAGCTTCTGGTGGTAAAATTCCCTCCCTCGATACGTATATGTTCTTGAGAATATTTCTTGTGGCTTTGGAACTTTAGGTATTTGGCCCGTATGTACGGGCATCAGAGTGTCGATTAGTTTATTATCTCCAGCTTCCTCATCGTCAAGTTCTTGTAACCTCCTTTGATGCATTTCTTGCTGTAATCTAAACCGATTCATAATAACATTCCTCTCTTCATCGGATCTCGCCGTTGATGACTATGAAATTTAAAATTGAGAATACAAATAGAGAAATTGGTAAAAATATATGTAGAAGTAGGTGTGAATAACTTGAAGAAGTACAAGGGAGTATATATAGGAAGCAGCAGAGGGTAAATAGCCGTTGCAAAATAACTACCGATCGATAATCATAATATCGCCAGCGATACTATTTATATCGCGCGATGGGTTTTATGATGCCACCGATATTCTGAATATCGCCAATGCTCTGGATAATAACGGTCGATAAAAAATCTGTCGCTCCGTGGTTTTCCCATAATGGCACAACTCACCTGGTATGCCAAACATGATTTTTTAACCTTGTACATGGGAATATGCCTTATCAAGCAATTCTACCTTTTTTTTTTTTTGGGTCATAGTGCGTCTATACAGGTTTCAAGCAATGGCAAATCGGTTTTAATTAATCAAAATCCAGCGGTTGTCGGTTTGTTTTCGGGTGGATAGAAAAAGAAGAAAGAGACACTTTTCGGAAACGACCCAATGAGAAATGCATTAAGTTAGCCTAGCTAACAACTTGAAATGACATCAAATTTTCCAAGGATGTTAATGGGGTGTCAGGTTAAGTGGGGTGTACCAAGCCAAAGCAAAATTTATTTTGTCCTATATAAAAACCTATTTTGTCTTATCTTAATTTTGGAACACCCCCGTTTAATATGGTACCCTATTAGCAATCTTGAAATTTTCCACTCAAATGTTTAAGAAGTCAAAACTCACATAAATTCCCTTGCATGTTTTCCTAATTAATATGAGAAGGTACGACTCAGTGTCTCGTATGATCGTACTGACATACCTAATGTACGGCATGTTTTTCTTTTGTCTTGTATCGAATGTTATGTGATGTTCATGATGCAGTGCTACTATAGGTATTAGCAAAGAATGTTGCAAGTCTCTCCAAATTTAACATCTCGAATCCAATATGGTTTTCAGTAAGTTTCATCAATGCGTTGATTTAGCGCATACAAAAACGAAATATCATTTGAAGTGAATTACACTCCTTCCGTCCCATTATTAGATGACTTAGTTGAAGTTTGCACAATTTTTAAGGTAAGAAAAAGAAAAGAGTATTTTTAAGTATCTTTTACAATTATATCCTTATGGATAATAACTTGTAAAATTTAGAAATGATTTATCTCTCAAACTATACCATGAATATTCGTAAATTTTATATCATCGAAAAGCATTTTAAAACACCTACGTAACGAATATAAACATGAATATCAAATTATACATATTTCTTATACTAACGATAATCAATCAAGAGGGTAGTTTTAGAAATATTCCTTTGTTTAATGAGATAGGTAAACTAATAGTGGGACAAAATTTTAAACCAAATAGATCATCTAATAGTGGGACGGAGGGAGTATGTTTTAAACTAAGGCTAAGTCATATGGTGTGCTAATCTAACAACTAGATTAGCAGTTCACGTCAGCTAAGACAACCTCCTAAGTTCTATGGTGTGCTAATCTAGCAGCTAGATTAGCCCATAAAACTTACAGCTTGTTTGTTTTTTCCTCTATATAGGTAAAGGGTTCTACATAGAGGTTTACCTCTATCTCTATGTAAAAATCACTATATAGTATTTTTTAAATTTATGTTTGTTTTACCACTATTCAATAACTCTATATTTAGATTTTAAGTGTAATCAATAATTTTTATTTCCTATTTCACCTTTATAAAATACACAAATTCCATCCATTCCCATATTCCATGAATAATCTCTTGGGCATTTTATCAAACATTTTCCATTCCGAAATTTTGGATACTGAAATTTAACCATCATAGTATTGTACCGTTATTCACAACTAGATAGCAAAGGGAAAACATCAAAACCAGACCTAAATCCAAAGTTGAAAGACAGAAACAAACACAAATTATTGATCCCAAATTCTTAACGAATTCATTAAATTAAAATTATGAAGATAAATTATCAGAACGAAGTGAAGAACAGAAAATAAACAAATATCTTGCATATATAAGAGAGATCAATGAAAGCTTCCTGCTACTCTTAACGGAGACGGGAAGAAATTTCTAGGGAAGACGCTGCAGTAGAAAACGAAAGAGCTGGAGGGAAACATTTCTGATCCTGGAGAAAATTTAGAAAACTTATATTAGTTTGAGGATAAACTTTGACATTTCAATATAAGATAGAGGTTAGGTACAAAAGATAGCACCAACCGGGTGCTATTTAAAATCCTCTATTTTGGTAGTGATTTGGCCCTATGTTAATAGAGGTAGTGGAAAAAACAAACACCAATAAAAATGAAGCCCGTCACTAGACAGAAGAATATAGTGTTTTGCCTCTGGATAGAGGAAAAAACAAACATGTTGTTAGCCTAACGAGATAGCGAAACACACCACTTTTAGTAATCTTAGTTCTACTAGATCAATGTACAACAACTCCATGCATTTAACAGTATGTTGGAGGAGAGAGAGGGTCTGATTCGTGTAAAGAATTAGGGAAATTACCTGAATTTGATCTTATCACCATTAGAAACCGTATGTACATGCATGCGTATTAGTCGCGTCCAGTGGATTACAGTTAGTCAACACAAAATAAATGGAGAAAACAAGTCACACGTGAAAGACCTTTATTCCCACTGCCTTTAAGGCAACAATGGGACGAAATTCTTATCTATGTAATTTAAGGGCTAATTTCACTATTTTCTGTTACTTATTAAATGAACTGTTAGGTTTAGATTTGTGCAGCTTTTGATCTTGGTCTATTATTCACTCGGCTAGTGTTCGCAATGCTCCGTATACCGGGAGATAATCCCATAGTAAATACGGGGTGAGAGTAAAAAGAGGTGAACTCTACTCTTAACAGCACCCCTGTGGGGCCCATCATTTTTTTTCTTCACTCGGGATATATCACAGGATTCGTGAGTAATAATGTAACAATATAATAGGCTCTTGTTAGTAATAATGTAACAATATAAAGACCGATTCAGACTACCACAGCTACTTGAGACACTCTGGTTACATTTTGTATATTGTTACTATTAGTTGGGTCACAGTTACCTTGATTGCACTAGGCAATCTAAACTTTAAAAACTCTAGTTCATGTTGTTTACATGTTCTGAGGAACATTGGGTTGGATTCTATCCTGTCATTGCTTTGTGCTTTAGCACATTCTGATTTTGAAATCAGTTTGGCCTTATATGTTTGGACCTCTCCTTTGCGAGAGAGAAGGTTTTCTGAAGCTGTTTTTAATTCTGTAGAGGAAGATTTGATAGGCAAGAATTGGTGGAGATAATATAAATTGTATGACTGTTTTATGATCTTGAACAAGATAAGTTCTGATTTGATTACCTAAATCGATTTTATAGATATAAGTTCTGAGGTTAGCCTCTTTTTCAAAAAAAAAAAAAAAAAAACTTCTCTTGTTTTGGTATATGAAATGAAATTTCAGTACAAGAAAAACGAGTTTTCATTGCAGTAAAAGACTTTCTTATAAATCCTTAATTTGTCTATGGGGTACAAGGTTAGAGTTTTAGAGAATACACAATTTTATTTTATTTTTGATGCCAAAGAATAAACAAAATTTGCTCTCATGTATCTATCTGCACGTTAAGGCACTGGTTAGGTGACCCTTTTTTTTCTTCTATTTGTATTCTTGCTAAAAGTCTCCAAGACAATTATTACTGGTGATCTTCGGTGATCTTTTCTACGATACTAAAACCTAACCAAAAGGGAATCCGACGGTAAAGCAAATCGAACTCGTTTAGAATTTTACATCGACTTTTATAGTCACCACCATTGTCCACGGCCAAGATAGCTGAAATACTGCTGATAATATCGGTTTCGATGTTTATCCGAGATGCCGATATTTTTACCAATATTCACCGATTTATAGTGTTTCAGACCTTGCCGATATTCACCGAAATCCGACATTGACCGCATTGCACTTAACTGCTTCAATTTACCACTGCCGGATAAGAAGATCAGTTCGCATAGTCGCATAACAAGGTTAAGTAAGACACGCGTGATAACCTCTCATAGAGCTACAAAGATTCGTTTAAAGATAAAAAAGAGAAGTTACCGAAATAACTCCAAAATTGACAGTGGTGTGAAAAAACAGATAACCCCCTCGTCATCATTGATTATTTACGACTCCCGAGACGGGATGGAGAGAGCAAATGATATCGACTTGTCAACGAATAGACGGGTCCCGATATGGGACCCACCACGTGCCTTTCATCATATAGTGAAGAATGGATTTTTGTATTATTGGTGAGATCGTATATACCATGAACTTACCAAATAAACCAGCTGTGCCCAAGATTTTTACCTCACCCTAGAGGTCTCGTCTGGGACCCACTTGGGATAACTCCAATAGCGTATGCGGGACCCACGTGGATAATTCGTTGAACTGTCTTCTTGATATTTTCTTTCGTTTCCCCTTTGCCGACACCCATACGCGCAATTGGGTTTGGTCCAAATTCTACTTTGCGGTGGAGGTGGAATATTTATTTATTTATTATTATTATTATTATTTTATTTTTTTGATAAACAAGAAACTTTTTCATTAATGGGATTTCAACGTTACAATGAGTTTAAGATCGAAAATAAGAGAATACAAAGTAACAAGAACATACCGTAAGAGTACAATACAGAGAAATCCGACAAGCGAAAGAGAAGGATTATCGGAGTAAGACAAATACAAGTATGAATAAGATCCGATTAAATCGGAAGAAGAATGGTTTTTCTCGGAATTAAATTCAAACCATTTAGTTTGTTTTTCTTTTTTAGAAAGAAATGCTCCAAAAGAAGGAGTGATTTGCTCAAATCTCTTATAACTAGTGATGAAGCTTCCATCGTCAAAAAGATCACCTATGGATATCCCGTCGCCAAATAAGTTGATGATGTAGATTTCGATGAAAATTCCGTCGCCGGAGACAACCAAGATGAAGATTTCGTCGTTGGAGAGCATGAAGAGCATCACGATCTTAAAACCCAACCCAATAACCAAGAATCGTCATTAAAGCGAAAATAAACCTCAAAAGAGTAGATAAAACCACCAAAATGGTGTAGATGAGTAGAAAACATAATAAAAAACCAAATTAATCTACTAACTAACCTAGAAAGCAAGGAAATATGAAGAAATCTACTCGAATCTGAGCAAAAAAAGGTTGTTTTGATGGTTTTGTTGAAGAACGAGGGAGAGAGTGGAGAGACAAATTCAAATCAAAAATCAGTGTCCACACAAGTTTGATCTGTCTTAAATATTTATTTTTCGTACATCACTCACTATTACTTGCAGATGTGTGTGGGGTGATGACACGTGGAGATATGCCTGTCTTCGTTGTGTTCGTTCTTAACTCGGCCAGAGCCAGACTGTGTGCCTCTTACGACTGCATCGGTTTTTCAATCTTCCTCGAGGAACACGAATAACTATATATTGACGTGTATTGATGTTGTCAAGTGTAAAGATGATGAATTGCTCAAAGGGAGAGACGAGGAGGATTAGACTAATCCAAGAAAACAGAAGTAGTTAAAACGTGGTGGAACCCACTCGAATTTAGTGAAACAAACAACACCATTTATTTTTATTTTTATAAGCAAACAACACCATATGGTTCAAACTGGAAAGGACAGAAATGGGATGTATGAGTTAGAAAGATTGCTTGTGGTCATCATCCGAGACGATTGTTGGCTGTTAATCTTGAAAAACTAGAAGACTACCGAATTTCTAAGTTCAGATGTATTACAAGTTAACGTAACGGATTACTCATATGATGCACGAGTTAGTGGATTGCTCTTTTTTTAATAATTAAACCACGGGATCACCCTATAGAACTTGTACCATTAACATTGTTTCTTTCCTGCCCGACAATACTAATCACTGGTAGGGCTATACAAAACCGAACCATAACCACGAACCGAACTGAAACCGGTGCATTATTAACCGAACCGAACCGAACCGAACCGAAAGCGGTGCATTATTAACCGAACCGAAGTGAAACCGAATCCCATGGTTTAGGTTTCAGTTGTCAGTTTCAAAAACCGACACTTATGGTTTCAGTTACGGTTGTTATTCAAAACTATACCGAGAAAACTGATGAAATCGAAACCTATATACATTAACTAATCCTAGCCATCCATCCATGTTTATACAATTAATTATAGCCATCAGATTTAGGTTACAAGTCTCTTTACCTCTTTCTTTCCTATAAAATTTCTCTTTCATTCATTCTTTTATTTTTCTCGGCTGCTACTCCTCTCTAATTGACAGTGAAGATAATCAAAGAGATTCACCACCATCGCACTCAACGCCACCACTCCATCACCACCACCTTATTCTTCTTTTGCTTCTTCTTCTTCTCTATCGATTTTTCTTATCACCAGTTCACCACCATAACAGAATAGTTGAATCCATCACCACCACACCAGTAAAAGAAACCAAATAATAGGTATGTTGTACAAAAATTTCTCTTTACTCTTTTTTGATTATGAGGTTGTATTAGAATGATATAAAATTGAAACTAGGGTTTTATGAGAAATTAAAAAATATGTGGGATTTTTTTGAAATTAGGGTTAATCATGGTTATTCAGAATTGAATCGATTGATACTTGTATGTTTGGTGGTTCATTTCAATAATTATAAAATCATGGTTATTCAGAATTGAATAAATTGAAATTAGGGTTTCAATAATTTTCTCTTACTTTCTCTCTCTAGAAAACAAAAGCTTCTTCCGTGTCGAGAGTTTTTGAATAAGAATGTTGGATGGATTGTTACTTGTTAGGGAGAGGATTCCCCTCAAAATGTTTAGTGTTTTTGATTTTTTGATTTGTGATTGTAAAGATTTGATCTTTGAATCTTGATTGTCCGTGGGTTTTGTTTGTTATTCTGATTGGTTTAGTTTTGAATGTGGGTTCTGTTTTTTTTATTGATTTTTGTTTTGTTTTTGTCAACCCTATAATGTATTATCTTGTTCTGTTGGCATCTCTATATCCAATGGTTGGATTGTTTTGATATTGTTGTAACACAAGATTCTTCATTTTCTACAGTATAGATTACTGAATATACAAGATTCAAGATGTTCTGATCACTGATTTATCTATGTGGTGGCTGCATTTTGATATGTTGTTTATTCCAGTGCAGGTACTATTAAACCCTTCTATGGAAAACGCAGCAGCACCACTTGGTAGACATCATCGAATTAGGGATGCAGTATGGGATCACTTCGATAGGGAAGAGCCACCTTCAAAACATGCTTTGTGTCGGTATTGTAACACAAGATTCCCTACCGATCCTATGAAGAATGGGACTGCTGGTTTGATTGCCCATCTAAAGAGATGCAAAAACTTCAGAAGGAACAACCAATTATGAACTTATGTTGTTTGAATTTTTCTTTTGTCGTTAAAGAGAAACTAGATCTTTTGCAATTTAGTTGTTTATGTTAATATGTGATGGAAGAACATCTAATGTGTTTAAAATTATGTGAAAATAACAATTTTATGACATGTTTAGAAAAAGTTTTGTCTATCAGGTTTGTATAACTAACAGAAATAACACCGAAACCGAGAGGTTCAAAATCGAATGAAACCGAATAGGCTAAATGGTTTCATTGGTTTTCATTATTGGAAAACCGAGTACTTTGGTTTCGGTTTTGGTTTTGCCATTAACCGATGAAAACCGAACCATGTGCAACCCTACTAATCAGTACAGCAGTGATAGAGTTGGGATCCCATTCTCTAAAATGAGCTCCACTCATACAATACTTTGCAAACTCACATGCAATAAAGTTTGCAGATTTAGAAATAAGACTTAAGCTTTTTACACCCAACATGCAAAGCTTAAAATTAAGAGAATGCATATATACGGTCTTTTCGTGCCGTCTTTCTTTCATCTCCAAAACTTGAACTCGGAGTGCTTCCAAAACTTTCCCTTTGTCGCTTTCAAATTGCACATGTGGAAAGTTCATCTGTTGAGACCATTAGATAGTGGAGTAGATGCCTGATGCTCTATGCTCCTTTCTGTAGAAGCTACTTCTTGGAAGCTCCTTGCTCCGAGGAGATCTCCTACATGATCACAAACAATAAGAGTTACAGATGCTTTTGTATTGCAAATAGAATAGAATACAAAAATATTTATTTTGAAATTAAAGCTAGTTATTGTCACATTATTACTTGACTTAACTATGTCAATCTTTTGGTTTCCTTATTTGTTATTTAACATGTTTCTATTGGAACTTATCATTGAGAAAACTGTCTGCTATGTCTTAGAGACAAAGAGTTTTTTTTTTTTTTTTTTTGAAAACCCAATCACATCTAGATTTCCATATGCCCCATAAGAAAGTTGCCATTATCTCAGGCCAATCATGAACCTAATATTCATATATGTCTTTTCTATAAAACCAATCTACTAACCAGGTATGAAAATCTAGATGATTATTCCTTACCATCAAAGTGTCCAGACCTGTGTAAAGTAAGACAGATATGGTAAATTCACAATGCATAAAGATATGAGTGAGAGTTTCTTCCTGCTTCCCACAGTTGGGGCAAATTTTATTCACATAAGGGAGGATCTGTGCAATTCTGTCATTCAAAGGGAGAATCGAATGCACACACTTCCATAAGAAAGTTTTGACTCTTGGCTGGATGCTCAGACCCCATAGCTTCCTCTAAAACCTTGCTTGATCTCTATCGTTTGGTTGGTTTGTTCTTATGAGTTTGTTGTATATGGACTTTGTTGAAAATTTTCCATTCTTTTCAAGCTTCCAGACAAGCTGATCATCCTTTTCACTGTTGATTGGAATAGCTTGGATGTCTGTAACTGTTCTATCCTCAAACAACAATCTTAATTTGTTGGTGTTCCAGATCCAAGGATGGTTATTACAGTCCATCAAATTATTTACCAGTTCCCCTTGCACCAGCTGATCTTGTCCATGCTTAAGAGATAAACCTTGATGACACCAAACATCATCCATTATTCTGATTTTTTTACCATCGCCCACCTTCCACTCTGAATTTTTCCAGATCTTTTCCACTTCCCCTATTATGTTCTTCCAAACCCAAGAATCTGTGTTCTTCTCTTTGAAACTTTCTGCCAGTATGCTTTGACCCACGAAGTACTTATATTCCATTATTTGAGCCAATAATGATGTCGGTTCTTTCAAGAGACGCCAACACATCTTAGCCAACATTGCCGAATTGAATATCCTCAGGTTGAGGAAACCAAGCCTCCCTAAACTCTTAGGTTTACAAAATGACACCCATGCTTTCAGATATAAACCTCTATTTCCTTCTTTATCCTTTCCCAAAAAAAATATCTCTCTGGAGACTATCAATATTTTTAATCACATCTTGTGGCATTTTAAAACAATTCATTTGAAAAATAGGGACAACGGATGAGGAGGTGTGAACAAGGGTTGTTTTCCCTGCTGAAGAAAGGGATGGACCCTTCCAACTTTGAAGTTTAGATTCAACTCTTTCAACCACAGGTTGAAAAGACTTTATTTTGGATGTGTGTGTGAATAAAGGGCTGTCTAGGTATCTATCATTGATGGAGATTCTTTTCACCCCCAAGATGTTAGTAACCATATCAATGACAGTTTGGTGAGTGTTTGACCTAAAGAAAATCCCAGATTTTTCAAAATTTATGAGCTAGCCTGAGGCCTTACTAAATTCAGTAAAGAGGTTCAAAATGTTTTGTCCATGCTCGATATTCGCTTTAGTAAAGACCAGGAGGTCATTCGCGAAAAAGAGATGGGATATAGATGGGGCATTGACCCCTACTTTGATACCTTGAATCAGGTTGAGACTCTCGGCATCAGAAAAAGCTCTAGACAACACCTCCATGCATATTATGAACAAGTAGGGAGACAAGGGATCCCCTTGTCTCACACCTCTACTAGGTTTGAACTGGTCTCCTGGTACACCATTAATGAGGACAAAGGACGATACAGTACTGATGCATTCATTAACCATGCCACACCACTTAGCATCAAAGCCAAGTCTTTTCATGATTGAGAGGAGGAAATACCACTCAATCCGGTCGAATGCTTTAGACATATCGATTTTAATTCCCATGAGGAATTCATTTTCTCTTTTGGTTCTCATAGTGTGGATTAACTCATGAGCGATCATGATGTTATCAGAAATCTGCCTTCCCGTGAACGAAGGCAGCCTGATAAGGGGAAATAATTTTGGCAGCAGACTCTTGAGTCTATTGGCCAAGGTTTTGGAAATAACTTTATACACTATATTACAAATACTAATTGGCCGGTAATCAGTCGGAGTCTGTGGGAACTCAATTTTAGGGATTAAACAAATAAAAGTGGCATTATTTTCTTTTAGAAGATGCCCAGTAGTAAAGAAACTCAGGGCCATCTTATAGACATCCTATCTTACTACCTCCCAATTGATTTGAAAGAAGTTGGGAGAGTATCCGTCCGGTCCCGGAGCCTTATCCGGTGGCATAGAAAAGATAACTGACCTTACCTCTTCCTTGGTGGGCAGTCTGTTGAGGTTTGCATTATCATCCATGTTGAGAACTTGTTTGATGAGATTAATGAAACCACTTTCAGCATCTGGTTGAGAAGATGTTGCCACTTTCTTGAAATGTTTTGTGATCAGACTTTCCACTTGTCTAGCACCCTCCACCCATACTCCCTGACTGTCTTTGAGTGTCTCAATTTTATTCCTCCTATATCTTTTCTGCACCTTTTTATGAAAGTACCATGTATTCCTATCACCCAGTTGTATATCATTGTCTCCACTTTTATCCTTCCAGAACTTCTCTTTTATGCTAAGCCAATATGCGAGATTTTCTTCCTTTTCCTTGACGACTGCACTTCTGTTGTGTAGAGAACTTATGGAGCAAACGTGTTCCAGCTGTTGTTTTTCTTTGTTGATGTTGGTCTCGTTATCCCCAAAAACATTCTTGTTCCACTGTTTAATTATTTTCTTGGTTTTCTTGAGCTTTTTGGCCAGTTTGAGAGGATTACTACCACTGACAGGTTCTTTCCAAGTCTCTTGTACCAGAGCTTTGCAAGACGGATGGTGTAGCCATATTCCCAGGACTTTGAAGGGTTTTGAATTGTTTATGTGAATATTTTTGGCGTTTAGAAGTATGGGGCTATGGTCTGAACCAAGAGGCACTAGATGGGACAGAATGGCTTGAGTTTTTTTTTTTGCACCAACTTGTATTCCCCAAACATTTGTCTAGTCTCGCTTCCACTAATTCCTCATCTTTCCTCCTGTTAGTCCATGTAAATTCATAGCCAACATGACCAATATCCTGCAAATCAGCTCTTGCCAACAGTTTTTTTAGTTTATCTGTTTCATTCTTATAGAAATGACCAGGGCCTCTCTTCTCATTACAACTTAAGGTGAGATTTAGATCCCCAATGATGACCCAATCATTATTGAAAGTAATGGCTTGTTGAGCGATGTAATTCCAAAATTGGAATTTTGGGTTCCAGATAGAAGGCCCATAGACACATGATATAATAGTTTCTCTATTTGTAACAATGTCCAACACATGACAATTGATGAAATTGGTACAAGATGCTCCTATTCTGAAGTTGGTGGCATTTTTCCATGCAACCACCAAGCCTACAGCAAGTCCCACAGAGTCAACAATAAACCAATTTTTATATCCTAGCTCCACAATACATGGTTCCACAAAATCTCTCATGTTTTTAATCTCAGACAAGAATAGAATGTCAGGGTCATTTTTATCTACAATGTCTCTAAGATGTGACTTTGTCAAGTCATTCCTAAGACCCTAGCAATTCCATGCTATAATTTTCAAATTTCCTACATGATGTGTGTAGTGATTGTTATGCAGATGGTATTTGTAAGATTGGGTTCTAGCTTTCCTGACAAGGCTGTCATCAATTTTAACATTTATGAGGGTAGAAATGAGGTAAGGTTCAAAAGGAATAACATACTGATTGCAAATAATGGGTATTGATATAGCATTTACTTGGGACTCCTGGTTTGTATTATTATTGCTGCAATTTTCCACGTGTCCCTCGTCATCTTCCTTGCTTACCCCACTGCCATCTGATTGCAGGATCACAATTATACCACTTAAATTGAGGGAGTTGTTATCAACGATAGAGTTCGGGTAGAAAGTTGGTTGATCATGGTTGGAGGCTCTCTTAGCATTAAGTGAAATTTCACTATAATCATTGCTAGAGGTAAGGTCATCATAGGGCAATGAATTTTGCTCCACAATAGAATTCAAGTTTTTTTTTACTCTGGGTATGTTGTTAATGGTGTTGGATTTGTGCAATTGCCTTTGCTAGGCTCAGAAGTGATTATGATATTGCCTTTGCTAGGCTATGAGGTGATTACTTCATTGCCTTTGCTAGGCTCCGAAGAGGTTATGAAATTGCCTTTGCTAGGCTCTGAGGAGATTATGACATTGCCTTTGCTAGGCCCGGAAATGATTACGATATTGCCTTTGTTAGGCTCTGAGTTAGTGGATTGCTCGTATAAAACAATTATGCTACGTAGGAGTTTCAAGTAGAGTTTCTGGTATAAAAAAATTATTGCTACGTAGAAGGGACCGACTTGGGGTTTTGGAGACCCACATTCTACCGAAGTGAATGAAGAGCGTTGCAGATTAAAAAGAAAAGTGTTGTCTATTTGTTAACACTATTTCTCTCTCTAGACATATCTCGCATATGAACTAGTAGCGAGATAGTTGCGTTGAATGGTTCAACGCAGCCAAAATCACCTTTTCGCGGAATGGTTCAGCGCAAATTGATTTATATTTTGGTCTGACGGCTGAGATTGGTTGTGAACTAGTAGCAAGACAGTTGAGTTGAATGGTTCAGCGCAGCCAAAATCACCTTTTCTCGGAATGGTTCAGCGCAGATAGATTAATATTTTGATCTGACGACTGAGACTGGTTGCGCTGAACCAGTCAGCGCAACCTAATTCTACTTTCCACTGAATGATTTAGCGCAACTTGTTTTCGTTGTTCTATTCAACGCATCTAGTATACTAGGTTAGCACTCGCATAAGACTTGGGAGGTTAACCTAGATGCCAATCTAGATACTAAATTAGAAGATCATAGGACTTAGCTTTAGAGAAGAAAGCTGACCTCTTACAATCCAGGGAAGGTTATAACATTATGGTTAACATTGGCTAAAGTCAGAAAGCCGAAATGGGGTTTAGCCAGGGTCGGAAGTAAAAGCAACTGCCATGGTATTTGGATATCTGTGGTGAAAAACTCAGTTTTCACCTGATTAAGAATTTTGCTATCTTAGGAGAATGTAGTATGGATTTGACTCAAAGATTGTTGTGGACATCATCAACCACCGAACTGAACCGTCATGGATAAGTCTACAAAGCTATTAGATCAAAGATCTCTCAATTAGATGTTTTTTGCATTAAGCATATTTATCGTGAGACAAACAGAGCAGCTGATTACCTTGCAAATCTACATCCTACTATAGAGTTTTTTGAGGTCATTTCTACTTCCTCTGCCGAAGACATGAAAAAAATCATTTTCGAAGAAAGAATTTGAAAAGCATACATGAGACGAATTGCATGATTCTTTGTATTTATTGTCGTATGTTTTAGTTCTCGGTAGTGATTTTGGGATCCTTTTTATAACCCAAGCTTAATCGCCAAAAAAAAATGTGACAAAATTAAATATCCGGCCAATATATTCTCTACTAAATATTTCAACAACAATATATAATTAATTACAAATATGAGCCTCAAATGTTATTTAACGAAAACTGAGGTCTCGACTCTGGCAAAAACATAATTTTCGTGCGCCTAGTATAGCATGTGATAACAAAGCAAATCTATTAAAATGTAGAGAAATATGGTACCACAGTAGTTGCATTTCTCTAGATTATAGAGAATCGACCAAATAAATTTGCACCATAGTGCTTGCTCCTTTGAGATATAAAGTCGTTAGTAATAATATTGCAAAACTCTAGCCTTATATTTAAGGTGTGACCGGGAGGGATGTAATGCACGTTCAAATATTTAAAAAATTTGAGAAAACAAAACTACGAGTACAAATTTAGTTGAAATGTTCTCTGATTTTGGCGAGGCTTTGGGTTAATTAATAAATCTTATTAAGTATGGTGTCTTTTTTAGTCCTAGAACTGATTCTTCCTTGAAAGTACAGATACAACAAATTTTAGGAGTAAAATCTACCCCCTTGGATGATAGATATCTAGGAGCTCCTCTATTTACTAATAAATCAAAGATAAAAAATTTTGAACCATTAGCAGAAATAATGCTTAATAGACTGGTTGGTTGGAGTGGTAAAGACCTTAACACTGCTGGAAAATTAGTTATGATAAAAACGGTTACCTCATCGCTAACTGTTTACCGAATGAATTTTTTTAAAATTCCTAAGGAAATCTGTAAGAAATTAAGCAATATCCAAAGAGACTTTTGGCGGGGAAAGAATAAAAATGGAAAAAATGATCAAGTAAAAAAATGGATGTATTTAAAAGCTTGGGAGGCTGTTTGTAAGTCTCTAACTGAGGGAGGAATGGGGTTTCAAAATATAGAAAACTTTAACCTTGCCATATTGGCATAAATGGGGTGGAAGGTTGAAGGAAAATACAGATTCTCTTTGTGCTAAACTTTTAAAAGCTAAATACTATCCCAATACTGATATCCTTCATATGAAAACTAAACCAAAACAGAGAGACAACTGGGTTTGGAAAGGTATCCTAAATGGTGTGGAACAAATTCAGAAGTTTTGCTTATGGAAAGTAGGTAGAGGAACTAGGATCAATGTGTGGAATGATTATTGGATTCCAGAAATAAATCCTCCAATACAAAAACCTAGTAGGGGAGCTGAAGATATAACTATGGTGAGCCACCTGATTACTGATAGGAAAACTTGGGACATGAACAATCTGAGAAAATGTTTTGATCAAAATACGATAAACTGTATTCTCCAAATAAACCTAACTCTTCAAGATGAAGATACAACGGAATGGGCTCTAAATGCAAAAGGTAACTTTACGATAAAATCGATGTATAACAAAATCAATTCTACGGGTGATAATAGCAAGGACTGGAACCAAATTTGGAATCTGAAAGTCCCTCCATCAGTTAAGATTTTTGTCTGGAAAGCCGCAAATGCTATCCTTCCCAACAGTTGGAGGGTAGCTGCAGTCATTCCGCATATAGATACTACATGTACTCTTTGCAATGGTGGTGAGGAATCTCTAACTCATCTTTTTTTGACATGCAACTTTGCCAAACAGGTTTGGATGCACTTAAATTTTAGTATGGAATATGTGGTTGAAAATAATAATACTTTTCATGATTGGCTAAATACTTGGTTCTCAAATACTAATAGAAATGGTTTTGTGTTAAATTAGCCTGAATTTTGCAGCATCATTACTTGACACATCTGGAAATCCAGATGTGATTGGGTTTTTAGAAAGGAAAAACAAAATAGTGCGGCTACAACGAATAAGATAATTAAATTTATAAATAACATTTCTATTATTGCTGCCCCAAATTACAACATGTTTCAAACTTTGTTCTACAATCCTATGAATGATGACTGTCTTAATATTTGTACTACTAACAACAGAAAGATTGAAACAAAATTGGTTTACACTTTCAGTATTGCCTAGACTATGATGAATCCTATTTCCTCTTCTGATATTGGGATAACTCTTACAGATTATGCAGGTTACACCATTGAAGTCAGGGGAACTACCTTCAACTACAACACTAGAGAGGAGTTAGAAAAAAGAGGAGCAGAAACAACTTTCCACTGGGCAACAGAATGGAGTGGACAAGAAGTAGCTTTCCATAGTGATTCCTTGCCTACTTTGATGCTGCTTCAAGGAATGTATGTTGAAGCAAGGAACCTTAGATACTCTATTAGTAATGATTTCCAAAGGAACAACCTGGATCTAATTAATTTTGAAATTTCAGAACTTATGTTATCTACTAGATTTAGTGTAATGTGGGCAGCTAACACAACAACCTACTGTAAAACTATTGGAAAGGAGAGGACCTAGGACATGTCTTGAACTTTTTCAATTCCCAGTATTTCAATAACAATATATCATGGTCGAATCCTGTTCCGATCATTGTTAGAAACTTGAATATGTAATGTTGGAGGGTTTCCTCCTCTTGTTTTATTTTGAATATGTAATGTTCGAGGGTTTCTTACTCTTGTTTTATTTAAAAGAAAAAAAAAATCGTTGAAAATATTTATATGAGTATAATAAATTGGTTTCACCATTAACAGAGCCTAATTGTTTCGTCCAAGCCGTACGTAGTCTCTTGTAGATAGGCTTTGACATAACCAACTTTTAACCCATGAAGGTTGACAAAAATAATTGAGTGGTCCATTTTTGATGAGTGCTCTCATAGGCGTGGACGTCCATGCAAGAGGTATTCGAGAGGTTTGGGGATTCGGTGGTCCATATTAAGATATTGTCACTAACGCACTAGCGATCCCCTTTGTTGCACCATTTTTGATTGTATGCATCTAGAGAAGTAAGTGAGCTATCAGCAATAAATGTTGGAATGCCTAGTAAGCAGCACTTCAGCAGCCGGTAGATGTATCTTGTCACTGGTGACTGGTGTATTAGGTTTAGGTTGGATCCAAAAGCTACCAAAAACTATGATGATAAAGACAAAAAGAATGTTTTGGAAACCATCGTCACGACCGTTAAAAAATAGAGGATGTGTGCGTACACAACAAAGTACTTTAATTTTACATTTTTTTTCTTCACGTGACTCATGAGAGTTGTCATGATCTGACTGAAATTATCTGATTCATCCGGATCTGACTCAACATGTTTGCTTTTTGAATTAGATTTAACTCAGCTGACTCAAAAATATGTGAATCAGTGGCTTGATCCTTTGAGTCATGGGTATTTTCATAGCTGATTCAAACGGGTCCGAGTCAAAGATCGAGTATGATCTGACTCAAAATAGAAAACCAACGGTCTGACATCTGACTCAGCACGAGTCAGGGGTTGACTCAGATCCAGGTTGCGAGTCAGATACAAACAAACATGGTGTTAGTAATTGAAGTAGATAGTTTTTACGAGCATAATAGAGATTTTAGATGATGCCGTACAGCATGCACTATTCCTTACTGAGCAAGCTTAATTTCTTTTATTTCCTGATATAGTTTCTTTAGAATTCTATTTTTAGTGTAATACGTATTACCTAAGTTAAGTTGGCTTTGCAAGTCTATTTAAGTTCGACTCCTGTTCCAAGTTGAGACAATTATCATTATCATTATTAAAACTTATTGATTATCTTACCTGCATTCTTCTTTTCTTTTTGTTTAACATCTTTGTTAACTTCAATCTCTGTTTTCGCATCCCTGCAATTTCCGTATTGCATTCATCCTTATTAGTTTCACATTAGTTGGTATCATTCGATAGTAGTTTAGATTCTTATCTTTTCTTAGATCCTGTTTTCGTTTCCGCAACCCTGCAAAAAAAAAACAAAAACTTTTCGACTTTTATTCTATGACTGATTCTTTAGAGACGAGGTTCAATAAGTTATCTTCTGAATTTGTATCCATGAAAAGTGACTTAAACGAAAGAGTGGCTAAGCTGGAGGATATGCCTTCACAATTAACCGCAATTATGGAGTTCCTGAGTATCCAACCAAAGGAGGCTGCTGAGTTATCGGGAAAAATACTAGAATCATCTTCTAAACAACATGCAGAATCACACAGCAAAAAACCACACTGTTTTGTTTACACGGATGATATTCCTGAGAAAGTTTTAGAATCACTGAAGAAGAAGAAACAACGTGAAGCTTTTATTCATAATCCAAGAAAAAAAAAACTTTAGTATTTCAAATTGACAGTGAAGATGATGACACTCTGGAAGATGGACAAGATAGGATGTGGCCAGAAGATGGGAGACTTAAACAAGGACATAGTCCTTATGGTTCTTTACCCGAATATAAGTTAAAGGCAGATATACCAACGTTCAATGGGAGTTTTAAAATTGAAGAGTTGTTGGATCGGTTTTATGAAGTAGAAGCCTTTTTCAATTCATGGAAGTTCCTGATCAATGTAAAGTTAAACTTGTGGCCTATAAACTCAAAGGAGGAGCTGCTGCATGGTGGGAAAAATTATGTGAGGATCGTTTCAAGTATAACAAACCTACAGTCCGTACATGGGAAAGAATGAAGAAGTTACTTCGAGATAAATTCTTACCTCAAGATTACAGACAACAACTTTTTGTGAAACTCCAATGTTGTCAACAAGGAGCAAGGCTAGTGGAGGAGTAGGTAGCTGAATTCTGTACGAGGAGTATGTAGCCGAATTCTAGCTCAAAATCAGTTACATGAAACGGAAGAACAAATGGTTGCTAGATTTATTGAAGGCCTGAATAGGTTGATTCAACAAGGTATGACTCGATCAGTATTTACTATGGTTGAAGCTATTCAACAAGCAATTAAAGTTGAAAGTAGTATTCTTCGTTCTCCCAAAGCTACTCCAATGCGTCCCAATCGTTTCCAAGGTACTTACAGATCTGTCAATCCCTCTTCTTTTTATTATCAAGATAGTACGGTATCTATGCAGTCAAATCCTCTTTATCAGGATAATATTACTCCATATGTCTCTCGGCAACAACAACACACACCCAACTTTACAAACTCACGATCATATCTTCCTTTAAATAATTCACCTATCCTTCCAACTCCCATATAAACTTCACAGATACAACAACCTTATGCTTCTCGACAGTCAAATATGTCCAATAACAAGTTTTCAAATAAGAATCAACAAGCTTTTCTACCTCAACCTAAACCACAAAACATCTACTCAAAATTTAGAGGAGATAAGTGCAATAAGTGCAACCAAGTTGGCCATACTTCTGGAGAGTGTCCTAAGTTGAATGGGTTTATTGGAGATACTACAAACAATGAAGATTCTCAGAAAAATGAAGAATGGGATGATGAATTCGATACAGGTGAACCATATGATATACATGAGTCTTATGGTGAACATCACATTCATACACAGTAGGTTGGGTTAATGGTTCTTCTACTCAAGAGATTTCTCACCAGTGTGTTATTAATTTTTCTTTTCCGGGATATGAAGATTCAGTTTTTTGTGATGTTATTGATATGTCTGCTTCTCACCTTCTACTTGGAAGACCCTGGCAATATGACATTCAAGTAGTCCATAACTGTTTTGACAATACTTATACTTTTACTCATCATGGGAAATTAAAGAGGTTATGTCCTTCACAGTATTCTTTTACTATTAAAGAACATTGTGATGGGAATACTAGCGCTTTAGTAGCTATACTGCTCGTTCTTTACATAAAACTCATACTCTGAGTTCTCATGAAAACCAATGATTGATATTCCAGAAAAGGTGCAAACATTGTTATCTAGGTTTCATGCTTTATATCCTGATGAGTTACCTGTCGCATTACCTCCATTGAGAAATCTTCAACACTGTATTGATTTCATACCCGGTGCATCTCTTCCTAATCAAGCACATTATCGGTTAATCCCAAGTGAACATGAAATTTTACAAGGTCAAGTGAATGATTTATTGGCTAAAGGGTTGATTAGGCCTAGCAACAATCCTTGTGCTTGTCCTGCATTTTTGGCACCAAAAATGGATAATGGGTGGAGAATGTGTATTGATTGTAGAGCTTTGGATCAAATCACTATTCCTTATAAATTTCATATTCCTCGTATTGATGATATGATTGATTTGTTGGCTAGTTCTATAATATTTTCCAAGCTGGATTTAAGAAGTGGTTATCATCAAATATGTATTCGAGAGGGAGATTAATGGAAAACAGCCTTTAAAACACGTGAAGGTTTATATGAGTGGCTTGTTATGCCATTTGGATTGTCTAATGCTCCCAGCACATTCATGAGACTTATGAATCAAGTTTTACAACCTTTCTTGGGTCAATTTGTTATCGTTTACTTTGATGACATTTTGATTTTCAGCCGCAGTGAAAAAGAACACCTCATTCACCTCTCAAAGGTATTACAAGATCACACATTATTTGTGAATTTGAAGAAGTGTACTTTCATGTCTTTTAAGGTTACATTTTTTGGATATGTAGTATCTGATCAGGGTATACATGTTGATCCTTCAATAATTAAATCTAATCAAGAATGACCTATTCCTACCTCTATTCGAGATGTAAGGAGTTTTCATGGCTTAGCTTCCTTCTATAGAAAATTTGTTAGAAATTTCAGTACTATCGACACCTATTACTGAATGTCTCAAACAAGAAAAGTTTGTTTGGACAGAAGAGGCTGATAAGAGTTTTCAATGCATGTCAATGGATATCCTTAATCCGTTAGCCGTTTCCGAATATCCGTAACCAGTTACATAACGGTTATAGGATATCCGGTTCCGATAACGTATCAGATATTTTCCTGTTAACGTAACGGTACCGGTTAAGGGAGTTTCCGCTAGCCTTATATCCGATATCCGATAACGTGTGTACTGCATGTGCAAATTCCTATACCTAGCCTATACACCCTTCGCAGAAAAATCATTCTCTTCTCAGTTCTCTCATTCAGTCGACAAAAAAGAGAGGAAAAGAGAGAAGAAAAACTAGGGCAAACTCATTCTCTTCTCAATTCAATGAAAATCATTTTCTCCTTTATTCCAATCATGTATGATTAAACTAGGGTTTTCTTCTTCTCTTTGTTTTGAGTTCAATTTCGATCTTAAAATTTTTCAATTTAGGGTTTCTGAAATTAGGGCATCTCAATTACATATTTGTGAAATTAATCATGTCCCAAAGTGAAGGAGTATCAAACCATGTTGGTTCCTCAATCAATCACTCACTTTCAGTTGCATCACAATTACCAAAAGGTCCAGAACACACAACCGTTCAAGGTTCAGGAATAAACTCAACACCTGCTGCTGTTACACCTGCGATTCATCCCAGAGAATAAGTAGAAGTAGAAGTAGAGGAAGATCCACTTGTAGGTGAAGAAAAGAAAAAACTATGTTCAGTAAGGTCTGATGTATGGATTGATTTTGAAAGGTTAGTTGGAAAGAAGAACTGAAAAATGGGAAGGAGGTTGGGATAATTATAGCTGAATGCAAACATTGTAAGAGGAGATTTGAAGCACCAAGTAACCAAGAAACCAGCCGCTTGCATTCCCATTTAGCTACCTGCAGAGAAAGGCCAGAGAATAAGCGTGGACAAAGAAAGATTACTTCAAACAAAACAGGTAATGCACAAACTAAGTTAGCTAATTGGAAGTATGATGCTGATACTACTAGGATACTTGTTGCCAAGATAATTGCTAAGCATGGTTATCCAATCACTATAGTTGAGCATCCATATTTTAGAGAATTTGTTAAGTCTCTGAATCCTGCTGCTAAGATTTACACTAAGAATACAGTTAGGGATGATATCATGAAAATAACAGCTGAGTTCAAACTGCAATTACAAGAACAATTTGACATAATAACATCTAAATGTAGTTTAACAACAAATATGTGGACATGTAAACATACAAAAGATGGTTATTGTTGTGTGACAATGCATTACATAGATGATGAATGGAAACTGATTAAGAAAACTCTAGCATACATATTAGTGCCATCACCACATACTGGAGAAGTTCTAGCATCTATAGTGAAATCAGTAGCTCTAGATTGGAACATAGGTAATAAACTTTTTGTTATAGCTGCTGACAATGCTAGATCCAATGATGTTATGATGGCAAGTCTGAAGTCATGGCTTGATAGCAAAGATTGTCTAGTTTTTAATGGGGATTTGTTCCAAATGAGGTGTAGCAATCAGGTATTGCATTTGATTGTATTATGTGTAATGAAAGTAGCTGCTCAATTTATAGATGCAATTAGAGAATGTGTGAAATATGTCAAGTCAAGTCAGGCTAGAAAAGAGAGATTTGAATGTGTTATTGCCCAAGTTAAGCTTCCTGCTGGAAGGTCTGTTGGTTTAGATGTGGATACCAGATGGAACTCCACCTTTAAGATGCTGAAGGATGCAATTGCTGCACCATTCTTCATAATGAGATCAATATTCTATTGACATAGTTCTTTGCTTCAAGAAACCCTGCCTTCAAACCATGTCCAACTGATTCAGCATAAGAGTTGATGTTACCTCCAAAATTCTCATGAATAATATTCCTCTACATGGTTTCTTTCTCCTTCCCATATCTCCAAATCCACTCGTAGTGCAAAGATTTATTCTCCAATTTTAACTTTTTAATTCCAATTCCTCCTTGTGCCTTAGGAAGAGTAGCCTTTGACCAAGAAACCCATCTCATGTTCTGTGTTGTTGCTAAAGAACCCCATAATAAATTTCTCACCCACTAGCCATGGATCATCAAAAAACAGCCTTATATCGTTGAACTCTTGCCAATGTTGTACCCATTGTCTGAAGCACCATAAACATAAGTAAAGAGCCATTCAAAATTGTATGAGCAATTTTTGAATTTGATGGAGATAGAGAATGCTCCTATAAGAAAAAATTTCATTTGATCAATGTCTTCTTTCCACATAACAATTATTCCGCTTGAAACACCTTCTGATGGCAAGCGTAAGAAACTACATCAATTGTTACCTCATAAAGACCTAATTAGAGCTCCATCCACCACAATCTCCTTCTTAGACTCTTGAATTGGGCAAACTGTGATGTTGTTTTCCTAATTGCATTTGTAGTTGCAATAATTTTCTCATCCTGCCCAAACCCCTAATGTTCCAACACAGAATTTTATGGTCCATTTGGATCCTGTAAAACCCTAAAACAAACAATTGGGTTGAATCCAATTACTTCAATTGATTTTCTTTACAAAGGGGATTTAGCTGCATCAATACATTTATATTCGTCTTGCTATGTATCTTCATCCTCCAAATCTCCCAAACCATTACCATCGATTAGATCATTTTTGTATTTTGGATGTAGAGCATGCATATTCTTTATCAAATCTCTGCACATTTCTCTCATGTTTGAAAGATTACATTTGATTCCCAGAGCATTGTTAAAATTGACGTGATAATCAATTTCAGATTTTATTTCATCATTTGTGTTATCAACTGATAATGGAGCAGTAACTTAGCTATGCACAAATGTAGTGACACTGAACTGGCTCGTCTCTGTTGCTCTCCTATAATCAACTAGGTTTGACGAAATATCCAACGGTGAAGAAAGAATAGACTTTTTGCACAATCTGGAGTTCGAGGAATCTTTTGATTTTTGGAATTTCTTTGTATACTTTGTACATTTATGCTTCTTATTTTTTCTCTAATGTACTCCCTATTTCAATTTTTGTTTTGGAAGGAATGCAGTGATCAAGTTTGCTTGTCACATGATCATTGAATATGTTTTCGAAAATCGTAGTGCTTCACTCCTTCCAAAAGAACCAAAAAATTGAAACCATTTGAGCTCGAGAATCATCATCATTTGGTCTTGATTCCCATCAAGTTTACAAAAGTATTGCAACAAGAAGGATCGAGTCTATAACCAACAATTGAGCCAAATGACTCTAGCATAGAGACACCCCACAGTTATGTGGTTAGCAATCTTAAAATGATGCTTGCATCTCTTGTCTTCTAAGCTTATGTTCCTACCAAGTCTTTTCCTAGTGGGAAGGATGAATGACAAATTATGAGTTAAACTGCAAGTTTTTGGTACTAGATGTTTTATGTTGTCAAATTTTAAGCTATGAGATATCATAATTGAATTTTTACAGGTGATGGTGTTGCTTGCCCTGCCGCAAGTTGTGCAAGGCTCTGACAGGCCGGCGTAAAAACTATGTTATATTTTTGGGAGATATTCTCCAGTCGACCCGGTACTTGCTACTGGAAAAGACTTTGGATTTGGATTTGGATTTGGTGTTATAACCGTCTTCTTCTTGTAAATGAATTCAACCTATGAATAAAAGAATTTATAAAATTAAATAATACTACATTCGTTCATGATTTATAAAGGGGATATCACTATTAGCGGGGTGATACCAATTGAGTGATCCGACGGTCAGGATCTGTTAACATTTGTTTATCCTATATGGAATGGTATCACCCCCAAATAATATTGGTATCCCCTTTATAAATCGTGCATTTGTTTGGTGAAAAATGAAAATATCATTTTTCCGAAATAGAGAAAGTATTGAATTCTTTCAACATGGACTGCACGAGTCAAGGTCAAGGATACCCTAAGAATGGATGCCAAAGTATGATGATCACGTGAAGTGACTCATTCCTCAAATGTTCACTTAATTTAATACTATAAGTATTAGAGTATTAAGTATAGATTATGAGTAAAATGGGTAATTTGTTTTAAGGTTAAGGAATATAATATTAGAACTAAATTATGTTGATAGTGGTCAAAAGTATTATTAAAATGTTAGGTTCATACTTAACAGTGATAACTTAGTTCATTTAGGTTCATTTTGTTCAGGTCACTAAGCCCTTATGGGGAAACCCAAGCCCCCCAGAGCAGCGTTTGAGTAAATGCATCATTTGGATTGCAACTCCATAATCATTTAAGAAAGGAAGGGGAAAAAAAAGCTTTTGTCAGTTAAAACAACAAAGCCCTAATTTTTCTCAGCGCTAACACCCGAAGCATATGTCTGATGACCTTTTTTCTTGGTCAAAATAAAAGTAAGTTGGAGCTAAAATAAAATCATTGTCCTAATCTTTTGGTTAATCAAGCTCCTATGTGTTTGTTTCTCCCCACACTTTTATAATTTCTTTGGGGACCTCTAGCATCACAAGCTTTTTAGGTGTTTGTAGCTGCTGTTTTTGAAGTTGTTTCATGACCAAAGACTTGTATTTAAAAACTATAGAATGTAAAAAGAGTTGATAAAAGATTTCATGGGGACAATATCATCTCTTAAGCTGTTTAAATAGTATTTGATGCACCCTTTTGTTTTTTTATAAAAGTATAATGACTAGAACTTGATGTGTCAATGGGTTGCCTGGAATTTAGGATCTTTGTCCTTGGAATTTTTTAAGAGTTTAATTACGTGATATAGTTCATCACTCAAGCGAAAAACCCATATAAATCTTCTTTTTCAATCTAAGCACATGCAATTCACTTAGTTTAATTATACTTCTTTAATCTAACTCAATTTATTGGGAACACTTCTCATTTCACTTCGAGCTTGGACCAAAAAAATAATGTTTTTCAATTTTTTTCTTCTAATTATTAATTACTTAAACAAATGCAAACGAAACACACTCAACGAGGGCTTTTTGGAGGATATTTTTTTCTTCTAATTGCACGCTAACTTCTTTTTAGCATAGAATTGTAAAGATTATTATAGCACCAGCCATGTGGAGTCCACCTTTAATCACATATTACCTTGAGAATGATACTTTCACATTAGTTAATTACAGTTAGGTTAGTTTGTCATTAAACAACTAATGCTTAAAATATTAACACCTTACACGATTAGTTAACCCTGACCATTTGATCGGTGGGTTCTATTTTGGGTACCAATCCAAAACCCTTTAAGTAACGAGACATTGGTACATACGTCATTATGGATTAAGGAGTCCCATTTAAAAGTATTTTACTTACACTTTTGAACGACACAATTAGGTTCTCAAGGTGTCTTGCTAAATGCACCCTGACCACTGCCCTATCATTTCATGACCATCTCTAGGATTAAGCCTATGTAAGAGGTGAAGTTTGGCTTTGGAACTTTTTCCAATAAGTTTTTTTATGATTATTATTGTTTAATTTTGGTTGATACTTGTGCTCCTATTCATAGTGTTAACAATCTTAGACTTTGAGTTCGCTGTTTTTGATCGATTTTGTCCAAAATCCCAGTACATCTTGTTATGCATAATAGATTAGGTTCCACGAGAATGCTAGTACAGAAAGAACAACTAGAATGCAAGTGAAGATTGAGGAACCCTATAACAATGCTTAAAATTACGAACTAAAGATTCTCATCTAGATATTATTTAGATATCCAACAATTAGGATTACTTAAAATTGAGTTATCAAGATTCCCATGACCATCTTTTAGTATTTAAACAGAAGAGAAGAAGAAAAAAATGAACCGTATAAAAGATTATAATGTTAATAAAATCTTCTACCACATGCAAAGGATTTAGAAGAATTGATTTATTAAAATGGTGAGCTAGTTTGTATCTAATGGTATTGTTAATTTCCGTTCACACGCTTGAAATGGTTCTCGTATCATAATCAAATGACCATGTTAGATAGATAGCTACTAAATTGTTGAATGAGTCAAATGGATCATGTGATAGATAGATCTTGAATGATTATAAGTCCCTTAAGTATACTCCATTTGTCCCAAAATAAGGGACGCTTTCTGTTTTAATGCGACGCTTTTCCTTTTCAGTTTTATAAAAGGTATTTTAATAATGAGTCAAAAGAATGTAAATACGTGTAATGTGATTGTGTAAGTTAAAAATATTTCCCAACAATATAAGATTTACAAATACCCAATTTTTTTATTTTTTTTTACCGGATAAATTTCATAAATTTCATTTATAATAAAATAGAGATTACATGGATTTTAAGTACATCAAGATCAAAGATCAAATTACAATTCAAAGGTATTAACCAAGAGTAATTCGTGAAGAGAAGTAACAAACTACCAACAAGAGTACCAAACAATCCTAAGATTGAGAGAATGGTTTTGGGATTATAATCCAACCATTTTGAAAGGGTTTTTTCTTATAGAAAATGAGATCCTCTCATAAAAATATGAGAATAATATGCCCAAAGTCTTGAATCTTGATTTCCATACTTGAACTTCCACTTAAAATCTCCATTGAGATCACAAAGAAACTCCATGAGAGAGCATAAAGAATCTCCATAAAGTAGAAGACATAAACAAAGAGGGTAACACCCCACCCCCCCCCCCCCCCCCCCCCCCCCCCCAAAAAAAAACACCATAAAAATCTCTTAAAAGCAATGGAGATTGAAACAAAAACTTAATAAACTTATCCTAGACTACTTACTATCTATGAAAACTAGAAAAAGTAAAGAAATCTGCTCATATCTAGCCCAAAATGGACTAGATCTGAGCAGCAAGCTTTAATGGAGGAGAAAACTTTTTTGGTTTTGAGAAGAAACTAGAGAGGAGAGAGGAATAGAGAGAGAGGAAATTTTCCAAAAAAAAAAACCATCCAAATACCCAATTTTTAGTCTAAGAGATACATTACTTTTGAGTTTTTCTGCACTATTATTGTTTCTAACAGGGCAATTCATTCGACCGAACAACATTTTTATATGGATCAATCTTGTTAGCTTTGCCTCATGTGAGCAACAAAAGTACACAAAGATGACGAAGAAACTTAAACAAACTTTAATACTAATCAAACTAGCGACTCGAAGATTACAACAAAGAATTATACTAATCAATTCTACAATTTCGATCATTTTCTTGTAAAGAGTACATGAATTGTTTGGAAAGAACTAATTTCTTCAAACCAATTAACAATCCTGCGAAAGACAAAAGAGTTATGATCATAGTTTGATCTATCCATCTCCGAGGGTTCTATTGGTAATGGTTTGTCGAAGTATTAATTTCTTCCAAACCTCTCAGACCTTTCTTGGTAATGGGGTAACAAAGTAACTGAAAAAGATCAAAATAGGGAGAAGTCGTCCGAGATAAAATCTTGCTATTGTTTCTCTTTGAGTCAATTATCTTGGATTTATTTTTTAGATTATAGTTGTTGTTATGAGATTTTTCGTAATTACTACCACTGACATATTTAAAACTAGTAATGCAGTTGCTTCGTTCCTGCTACAAGAGTTGGTAACGAAGACGTTGTTAAAACCGAAATAACAGAATTTGTTGATGAAGAAAAAGATACAATATGGTTGAAACAAAGGAAACCGACCTATTTTCCTTGCGCACAATGAAAACCTAACTTCCTCGGGGATCAAAACCACAAAACAAAGGGGAAAATCAAACAAATCCACGCTTAAGCCGGACAAAACAATAACAAGAAACAAGATACCTAAAAATAATAAAAAAGAAGTAACAACATAACATACAAAACAAGTTAGGTTTCTTCAATAAAGAAGATATAATGGGCGAATTGAGATGGTTTGCTCAAAAGATCTGAGCAGACGACGCATAGGGTTTTTGGAGCTCTCTTATCTAATGAGAGAAGAGGGTTCTGCTGTATTGTTACACATAAGAGTACATATATTGATTTTGTTTATTTCAAGAATAAACTTTTGTCCTTATTTTATTTTGCTTTTTTGCAAATACGAAATTACCAAACTTTTATGGATGAACGAAGTATTATTGTTTTTTCTTTTCAAAAGCATCGTGTGGAGTATCTAGAGGCCAATAATTAAACTTTACCTTACAATAATAATAAAAATAAACATCCCTCGAAACAAAATCTAATTTCCCTTTTGTTATTCATTTTTCTTTTCTCTTTTTTAGATGTTTATAAAGTACAAAAATTGAAACAATGATGTCAGGGCTCTAGGCGCTAAACAATTTTGACATACTTCATGTCGACATATATGGTTCGTGCTTATGCCATTCGTAGTTTTAAGGTTCACTGGATTTATTTACAGATCTCTTTTACAATCCATGTGATAGCGTAAAATCCTATATAATCAAAGATCAATCCTAGTTGTCAAACATTCAAGAACATATAAATTATGTAAACAAGCGTAAAGCAGCTATTGACGGATTTACGTGGTTAGGTATGAAACTTACGTCCACGGGAGTGATGGGTGTTGATGATGAGTTTTTGACAAGGGCACTTGTAGTAAATTTTCCTGGCCATAATTGCAAAAATATAATAAAAATCTCTGACCCGACATCAGGATTGGAGAATCTGTATTAAAACAATTTGTATTCTACAAGAGAATCAATAGACCGTATTCAATTGATGGACCCAGTAGTCCTGTAGCTATTATAAATGTATACATGTATGCCAAATTTCAGGGCTTTCCCCAGCAGAAACCTCGTTATTTCATGCACGCCAATATATAAACCTTTTATGCTATATAGATGGCATTATTCATATTCAGAATAAGATTCGACGTCATTCTTGAATTAACATGCTACCGAGAGTATTATGTTTAATACATAGTCATATCAGTATCATCTCAAGTCGCAAACTCCCACGACCGAGCTCCTTGAACATACTATAGTGGCACTATCGTATTAAAATTCGTACTGAAATAACATTGCACTCAAATCTAGACCTGGCATATTGCCATAAACTAAAATCCTAAATTATAGTCATATGATGATCACATCATAAGGATTGTGGCACATTGACTAAGCATAACCAAGCCCATAGCATATACTACATATCCCATAATACTTTAGTTAGCCATGGCTAAGGTCATAATGCATCTCATAGTGCTTTGGCTAAAGTAAGAATGGACTTATGGCCTAGTTGGAGTCATCCCAAAACAATCGGCTAAGTCAATGGCATTTCTAAACATAACTTGGAAAGCTATGTCCAGGCATAGCCACTACCGCGCTATAGCCTCCACCGCGCCATAGCATAGCGCGCACCATTATCGCGCCTTGGCATCCACGACATAAGCCGCGCGCCATTATCGTGCCTTGGAAGCCACGACCAAGGCCATGGAATAATCCGCACACCATTATCGCGCCTTGGCAGCCACGGCCAAGGCTATAGTATAACGCGAGTCATTATTGATCCTTGGCCAACCGCGGCCAAGGCCATAGTGTAAAGCGGGTTATTTTAGGATCTTGGCCAGTTCCGTGGCACAATCATTATAACTCGCAAGGACAAAACCAATCAACGACCTAAAAGGGATCTAATTTGGCTCATGCTTCTCTCATGATAGCTTACCACCATTCTTCTCCCATCCGACGTGGCCAAGGCAAAAGACGTTAAAGAGTTACAAAACCGCAACTTGCCTGGCCAGCACGCCATTAAAGGCCATGGCACAACAAACCCTAATATGGCATTAACCCACCATGCCACCTCGCGCCAACAACTCTAACTAGATCTAATTTTAGTTGTGGAAGCTAAGGCCAAGGCTATTGATCCATCTTTTAGATCTTAGCTCATTAGACCAATCATAACGCCACCGCGGGCCATGGCAGCGCACTTATAGGCCACCACGCCACTTGCTATTTTATCACCATAAGTAAGCCATTCAAAGGCCACGTGATAATTTAGCACTCCAATATCTCACGTAAAGATTATGGCCTGGGATATTTCTCTCCATCTTAAGTTGTGGCATAAACTGCGGACATGCTATGCCACTTTTACGCTATTATCTTGCCATGCTAAATCATAGTATCTTAACCAACGCACCAAGCCACCCTCTAGAGCAGGCCACGAGCATGCCGCAATACCACGGTTGGCCTTGGCCAAGTTTTTTCTCATGGCAACTTCACAAAAAATGTTTCAACATGCCTATAAGGCATGTGACACATCAATGGCTACGATTTAGCCTAAAAAAAATGAGATCCACAACTTATCTAAAAAACCTAAGAAACATCAAAGTACGTCACATGAGGGGATTCTTCATGGGGCATTAGTCTGGTGGTCTAGGACAACATGCGGCGTGGAAACACCTCATGGGAAAATTTAAAGTAGTGGTACGGTTTTAAGCAGTTGGTAAGATAATGGGCGCGGTATAAAGGAGTTTTCCATAAACTTCCCTGATTTATCTCACCTCATACCCATCATCTCCATATTTTCCATCTCTCCATAACCTCACGACCTTCACTACTTGCGAGAAAGGCAGTGTGCATTCCAAACTACTATAAATAGGCCACTTAGCTTATTCTTAAAACATAACAAGCTTTGATACCCAAAAGCTCTGTTATTCTTCATAGTTTTCAATACCCAAAACACACACCATTGCCGTTTTCTCAAAACTTTTCTGCTTCCCTCCCCTAAGATCAACCCATCTTCCTCTTCTCATGACCAATGCAGGACGGAACGGCTACTATCGTAATTTAGGCTTGTCCTATTCGATTTCGATTTTCGAACCTAAAAAAGAAAGTACCACAGCGGTGCATTTGTTTTGCCTAGAAGTAATTTTTAGGTACTAACAATGAGTTTCACTATACTTTGAAGATCATAGAAAGTTTATTGAATAAGAGTCATTCTCAAGAACTAAATCTTATACACTCTCTCAACACAATATTTGCCTCCCTTAACCAAGTTACCTATTTTTAGCCCAAGCGTTTATATATAATTTACTGTAGTACGTAAGTTGTTCGATATTTTCAAATATGTTTGTCATTATGACATTGGGGTCCAGATTACAAAACCCCTACCTGATTGGTCTAGGGGCAACGCCTTGTAGCAGATTGCGAGACAATGCCTCGTAGAAAATTTTCTGGTTTTAACTGAAAAACCTAACTCAAATTTAATTTGAATTTGAATAGTCGCGTCTCAAAATTCACCATTGATGCCTCTTGGAGGTGTCTGATGGAGATTTAGAGGCATCTCCTATGGACACGAATCCTCTTATAAGTAGTGAAGATGGTCACTCATTCAAACACATCAAAAACTTTCTGTTTATCTCTTTTAAGCATTATCAAAAACTTTCTTATTGTGTGTTATTGGTTTGATCAAGGGGTACAAACCTTGAAACCCAATTATGTTGTTAAATGACTTTATTGTATCATGAAAGTGTTATTTTTCATACCCATTGTAGTCGTCAACTTGGTTGGCAGGGTCTAAATAATTGTCTAAAAGAAATCTTTTGGAGTCTTGAATTTGAAAGTACAACATCCCTGAGTGTGTTTTCATCTTTTCTTTTTAGCCACTTTTCCAACATAAGCATCGCATCAAAACCTTACTGGTCGCTCCTCAAATTGGGTCTTAGGTAGTTTGTTTATCACTTCCGAGCCGCATACCTTCTAGTGCAAGTGTTAATCTTCCATTTTTTTTATCACTATATAAGCTCCGTATGAACCTTGCTTCTCTGCAGTAGCATTTAATGCCTTGTTTTTTCGTCAAACTTAGCCGTTCAATGTTTTACTCCTTTCCACAACTCCATCTTACAATAAGGTGGTAGATATCTTAGATGGAGTGGGACAATTAAATGTTTGTTCCCGTACTTTTTCTTTCCTAGTTTTCAGTGGCGGAGCTAAGATTCGAATGTTGGAGGGGCCTATAAAAATTAGCTTGTAACAATAAAATCATTTATAACCGAATCTAAGCTAAAAAAATTGCGGTTTTATTCTTCAACATACACGTGTATGGATTCATTTATAACAGTCATCATCTATGTTGTTGTGAAGCCGAGTTTTGTCGATAGACATAGCAAATAATGATACCTTGAGTAGTTGTTACGATTGATTTTGTATTAGGATTCGATTTAGTTCTAATGCATATGTATATACAACGCATAATGGAGATCCTAAATTTGATATAGAAATCTTCTCTTAGTAATTGTTTAGGAGGGGCCAGATACACGAAGTTAAAATTTTTAGGATTGAGTATACGTGTAGACAGTGTAGTTGTATAAGGTTTTGAGAATCTTGGCCACCCCCAAGCAACATGTGGCTCCCCACTGCATGTTTTCGTAGTCCTTTTGTTGTTTCCAAGTTGTGACCAAATAGTTTACCAATGCAATCAGTGCTGACAAACAGGTAATAATATTGATTAATGTGATAGTTATTACAGAGAGATGATTATCCTTAAATAGGCTATCATTAAGATTGTAAGGTTATTACATACCATACAGACTTCTCACACACACACACTACAACACAGTCAAGTCAATTACTTGACATTCTGTTTATCTAATACACCCCCTCAAATTGTTAGGGGCTAACAAGCAAAACAGTTTGAGGTTGAAAAAGAGTAAAAAACAGAAAAGAAGACTGTAAAAGCAACTGAAAAATAAAACTCTAAGCAGCTGTAGAAGTATCTGAAGAAGTAGAAGCAGTTGAAGCAACTGTAGAAGTATCTGAAGAATGAGAAACAGTTGAAGTAGGAACATCCATCCATTAAGCATTGCAACAGCCTGGAAAAAGTAGGATGACAGAGACCTTTGGTGAAGATATCAGTTAGCTGCTCCTGACTTGAAATATTCTGAAGTTTAAGAAAGCCATTCTCCACCAACTCCTTGATAGTATGGTACCGTATCTCTGTGTGTTTTGTCCTAGCATGGAAAACAGGGTTAGATGCTAAGGACAGAGCACTTGTGTTGTGACGGATCAGAAAATCTGGACTTCAAGCGAATCAGGTTTCAGCCCGCTTAGCAAACTCCGACTCTCCGATACGCCCCTCAAGTAACCGAACCTTCAAATTCTTCTAAGCAACTCGAATTCGAATTACCTAACCTGCATTATAAGCAAGCACACTTAGCATTTATTCTCCAACTATGAAATATGACCAGTTTTCAAAATGAGAGATGGACAATTGCCAAAAATAATAGACTTATCTGGCCAGTTGCCCATTCTAACAATTAATATGGCCAGTTGCCAAAATGGAAGATGGCTAGTTGCTAATTCAAATAATTCATGTGACCAGTTGTCATTTCAAATAATTCACATGGCCAGTTGCCAATTCAAATAATTCATGTGGCCATTTGCCAGATGGCCAGTTGCCATTTCAAATAGTTCATTTGGCAAGTTGCCAGATGGACATTCGGGTTGCTCAGAAGAATTTGAAGGTTCGGTTACTTGAGTGGCGTATCGGAAAGTCAGAGTTTGTTAAGCGGGCTGAAACCCGGTTCGCTTGAAGTCCAGATTTTCTGATCCGTCACATGTGTTATCACATAAAAGCAAAGTTGGAGTTGTGATATTCACATGTAATTTAGATAACAAATCTACCAGCCACTTAAGTTCTGCAGAAGCAACTGAAAAACACTTGTATTCAGCCTCAGCTGATGACTTAGAAACAGTTGGCTGCTTTTTAGAAGACCAAGAAACTAAATTTGAACCCAAAAATACTACATAACCAGATGTTGATCTCCCAGTATCTGGACTGCCTGCCCAATCTGAATCTGTATAAGCCTTCAAATGCTTTAAACTATCTATTCTCACAGTTATTCCCAGACCAAGTGTACCCTTCAAATATCTAAGAATTCATTTGACTAACTGCCAATGTACATCTGTTGGTGAGTACATAATTCAATGCAAAACAAATATGAGCTCTTGTTATTGTTAAATTTTGTAAGCTACCAACAATAGTTCTATATTCACTAGCATTATCTAACTTAGTACCATCATGTATAGAAGCTCTTGCACCCTTAGTGACTGGTGTATCACAGGGCTTACAATCAATCATATTTGCTTTAACTAGTAACTCCAAAGTATATTTCAGTTGTGTAAGAAGAAAAGAATCCGAAGTCCCCACAGCCTCAGTACCCAAAAAATATCCTAAGTCACCCAATTCTTTCATTGCAAACTCTTTCTTAAGAGGAGAAATTAAAGTATCAATCAACTGAGATGAACTACCAGTCAATAATATATCATCAACATACAACATAAGAACCAACATTTCATGTTGAGAGAAGAAAACAAACATAGAATTATCTGAAATGGGATTTCTTAAAACCATAAGCAAGAAGAAAAGAGCTAAATCTATGAAACCAAGCTCTAAGTGCTTGTTTCAAACCATAAGCTTTTCTGTAGATGACAAACATAATTTGATGGATAATCTGGATTGATGAAACCTTGTGGTTGTGACATATAAACATCTTCATCCAAAAATCCATGTAAGAAAGCATTACTTACATCTAATTGTTTTATCTGCCAGTTATAAGCTAAAGCCAAACACATAACAACTCTCACAGTGGTAGATTTCACTACAGGACTAAAAGTCTAATTATAATCAAAACCATCTTGCTGATCATAACCTTTTGCCACTAACTTAGACTTAAGTCTGTCAATTGTTCCATCTGACTTTCTTTTTACCTTGTAAACCCATTTTGAACCCAAAATATTCATATGTGACTCTAGTGCTACATACTCCCATGTATCATTATATCTTAGAGCAACATACTCATCCTCCATAGAAACTTGCCACTTAGGATCAACCATTGCTTGCTTAAAAGTCTTAGGCTGAGTAATTGTAGTTACCAAAGATGCAAAAGCAGTTAAAATAGGATATCTTATGGAGACATGAGAAACATGGTCTGGAAATCGTTTGGGTTTAGAAATACCTTTTTTGAGCCCTAGTAACCATAGTAGGAGATGGAGAACATAATCTGAAATAGAAGGAAGTTGAATTGGTAAAGAATTAGTAAGATCAGAAGAAGCAGTACTTGGACAATTAGTGTAATAAAACTGAGATTCATCAAAAATGACATTTCTGGAAATATAAGACTTTTTAGTAACAAGATTATAGCATTTATAGCCTTTATGTAAATTACGATATCCAAGAAAAACACATTTGACAGATTTGGGTAAAAGCTTATCAATTCTTGCATGAGCTAAATGTGGATAACAAACTGAGCCAAAAACTTTCAAGAAAGAATAATCTGGATTACAACCAAATAATACCTCAAATGGAGATTTGAAATTTAAAATCTTAGTGGGAGTTCTATTAATGAGATAAGTGGTTGTTAAAAAAGCATCATACCAGAAATCTTTTGGACAAAAAGCATTGAATAACAAAGTATTTCCCATTTCAGTAATATGTCTATGCTTCCTCAGCTAGACCATTATGCTCTAGGGTTTTAGGACAGGAAATCCTAACAATAATCCCACTTTTCTCAAGAATAACTTTGAATGGGTCTTTAACCAGCTCAACAACACCATCCACTTGAAAAGATTTTATTTTTTTGGAAAACTGATTTTCAGTATGAGTTTTAAAATGAGTAAAACATTGAGAGGCATCTGACTTAGGTTCTATTGGATAAATCCAATTAAATCTACTATAGTCATCAATGAAAATTTAAAGAGGGAATGGTTGGTCCCCACACATCACAATGAATTAGTGAAAGAGGTTGATGCTCATGAGAATCAGATAATTGAAAAGGCAATCTTTTACTTTTGGCAAGCTGACAAGGATGACATAAAGAAGAAGATTGAGAAGTAGTTAAAACAATTTGTTTTGTAGAAGCTAATTTTTGAACAATTTGACTAGATGGGTGTCCCAACCTATTATGCCACACATGAGAAGGAGCAGAAACAGTAGCACATAAAGAATGAGTTGAAAAAGAAGGTAAAAAATAATTATGAATTGGATATAAATTGTTAACTACAGTTCCTTGAGCAAGCAAAGCATAAGTTATAAGATCCCTAATTTCATAACCAGTGGGACTTAACTTGAAATAACAGTGATTATCCCTTGTTAACTTAGCTATGGACAATAAATTGTGTTTCATATCAGGAACCAATAGCACAGTGTTTAGCCTAAAACTAGTTTTAGGTGTTTGAATAGTAGAAGTACCAGTAGAAACAATAACAAGGGACTTACCATTGCCAACTTGCACCTTCTCCTTCCCTATATAACCAGAAGTATTGTGAAGTAGAGTATCATCACCAGTTATATGTGCAGTTGCACCAGAATCAACTAGCCACTGAGGAGCTTCAAAAGTAGATGCACCAGAAAAACCATTTCCATTACCAAAAAAACCCATATCTTCACCCATTGAAGTAAAAGCTGACTGTGAAGGAGGTACATTTACTGACCCATTGCCTGAATTAGAACTGGATGCATACTGTGGCGGATAATATCGAAAATGACATCTACTAGCAAAGTGACCTCTCTTTCTACATATATGACATTCCACTTGTGAATAATCCCTTCTCACATTTCCAGTACCATCATAAGAAGTATTTGATCTAAAATTTGCATTCTTCTTCTTATTATTGAAATTACCATTTCCAGAATTCTTGTTATTATTGTAACTACCATTTCTTGGACCTTTACTTTTGCTTTTACCATTTCCATTACCAGAATGCACATTCTTTGAATAAAAACCAATAGGATTTTGAGCATCAAAAACCAAAGTATTATCTTGCTGCTGGTCAAGAAGCCACTGTTCATGATTGAGTAACCTAGGCTTAATTTCAGCAAAAGTAAAAGGAACTTCTCTGTTTTGTGCAGAGATTACAAAATTATCATACTCCCTTCCCAATCCATTCAGCATATGCATTACTAAATCAGACTCAGACACTTTCTCTCTTATTGCAGCCAATGAATCAGTAATTGCTTTTAAAATCTGAAGAAATACAAGAACAGTAGAATTACCTTTCCTGTTGCCATGTAACGGATTTCTCAACATACTCTTTCTTGCCATGAACTGATTCTTGAAACTAACTTCAAGATAGGACCAAATCTGACGTGCAGTAGACAAAACCAACACATCTCCAGATACAGAAGGAGTAAAAGTAGCCTTCAAACAACTCATTACAAAAGAATCAACCTTCTTCCAGTAAACCCATTTAGGATTGAGAGTAAGAACTCCATCAATTAATATCTGTCTTTGAGGTTCTACCTCTTTTCCATTAACATATCCATACAAAGATGTTGAGTACAGGATTGACTCAAATTGGTCTCGCCATAGCAGAAAGTTTGTAGATTCTAATTTTGTTGAGACGAAATTACCAATATTTGAAAAGGGAAGAGTAAAATTGAGATCATTACCAGTAGAAGCAGCAGAAGCCATATTTCGTCTTCGTCGATAGACAATAACGGGCATCAATAATTTTCAAAAAGATTGTTGAGAAGAAACCAAGAACCCCAAATTTTGTTGTTGTTTGATTTTGAGTTCTTGACCTAAATTGATATTGAAAAAGATTTGTGAATCTTAAAAAAGGGTATTGAAAAAGATGTATGAAGATTCAAAGTTCTGCTGCAAAAATTGTGTGAAAAGATTGTTTGCAGATATTTTTTTATTTCCTCTGGATCGACCCGAGTGATACCATGAGAAACCAGTAATAATATTGATTAATGTGATAGTTATTACGGAGAGATGATTAGCCTTAAATAGGCTATCATTAAGATTGTAATGTTATTACATACCACACAGACTTCTCACACACACACTACAACACAATCAAGTCAATTACTATTGATTTGACATTCTGTTTATCTAATAAGTGCCTCTATGGTTCATGGATGAAGTGAATTAGTTATGCTTGAGCAACCATAAATGGAAGGATCGGAGAAACATCTACGGGCCTCCTCTGATCATTTGTAAAAAGGTAAAGAACTTAGAGGAAATAAAAACAATGTTTAGCAGTTCACTTGAATTCTCGATTCTAGTAGATGAACCTCCCTGGGCCTTGGCTAAGTTTAAGCTATATCAAGCTTTGCTCATGCAATGGAGACCTTCACGTAAAACAGTGTAAATGAACTAATCCGGTGATCTAAGTAAAAAATTCACCTTAGTTACTCCAAGCCTCCAACTAGCAACTGCTAAGGCTAACTAAGCAATGTCTAGGCGTATGTGTCCAACTATGGGCCCCAGACATCCCAAACCTTAGCAAGCCCAACTTACGAATTTCACTACGACCGTTAAGAAATTGTGGCATTGCTGGAAGTTATTTCTTCCTCACAAAATCACACCATTTTCCTTTGTTCTCCACTAAAGGTTCTGAGTCTCCCACAAACAGAAGTGAACTCATCAGTTCAATTGATCTCTAGGATTTGAAAATTTGAAGAAGAAAAGAAAAAAACCATGTCTGTGATTTCTGCTCATCAAACCCTAAACATTAAACAATTTAGTATTTTACCATCATCTACATCAATAATATCTCATTCCTCTTCAATTTTTTCCCCTATTTCATCCTTTTCTTCTTCAATTAATTCTCTTTCTACTAAGTTTTTTCAGGAGAAAAGATCATCTTCTGTTGTAAGGGTTTCTTCTTCTTCTTCTACAGTTGGTTTTAGTGAAAGTATCAGTGAGATTCTTGGGGATGTTAGTATTTTCACTGCAGCTGGAGAATCTGTTATGATCAAGGATTTATGGGACCAAGAAGAGGTTTGGGACTTGAACTTTTCTTGTGCTTAATTGATTTTTGTGATTTTAATGGTAAATTGTTTTATTTGATGAGTGTTTCAATATGTTTTTATAGATATGTTACAACTTCCCCAATGATCTAAAATCCAACATTTACATGGCACAATCTTCAGCCTTTTAGTGCTTTAGTGTTTATGAATTATTTTGATCGGGTTTCAGAATTTCAATTGTTTACTTCTTTATTGATTAGGAAATTGGCAACCACAGGAACTGAACTAGTAACGTCGAGGACAGCCACCAAGAACCTACTTTGTTGATGATTCTATCTAAAGAACGAATGAACTTGTACTGAAATCAGGACTGACTACTGAGACTGTTTTTAAACTGCTTTTGATCAGGGCTGACTAGTGTAATATCTAGAGCTGCACAAGACCCGCCCACGTTACCCGAACCCGCCCGTACCCGCTAAATCCGTGGGTTTTTAATCCGAACCCGCCCGTTGTGGGTGCAGGGTTGGTTATGAAAATAAAAACCCGTTGTTTGTGGGTGCGAGGTTGGTATTAGCTAAAACCCGCCCGAAAAAACCCGCAAAATATATACCATTGATAAAACTAATCCTAGCCGTCCATTATTGAAACCCTAATAGGAGGATGATAAGAGGAGGGACTTGAAGATGATAGAAGAGAGACTTGAAGATGATAGAAGAGACATGAGTCACTTACTGTTGGTCTGCAAACTTTTATTGTTTAAATTTTAATCTTAACTTTGAACTAGTAGTAATGTTTAAACTTGTTTTTATTGGAAGTAGTAGTACACTAGTACTTGTTTAAGCTTAACAATGAAGACTTATGTTTATGGTTTGGTTTGTTAAGTAATTAAGAACTTAAGTAAGAAGTATGTTTAAACTTTAAAACATGTGTGTGTGATGATCATCGAACTACAGGTGAAAAACTTGCCGAAAATATTGAATTGTAACTTGAAGCGGGTTTTAGCGGGTATAAACCCGACCCCGCCCGACCCGTAGCGGGCGGGTCAAAAAACCCGCCCGATACTTGTGGGTGCGAGGTTAGTTATGAAAATAAAAACCCGCTGTTTGTGGGTGCGGGGTTGGTATTAGCTAAAACCCGACCCGCCTGACCCATGTGCAGCTCTAGTAATATCTTTCTCATTATCTTTTTTACATCCATTCTCAATTTCAGTAGCCTTTTTGTTTTTTTAACATCAGGGTGTGGCTGTTGTTGCTCTTCTAAGGCATTTTGGGTGTCCTTGTTGGTAAGCTTGGAGAGTCTCAGTGCTGTCTCACTGCTTTAACTTGAGACTTTTATTTAGAGGAATTCTTCAACCTAATCATGCATCTTTATGTTGATCAAAACATATGAAGCTGGGAACTTGCTTCAGCACTCAAAGATTCAAAATCGAGGTTTGATTCTACTGGCGTGAAACTAATTGCTGTTGGTGTTGGTACGCCTGATAAAGCACGTATTCTTGCGGAGAGGGTAATTCTTATACCTACTTGATATTTTTACGCTGACATAAGCGAAGAGTTACAATTGAGGAAACTGTCAAACATTGAAACCGAGTCTGAGGAAATATTAGTGATTGGTGTTATACCCAAGTCCAAGTTTAGGATCCTCATATACTGCAGATTTAGTATCATTATTAAAAGAATCGATACACATATGAGCAGCAGATGCTGAAGATTACATTCCATTACTTTAGCATAAGACTGACTGTTGCATAGACTTAGACTAGTGTAGCTTTGCCGTTTAACCCCAAACACTGGAAGCAGTAAATATTTTGAAATTACAAACAAATTTTCATGTAAGGTATTTGGAAAGAAGAGACAAATCATGTTTCTTATCAGGTTGACTAGTCTTGCATGTGCCTTGACTAGGTCCTCTGATTCCCGTCGTGACGTATCAAGTCGCATAAGGCTATATGAGGTTTCCATTCAAACTTGATATAGTTCTGTGGGTTGGAGTATGTGGATGCATTACTGTCGAAGGAGTCGAAATTTCATGTTGCCTTTGAATAATTGCTGCAGTTTGCAGAGGTATATAAGATTTTCTTTTTCTTTTAATTATTCTTGCACATGTTATATGGCAGTTGCCGTTTCCTATGGACTCCCTTTATGCAGATCCTGATCGCAAGGTAACAGTCTTCCAGCTTTACCCAGTTTTGCTACATTTCTACTAATGAAATGTCTGGATGGCCTGACTGTTTTCCCCTTTATGTTACAGGCATATGATGTTTTGGGATTATACTATGGTTTTAGCCGCACTTTTTTCAACCCAACCAGTGTAATCATTATTCCTTGTATTTATAGGGAAGGAGTTTAAATTCTATACCAAAGTTCATGTCCTTGGATATTCATCAGTGTATAACTTGAAACTTGACAGGCTAGCGTTTTTTCAAGGTCTGAGGCACTGAGAAAAGCTGTGAAGAACTACACCATTAAAGCGACTCCAGATGATAGGAGTAGTGTATTGCAACAGGTATCATCTCCTTCTTTTTCTTAGTATGTTCGGGGTTCTCTTCCTAAATTTGTACTGCATTAAAACTTCGAACTTGCTACTTTCTCATGTTTGTTTTGCCAAAATTTTTAGATTACCCCACTTTTTTATTTTCAACAAAGGGTATAGTCGTCTACCAATCAAATTCTTAGATTTAATACCTCAAACTCTAGCATTATAATAGTGTTACCTAATTTCAGATAGTTCTCATAATAAAAATTTATACAAAAGCATCGTTTTCATGTATGAAACTTGAGTACAACATATGGTTTGTGCCTGTAACTTTGCTCAACCCAATTTGTTTATAATGTCTCTCTTTTTGCCATCTTTGTAAGGGAGGAATCTTCGTCTTCAAGGGTAAACAGTTGTTATATGCAAGGAAAGATGAAGGAACAGGCGATCATGCCCCTTTAGAGGAAATCTTTAATGTATGCTGCAGTCCTGTTGCTTAGATCTTAGTTCCACACCAATGCTTCGCCTCTTGTAGGAATGCAGGTAATGTCTCTGTAATTTGGTACAGTTTGAGTTCCTCATGTTTAGGAATGAGATTTCCCTGAAGTAGTTAAAAGCCATCGCAAAATGTACGCAGAAGAGACGGTGCATAAGTGTGCAAAACTTGAAATGTATTATTGTATAAATAAATAAAATTGATTTCATATCACCTCATTGAGCAGCTTGATTACCATTTCAGGTTTACTAAAAATCGCAGTAGTACAAGGTAAGCAACCAACCATGACCATCTTTATGTGCTTAAAACAAAAAAGTGGAGAATAAACTGACAAAAGATTAAAAAGTTAGTATAATATTCTCACGAATCTAATGTTGGAAACTCGATCCGAGTTGAGCTCTACAACTCGGCGACCGACTCGGCGAAAATTTTCTTCTCTGGATTTCGATTTCTGTGCAGATTAATTATTGATTCAGGTGAGAATTGTTTGATACTTCAGTTTTAATCCTTCTGGGAACTTCATTTATTAATAATGATTGGTTTTTATTTGGAAACCTGATAAAAATGTCGGATAATTCAAGTTCTCGTTCTGTTTATGAGGTTTTCAAAAATATCAGATCTGAAGTAATTTTGTTCAATGTAATTTTGGTGCTTCAATTTACATCCCTGATGAGGAGATTGACGAAAGTTTAAATGAATGGAGATTGAGTTTAATTGGTCGTTTAGATTTAGTTAAAATTAAACTAGCAGTAGCAGAAGCAAATTTGAGGAAACAATGGAACTTAAAAGGAAAATGTCAATTTATTCCTATTGGGAAAGGTTTCTTCATTATTAAGTTGGATAATGGTGATGACATGAAGTTTGTATATGAAGGTTTTTGGGAAGTTGAAGATCAACATTTGAGATTAAGATACCGGGAACGAGATTTTAAGCCAGAGTTACAAAAAACATCTAGTGCTTTTGTATCGTTTGTTTTTCCAGGATTGAGCATCGAATATTGGAAGGAAAATATACTTATGGCAATGGGGAGAGCAATTAGAAGACCAATCAGAGTTGATGAAACTACTTTGAAGCGTGAAATTGGTTATTATGCTAGTATTATAGTTGAAATAGATTCAGCTAAAGCAATTCCTGAAAAAGTTGTGGTTGAATCGAAATATGGTAAGTTTGAGCAGGCTATTAAAACTTCAAATCTTCCTAAATTTTGTAATCATTGTAAAGTGGTTGGCCATTTGGTAGCTGAATGTAGGATTAAGAGAAGGGAACAATTACAAAAGGATAATCCACAAGCAGCTTCACAACAACAATGGAGATATACACCTAAGAAGGGTAAGACTCAAACTGCTTTTGATATTTGTTTTACTCCCAAGCCTATTGAAAACAAAGTTGCTGAAAATTTAGTAACTGAAGATGAAATTATTGACGTTGTGATACCACCAATTGGTCAAGTATCTAATTCTAAAAAAGATGATGGTTTTTCTGGTATTCTGAATTCTCCATTTGAGTTTCCAATATTATCTACTGAGAAGGTTATGAATGTTGGAACAAGTATTCCTTCCTTAAACTCAGTTGTGGAAGTAGTTCCTTTAATCGAAGCTGCTGAAGTGATTACAGCACAGGTATTATCCAATATTAATTCTTGTGAGGAATCTGTGGAGGGTTGGAAGGATGTGTCTGGTAAAGCACCTAAAGCTAGGAAGCTCAATTTACAGGAAGGGGGTGATAAAGGTGGTAGGAGTGTTGCTTCTCCCAGTAAGTTTAATGCTTTAATTGAAGTAGTGGAGAAACAAGATTTTTCTAAAGTGATTAGTAAACCTGTTAAAGGTAAGACAGTCAAAGGTGTATCTAATGTCACAACTAGAAAGCAAGCAAATAATTTAGTGGAAAAAAATACCGGTGGGGGAGCTCTCAAACTTTCCAACAATCCTTATCTCAATGAGAGTTCTCTACTGGAATGTCAGGGGTTTGAGAAGAACTCAAGCTCAAGACAAAATTAGAAGTTTAGTACATCAATTTAGTCATTCCTTGCTTTGGATTGCTGAATCTAAAGTAAGGCCTTCAAGTAATATTATCAAAAATCTGAAATTATCTGGTATGTGTCAAATGTTAATTCACAATTCTAGTGAAACTATTAAAGGGAATCTTTGGTTATTCTGGCATGCTTCTTTATCAACTCCTTCAGTGGTGTCTTCTACAAGACAGGCAATAACAGTTAAAGTTGGAGAAGTGTTGGTTACAGGTATTCATGCAGCTTGCTTGACTGTTGATAGAAGAGATTTATGGGATGAATTACTTCAAGTTAGTGAAATGAATTTACCATGGATGGTGATAGGTGATTTTAATGTGGTATTATCAATTGATGAAAAGAAGGGAGGTAGAAGTCCACTTAGAACTTCTATGCAGGAATTTAGAGACTGTTTGGAATCATGTAATTTAATACAAGCTCCAAGATCTGGAATCAAATTTTCATGGTATAATAACACGGTGGGAAAAAAGAGAATTCTTTGTGATTTGGATAAAGCTTTTTTTAACACTGAATGGTTGGAATTGTTTGAAGGTTGGTGCTACAAAGTTGGGGTTAGAGGTGCATCTGATCATGGTGCGTTAATGGGTGGTGTTGCTACTTCTCCTAAACCAGCTAATATACCTTTTAGGTACCAGCCAGTTTGGACTTCTCATCCTGGTTTTTTCAACTTAATTCAAGAAGCATGGAAGGAAAGTTGTTTTGGTAACCCTGCATTCATTTTTCTTAATAAACTGAAGAGACTTAAAAACATAGTTAAAAAGTGGAACTGAGAGGTATTTGGTGATCTGAAAATTAAGGTGAAAGAAACTGAGGAGGAGGTTTTAGCTGCTTCACTTGAGTCTGATGCTGATCCTGAGAGTGTGGAGCTACTTAATAAATTGGTTGTTGCAAGAGGGAAGCATGAATTAGTTTCACAACAATATAATGAAATGATGATAATTAAATCAAGAACTAAATGGGTGAAGGAAGGAGGAGCCAATACTGCTTTTTTTCATGCAACTATGAGAATTAGGAAAGTTCATAATAATATTTCTGAGTTGGAAACTCCTGAAGGTAATTTAGTAACTAATCAAAACCTGATTGCTGATACATTAGTGGCTCACTATAAGAAGAAATTTGAAGCAAGGCAGGTGGAATTTGAAGAAGAATTGTTTAGAGTTATACCTAAAGTTTTAACTGAGGAAGATAATGAATTTCTGGATGAGCTTCCTTCTTTTGAAGAAATTAAAAATGCAGTTTTTGGAATGGATCCAAATATTTCTCCAGGCCCAGATGGTTTTCCTGGCAGTTTCTATAGATTTGCATGGGAGGTGGTGGGAATGGAGTTGGTTGAAGCTATTCAGTATTGTTGGAGGAACTGTTTCATTCCAAAAGGGTTAAATTCCAATTTTTTATTCCTTCTTCCAAAAATTCAAGGTGCAAAGAAAGCTGAGCATTTCAGACCCATTGGATTGGCTAACTTCAATTTCAAAATTATCACAAGACTTATAAAACTAGAATTAATACTGTGATAGGGAGAATGATTTCAGTTCAGCAAGGTGCTTTCATTAAAGGAAGGAATATTCATGAAAAGATTGTTTTGGCTTCAGCTGGTTAATGAGCTGGATATCAAGAGAAGAGGTGGAAATGTAGGACTTAAAATGGATATAACTCAAGCCTATGACTCCTTGAGTTGGGAGTTCCTATTTGAAGTGTTAAGAAGATTTGGTTTCTCTGAAAAAGGAATTCTATGGTTAAGGAAAATATTTGAATCTGCTAGGATTTCTGTTCTTGTTAATGGGCGGCCATGTGGCTTTTTTGAAGTAGGGAGAGGGCTGAGACAAGGTGATCCACTCTCACCTGTTTTATTTGTATTAGCTGAGGAGGTGTTAAGTAAGGGCATATCAAATCTGGTTCAAAAAAGAAAAATACTACCAATGGTTAATAGGGGAGGTTGTCAGCCAACTCACTTAATATTTGCTGATGACATATTCATCTTTTGTAATGGCAGCAAGAAGACTCTTGAGAACTTAATGACCCTTCTAATGAAGTATAAAAAAACTTCAGGACAAGAGGTTAATAAATCCAAGAGTAAAAGTTTTGTTTGAGGTGTATTTGAATCAAGGAAAAATGGAATTGTAAATTACTTACAAATGGAGTTATCTTCCTTTCCTGACAAGTACTTGGGGGTGATATTGAAACATGGTAGAGTGAAAACAAATCAAGTTTGGGGAATAGTGGAATTGATGCAAATGCAGTTAGATGGTTGGATAGGGAAGTTATTAGCATTCTCTGCCAGATTGACTTTAGTGAAGTTTGTGTTATGTAGCATCACAATATACAATATGTCAGTCTATAGATGGCCCAAATCTGTTATTCAAGTTTGTGAAAGAATCATTAGAAACTTTTTGTGGTCAGGGGACCCAAATGTGAAAAAATTGATCACTTTCAAGCGGGATGAAGTTAATGCTCCTATTAAGGAAGGTGGTCTAGGACTTAGAAGACTTGAGGTGATGAATAAAACTCTGTTGATGAAGCTTCCTTAGAAAATTGAAAATGTGGATGAAGAATGGACTTTATTTATGAGGGAAAAATATAAAGACAAGAAGGGGGAGTGGATTAAGTACTATAAACAGTCTTCCATATGGCCTGGTATGAAATGGGTTATGTCTGATATCAAGGAAGGTAGTAGATGGTTAATTGGGATGGAAGAAGTATATATGTTTGGAAGGATAAATGGGTAAAGTGAAAAAGCGGGGGTACAACAACCACACCCAATATTTCGTTCGACAATCTGAATAGACAAACTCCAATATATTTTCAAGAGAATCAACTAGACAGTCAGACTCAATCTATAGAAAAGTATATCAAAGAGTTTTATATCTCTATCTCTTAATTCAATCCACAATCAGCAAATAGGAATTTGCGAGCCCGATTGAACCAATTGATAAACCGGACTTATATTCCCGAAGAAAAACCTAGTATTATCAATCACTTCACAATAATCTTAATCGTATGGTAGTGAAACAAGATATTGTGGAATCACAAACGATGAGACGAAGATGTTTGTGACTTCTTTTAATCTTACCTATCGGAGATAAATCTCGAGCAAATCTTAGAAAAGATAATACTTAATCACGATAAAACAAGTAAGATCAGAACACGCAACTACAGAGAAAATAGTTGGGTCTGGCTTCACAATCCTAATGAAGTCTTTAAGTCGTTAACCTGCAGGGTTTCGCGAAAAACCTAAGGTTAAAGGAGAATCGACTCTAGTCGCAACTAGTATCACACAGGAGGTGTGGGGATTAGGTTTCCCAATTGCTAGAGTTCTCTTTTGAAAAGACGAGGGTACCCAAATACACCACAATTTTTAAATTATCCCCCTATAAGTCCTCTTACCGAAAGTGATTTTCTATGGACAAAGTCGAGACAATACAACAAATCGGTATTCACACTTTGTGTGATTGTTTATGGATACGAGATCGATACAATACAACAATCAAAGTGTGATTACTTGATAATAGGTTCGGACTTAACCAAACTTTATAGGATCACTATCAAGTAATACGGAGTTAACGTTTGTGTATTTTACTTTTAATTATAATTGCGGAAATAGAAAAGTAAAAGACACAACAAGATTTTGTTAACGAGGAAACCGCAAATGCAAAAAAATCCCAGGACCTAGTCCAGAATTGAATACTCTCAGAATTAAGCCGCTATACAAAATCTAAAAAACTTCGTATAGTTGATACCAAGCAACTAAACCTATAGTTCACCTAGTTTCTTCAGTATCCCTGCGCTTCCGACATTCAATAAGTGCACGCACTGGAACAATTCATTTTGATCGTATTCCAAACAGTAAAGGAACAACAAATATGTTTGGTAACAACTCTCTTGATTCTTTCAGATGAAGATATCTCAAGTCATAAGCAAAGGCTTTTTTGTTTAACAAATAAACTCCTCTACCTTGTTAGATCAATCTATCCAACAACTACCGAAGTAGCAGAGTTTAGATTTACAATCGATCAATATAGAATCAAACAAGAAACTATAAGGTGATGCCGATCTTACACAACTAATCAATCGAATAAATCTGATTCTAGTTGGATCCCAGCCGATCAAGGTTTGTGCACACCCAAAGATATAAAAACCAAATAAGAAATCTTCTTTAATCTTCAATAAACACCTGCACAACACCACTTGAATCGCTTGTGATCAATCACGCACATAACGGAGTCTGTTAACAATGGATTATCATAAGACGTCTTTAGATCTACAACTAGTTCTAAAGATCCCGTTGTTAGAGCACTGCTCGGTCGAACTCGCAAGCGTTGCTATCTCAAGCTTGTTTGTCAATGTTAGTGATCAAAACTATAAGTCTTGATTTCTAGTCTACTTATAGTGATGTCTCGGACTAGGATAGATTGTGTAGTTGAGCATTAGACTTCACGGCGTTCATCAATTGAAGACGAATAACTACTAAGGCGATCTTGTGGTACTTCATCAACAAAAGGTATGTGGAGACTAAAACTCATCTATCACTTGGAAAGTCTATTTCTACTCTATCTTGTATATTGAGACAGAAGTCGTATTACGATAGTTTTCGATTATACACATTTGAGATTTCGAGCTGAGATTAACTCGCTTACATATTTCTCGGAATATGTGTTGGTAAGCTTTCACTTCAACCAAGTTCATCTTATATTCTTGACGAAAGTCAGAAGATGATCATGTGAAAATCGTCGAGTAACATCTTACATGGTTTGTGTGATACAATCATTTGGTGTAGACTTGGAATGTTTCGTTATGATTATTTCAATATCTTGAAAATTGCTTTGATGCTAATAGTATGTGAAAACGGCTATTGTCATCCTCTAAGAAATTTTCAATTATTGAAATAGAGTTTACAATACTTTACCATCATTGTATTATAAACATAGTGTGCATTCTTGCATGTATGTGATCCATGAACGGAACTAAAGTATGCATACCCGTATGCGTACTTGTAGTTGTGAAATTCCGTGTACAAAGTACACATACCGGTATGCATACTTGCATAAGGTATATGTCCGGGAATTTCTGCTAGGTTTTGGAAGTGTCTTAGGTATGCGTACCCGTTCGCATACCGGCGAACCCAAACTCAGACCGGATACTTATGTATGCGTACCTGTTTGCATACTTGAGTGGTTAAAGTTCTATAATTGGTTTGTTAATGAACTAATACATTTATATATTAAGGAATGCATTCTTTGCAAACCGTGGCTATAATGTTCATGAATTGATTCGAGTGAATCATATCAATTTTGCTTCGATTGTGTTCTTGTATACTTCTATGAGAATATAGCAATTGAACAACTCTTTAACTAGTTTCATTTGAGTCATTTGAACTAGTTATGGTTAAGATGAATATGGTTGATATGATAGTTTTCATATAGCTAACCTCGGTTAACTACGGTTGAGCCAACATGGTGTACACATTTAGGTACGGTTACATAAACCTAAATGAGGGTACATTTCATTTGTGTATAACAAGCTAAGTTCGATATAACGGTTGAAAGATATTAGCTTGTATCTAATCAGGTTTTCATCTAACGGTGAATATTGAATGCTTTGTTACCAAGGTAACTTAGATTGCAAACCCTTATTTGAAAACTATATAAAGGAAAACTCTAGCAACTGGGAAACCTAATCCCCACACCTCCTGTGTGATACTAGTTGTATAAGATAGAGTCGATTCTCCTTTAACCTTAGGTTTTTCACGAAACCCTGTAGGTTAACAACTTAAAGGTTCATTGGGATTGTGAAGCCAGACCCAACTATTTTCTCTGTAGTTGCGTGATCGGATCTTGTTATTTATATCGTATTTGAGTATTATCTTCTTTAAGATTGGCTTGAGATTTATTCTCCAATAGGCAAGATAAAAAGTAGTCACAAACATCTTCGTCTCATCGTTTGTAATTCAATAATATCTTGTTTCGCTACCATACGATTAAGATTATTGTGAGGTGATTGATAATACTAGGCTGTTCTTCGGGAATATAAGTCCGGTTTATCAATTGGTTCCTGTGCACCTTGATTTATCAAAAGACGGAACAAAACTCGTAGGTACTTCTTTGGGAGACAGATTTATCTATTCCAATAGACTTTTCTGTGTGAGACAGATTTGTTTATCAAGTCTTGGACTTTGGGTCGTAGCAACTCTTGGTTGTGGGTGAGATCAGCTAAGGGAATCAAGTGCGTAGTATCCTGCTGGGATCAGAGACGTAAGGAGCGGAACTGTACTTTGAATCAGTGTGAGATTGATTCGGGTTCAACTACAGTCCAGTTTGAAGTTCATTGGTAGTAGGCTAGTGTCTGTAGTGGCTTAATACAGTATGGTGTTCAAATATGGACTAGGTCCCGGGGGTTTTCTGCATTTGCGGTTTCCTCGTTAACAAAACTTCTGGTGTCTGTGTTATTTCTTTTCCGCATTATATTTTGTTATATAATTGAAATATCACAGGTTGTGCGTTGAATCGATCAATTGGGAAATTCAACCTTTGGTTGTTGATTGAAATTGATTGATCCTTGAACATTGGTCTTTGGTACCGTTCAAGTTATTTCTCGTATATTCAATCGGGCTCGGAAATTCCTATTTGCTGATTGCATATTGAATTGAGAGATAGAGATATAAAACTCTTTGATATACTTTTCTCTAGATTGAGTCTAACTGTCTAGATGATTCTCTTGAGAGTATATTGGAGTTTGTCTATTCAGATTGCCAAACGAAATATTGGGTGTGGTTGTTGTACCCCCGCATTTTCACCCGTCGACACTTCGATCTAGTTTGAGTGAATCTTATATCAGAAGAGAATATTCTCAAGAATAAACAAACTAGGTGCAATCAAAGTTCGACAACCGTTAGTCAATCGAAAACTAAAATAAACCGTAATTATCCAGTTTCCCATCAACGGTACTCGTAGATCGCTTCTTGATCCCACAGAAGTCTTTAAACGAGCGGTCGTAAGAGATTTCGCCTAATTATGGTACTTTCCTCTCGGAATAGACGGCTCCACCAGAAACAACAAAAAGATGAAGTTTCCCTGGCTCTTAGGATAGTTTGCTCGAAATGCAAACTTGGGTATTTATAGACCAAGGATGTTTTGACACCAAGGAATTTCCAAAACCGAATATTCTTAAGATATGCAATAAATGCCCAAATCGGTTTTCTTAATTCCTGGAAATGCTTTGTCCAATATTTCCAAAATCTCACTAGAAAATCTCCAATTAGTAAATGCACATTACCAATTTGTATATTCCAGAGATATGCATTTAATTGCTGGTAATTAAAAGCATATAAAACTAACAACCTTAATTAAAAGATTCTTAATTTATTTCGGTCCGGGATCTCCTTGAGTAATTAAGGAATATCTTTGAACAATAAAAGATAAGAGTTCCTGAACATGTTCAAAGTATTTCGACATCTTCTTTCTTTGTAAATCCTTTTTCATATTTACAATCTTGGAATCGATTATACCACACTTCCAAACAAGTTTAGAATTGGTTCATCTGTATTCTAAGAACAACTATGTGATTGATCAAATATCAATTCACTAATCATGGGTTTACGGTTCTACCAAACACAAGGATCGGTTCTACCTCAATATGGTTACTGGGACCGGTTACATCAGTTACCAGGATCGGTTACATCAATTACCAGGACCGGTTACCATATTCTCATGGTATTACTTGTGATCGGTTACACAAGTCACCAGGATCGGTTACACCAATTACCAGGATCGGTTACACTAATTACTAGGACCGGTTACACCAATTACAAGGATTGATTACACAACTCTTTTGTGATTGGTCACACCAATTGCTAGGATCGGTCACACCAATTACAAATATCGATCATACCATCTCAGGTGATTACTTCGGATCGGTTACACTAATAAAAGTCATACCAATACATAAGTCATGCACTGTGATTAGTTTTACCAAGATACATAACAAGTTATGATCAGTTCTACTATCTCACACATATTGGTAATCCAAAGATATGCAATGAATAACAATACCAATAAGCCTAGCGATTTCCCTTTCGATTCATAAAACAAGTTCATGAATGTACTTCCTTTAAACAAATGTAAACATTGTTTCCTAGGATGAAATCTCCACCTTTACCCATACACATAATCACAATAGCATTCATACGATTATGTCGATGTCTTATATGAAGTTCAAAAGATAAGCGTTATACTTCGTATCCTAATTCGTTAACACTATGATCATGTGATCATGTCTCACTACTAGCGTATAATCATTCATAGCTTCGCAGTTATGTTTTCAATATAACACGACTTGAAAGATACGTTAGGAATGAAACAGTTCAAGTCAAAATATTACTAACCTTAAGAGGAAGGATGATATCGTCATTGTAGATTGTTACTTCTTTACATTCTTCAAGTCTTCGAGTAATACTTGTATGTCTCATAATCCTAATCTTCTAGTCTAACCTAGACGAAGTTGTCTCTAGTTACATAATCAAGCGACTCTTTAATTGAGTTTTGATTCACTAAAATATGACAACCAAACTTTACATACCAACGCTTGGTGGGTTCAACCGATCTATGCTCTAACAATCTCCCCCTTTGTCAATTTTAGTGACAAAACTCTTAATACATATGGATAAACAAATTACAAGAATTCATTACACATACGCTTGATTCTAAGTTTCAACAGCACAATACCTTGTATATATTCAATCCATAAATGCCGTTGTTGACATTTGAATAACAAAGCTAATACTCTCCTTAAAGGAAAGATAGGTAGATTTTCAATCCGAACATCTTTGTTATTCCCCTTTTTTAGTCAAGATAACTACAATAGAAATATGATATGTTGCTCCCCCTTAGTCAATGCGTTACTCTTTCGTTAGATATAACATTTAAGCACAATTGTCCTTTCCTTAGTGATAACAAATCACTTGTTTACTCCGTATATTTCTCCCCTTTTTTTTTCACAAAATGACAAAGGTTCGAGCAAATAAAGGACAAACCGAAAGGATCTTACAAATCTAAAAGACTTGTACAACCTATAAGAGTTAAGCACGAAGGTTTCACATACCATTTTAGATAACCAATATCAAAACCGAAACTACAAGTAATTTGGTTTTAATATGTTATCAAGGAAACAATTTCCCAAAGCAATTTTCCCTAATAGTTTAACAAATTGAATAAGAAACTTAGTTCCCTTGCTAAACCGATTGCACAAATACAATCGCTTATTTCGATAAGACCAAAATAAAGATCAGAATTAACTTTATTTTTCTTATCAGGCTCTAATTATTCAGATAATAACTTAGACCTTACACTTTAGATAAGACAAGTACTAGGTTAGTTAACTAGTATTTCTTGTCAAGGCATTCGATTAGACTTGAATAACCGAATCCTTTACTTTGATAAGTCTAACTAAGATCAGAATTAACTTAGTTTCTCTTATCCGGAATCGAATTGGACTAAACAAATGATATCGTATTTTGTTAAGCATAAACAATACTTACAAACCAAATAAATTGACTTGCACAATTATTTCTCTTAACCGGAAGCAATTGAAACAAACATAGACATTAAAGCACCGCAATTGCACCGAAATTTCGTTAAGCCAAAAACAAATGAAACCAAACAATAAAGAAAGATATCAAACCAGTTTTTCTTAACCGGAAACAATTGAATCACACACACACACACACACACACACACACACACACACACACATCCATACACACATAATGGAATAAACATCAATTGTACCGAATTTTGTTAAGCAAAAGCAAAATATATGCAATAAAATCAGGCTTTTCTTAAACAGGAAAACGATTAGCTAAAAAATTTGTTACCTCAGATTCCGCATCCTCTTCTCCCCAGAAAGATATATCATTAAGCGCAAGTTCAAGTTAGAACTCTCCCCCTTTGTGTTGTCATCCTCTCGCAAGAACAAAAGAACAACAACAAAGAGAAACCTTTACCAGAGAAAGGTTGAATAAGTTTTAACTAATGCGTGCCAACAGCAAAAGTTGAAAACCCGAAACACATATGCTTTTATGCTAAACAAACCTTATGTAAACACAAATCGATTCAACATATTGTGACTTTTTCACATATGAGTTTCAATCGGAACACCTTATGATCCTTTGATAAAGCCTACCAACATGGGCTAGACCTTAATACCGCTAAATCAAAAAGCCACACAAACCATAAGGGTTCACACATCATATGAGATCGAATATTAAGGTTAAGAAAACCGAAATCAAACATCCCATAAACACATAACAATAATATAAAGCATTCAAGCACGGCTATGTAATCGGAAAAACTATCACAAGAAAAATTATAAATAATAATTTTATTCATAAATAATAGATAGTTTTATTCAGCAATAGAACTTATACAATTATTGAAATAATCAAAAACTGATGTCTATTTTGTAGGATTAAGTATTTCAGCATATAACTTAATCTCTAGTGGTGCTCTTATTGTTCACTGAAGTTTCTTCAGTGTTCAAGCTCTTAAAGCATGTCTCGAGGGACTTGTTTGCAACCACTTCTTGTTTTTCAAGTTTTTCAACTTGAACCTTCATATAAACCAGATCATCTTTAGTTTTATCAATCCTGTCCTTTAGCCAATCTTGATGACGAATCGTCATTATGAGGTTGGTTCTTAGTTCTTCAAAACCTTGGATATAGTCAATCATACTATCAGAACGTATCCACTTGGTTTTTGTTGGATCTTGAAGGTCGTAAGCCATCATACATGACTCATCTTGGGATCCAGCAGAACTATCAGAATCATAATCAGACATAATTTTTGATATGATTTTCTTCTTTCTTTCTGTATTGATTCGTTGACAATCCTTGACCTTTTGAGCTTCCTCCTTATTGACTTTTGTAACACTACGAGTTATTGGAGGCATGCTCGGGTATTTAAAAATGATTAATCAGGGTTTCTTAATATAAGCAAGAGATTGTTTCTCTTAAGAAGAGACAATTTTCGGACCGAAAATACTTAGGAAATTCCGAAAATATACACAAAGTATATAATGTTTCCTTTGTATGAACTTCTCATGCTGGAAGGTTTATTCAAATTCGAAGATTTCAAATAAAACCTATTTTTTGAAGACCATGGTAATCATGAACAAATTTTTAGACAAAAAAAAATGGATTCGCAGTTATCCAGAGATTGTCACATAATTTTTTCTGATACAAAACACAAATTAAAAAAATGTGCTCTTGTTTTATGTGCTTCTCATCCCAAAAGTTATGAGCACGAACTAGGATGCATCGGAGTAAGCCTTCTCTTGCTTACAGTGAGTATCAGAAACATAGTTCATGTTTCTCTTTGGAAATTTCTGCCCAAAGTATTTTCTCCCAAGAAGATGATCCTTCCTTGATCTAATAATGTGATCATGTGGATAAACAGTACTGATGTGAGAATTTTCAGAGATAGATAAATCTCTCTTAATTTTGTCAATGAGGTTTTCATAAGATTTTGTCATTCTAAGGATTTCCTTATGATGTACATCAGTATGATTGTTTAAAACAATTATCGGAAATTCGTGATTGTTTCTTTTGGCAGAGATTCTCTCTTCCCTTTTCTTATGAAATCGTTCTTCATGTGATCGAGAACTATTTCGACATGAGTGGGGAGGAACCTGTTTCATGAAGTGATTATCAACTCTTACTCTTGACGTTTTTGAGTCGACTGTGCCGGATTGAGTTATATTCTGTCTTTCTACTGAGGAATGATCTTTCAGTTTTTTTAGACAAGAAACTTCTTTCAATACTTTTACCACTGTATTTTGAAGAAGTATAAGTTTCATGTCAAGTGACTGAAAGTTGTATTCCTTAAGATCTCTTTCATGAAATCGGTTCAAAGTTTCCTTTGGACAAGATTTCCTTTGATCATCAGTAGATATAGAAGATGGTTTCTCATTCTCTTCTTACTTGATGTAGTTAGGTAGACTACCATCATCATGATCCATTTCAGATATGATCAAACAGGTTTTGTTATCACAATCTCTAAAAGTCGAACAAGGACTTTTGGTTTCTTCATCAGAAGAAATTATAACAGAATCATTAGTCAGAGTCATAGGATGAGTCTCTTGATATTGAGTAAGAGATTTACCAAGTGCTTCTAATTTGACAGTGAGATCCATATTCTCTTTGGCTAGAATATTTAGTTGAGTGTCTTTTTCTCTGATCTCATGTTTAAGAAGATTGGATTCTTTCTTTAATATTAACATCCGTGTAGACAGAGATCTTATTGGCTTTAGGAGTTTTACCAACTCTTATCAGTATCTTCTTTTCTATCAGAGATAGACTCAGATGTTTTCGTAACTCCTGGATCATGAGTCAACGAAGTAGTAACATCTTCAATATTTGAGTACTCATACTCTTGCATAACGTTAACTGAATCAGACATAGATTCAATTCTTATAGGTTGGATCGTACCAAACACAGATTGTTAGATATTTTCGTGTTTGCCCACTCTGATACCAATTGAAAAGACGAGGGTACCAAAATACACCATAATCTTTAAATTATCCACCTATAAGTCTTGAAAAAGCGGGGGTCTAACAACCTCACCCAATATTTCGCTTAGCAATCTGTATGGACTAACTCCAATATACTTACAAGAGAATCAACTAGACAGTTAGACTCAATCTTAAGAAAAGTATATCAAGAAGTTATATCTCAATCTCTCAATTCAATCCGCAATCAAACAAATAATAATTTGCGAGCCTGATTGAATATAAGAGAGATAACTTGAACGGTACCAAAGACCAATGTTCAAGGATCAATCAAATTCAATCAACAACCAAAGGTTGGATTTACCAATTGATCGATTCAACGTACAACCTGTGATATTTCAATTATATAACAAAATATAATGCGGAAAAAAAATAACACAGACACCAGAAGTTTTGTTAACAAGGAAACCGCAAATGCAGAAAACCCCCGGGACCTGGTCCAGATTTGAACACCACACTGTATTAATCCCCTACAGACACTAGCCTACTACAAAGCTAACTTCGGTCTGGAATGTAGTTGAACCCTAATCAATCTCACACTGATTCAAGGTACAGTCGTGTTCCTTACGTCTCTGATCCCAGCAGGGTACTACGCACTTGATTCCCTTAGCTGATCTCACCCACAACCAAGAATTGCTACGACCCAAAGTTAAAGACTTGATAAACAAATCTGTATCACACAGAAAAGTCTATTGAATAGATAAATCTGTCTCCCACAGATATACCTACGAGTTTTTGTTCCGTCTTTTTATAAATCAAGGTGAACAGGAACCAATTGATAACCCGGACTTATATTCCAGAAGAACAGCCTAGAATTATCAATCACCTCACAATAATCTTAATCGATTAACGATACAAAATATTGTGGAATCATAAACGATGAGACGAAGGTGTTTGTGACTACTTTTCTATCTTGCCTATCGGAGATATAAATCTCAAGCCAATCTTACGATTGTACTCAAACACGATAGAAAACAGCAAGATCAGATCACGCAACTATAGAGAAAATAGTTGGGTCTGGCTTCACAATCCCAATGAAGTCTTTAAGTCGTTAACCTACAAGGTTTCGTGAAAAACCTAAGGTTAAAGGAGAATCGACTCTAGCTTATACAACTAGTATCACACAGGAGGTGTAGGGATTTGGTTTCCCAGTTGCTAGAATTCTCATTTATATAGATTTCAAATCAGGGTTTGCAATCTAAGTTACCTAGGTAACAAAGTATTCAATATTCACCGTTAGATGAAAACCTTATTAGATTCAAGCTAATATCTTTGAACCGTTAGATCAAACTTAGCTAGTTATACACAAATGAAATGTAACTTCATTTAGGTTTGAGTAACCGTACCTAAACGTGTACACTTAGTTGGTTCAACAATAGTTAACAAATGGTTAGCCATATGAGCACTTTCATATCAACCTTATTTATTCATCTTTACCATAACTAGTTCAAATGACTCAAATGAACTAGTTAGAGAGTTGTTCAATTGCTTAGAATCAATTCATGAACATTATAGCCACGGATTGCAAAGATTGCATTCCTTATTATATAAAAGTTTTAGTTCATGAACAAACCGATTTTAGAAAGTAACCTACTTAAGTATGCAAACGGGTACACATACTTAAGTAACCGGATTGAGTTTGTTTTTCACTTCCAAACTCCAGCAGAAATTCACGGACGTGAAACTTCCGCCAGTATGCTTACGGGTACGCATACTTACCCTGATTTCAAACAACCGCCAGTACGCATACGGGTACGCATACTTTTGGTTCCCGGTTTTTGACTTTTACACAAATGTGAGAACACACTATGTTTAACATGGTTACTTGTTCTAAACTCTCATTTCAATCATTGAAACTTTCTTAGAGGATGTTAAGATAGTTGTTATTCACAAACTATTTTCATCAAAGCGATTTTCAAGTTATTGAAATAATCAACATGACTTTTGTCACAAGTAAAGATGAACTTGGCTAAAGCGAAAGCTTACCAACATATATTTCGAGAAATAGATAAGCGAGATAAACTCGGCTTGAAATACCAAATGTGTATAATTGAAGTCTATATAGCAATACGACTTTTGTCTCAAATAGGAGATAGAATATATATACTTTTGAGTGATAGATAAGTTCAAGTCTTCACATACCTTTTGTTGATGAAGTTCCACAAGTTCCCTTGAGTAGTTCTTCGTCTTCATTCAATGAACGACTTGGAGTCTAAGGCTCAACTACATTTACTATCCTAATCCGAGACTTAGCTATAAGTAGACTAGAAATCAAGACTCATAGTTTTGGAAACTAAACTTGACAAACAAGCTTGAGATAGCAACGATTGCGAGTTCGACCGAGCAATGCTCTAACAAGTCCTTTAACCGAAAGTGATTGTCTATGGACAATGTCGAGATAATACAAAAAATCGGTATTCACATTTTGTGTGATCGTCTATGGATGCGAGATCGAGACAATACAACAATTAAAGTGTGATTACTTGATAATAGGTTCAGACTTAACCAAACTCTATAGGATCACTATCAAGTAATACGGAGTTAACGTTTGTGTATTTTACTATTAATTATGATAAACAATTATAATTGTGGAAATAGAAAAGTAAAAGACACAGGAAGATTTTGTTAACGAGGAAACCATAAATGCAGAAAAACCCCGGGAACTAGTCCAGAATTGAATACTCTCAGAATTAAGCCGCTATGCAAAATCTAACAAACTTCGTATAGTTGAGACCAAGCAACTAAACCTATAGTTCACCTAGTTTCTTCAGTATCCCTGCGCTTCCGACATTCAATAAGTGCACGCACTGGAACAATTCCTTTGGATCGTATTCCAAATAGTAAAGGAATAACAAATCTGTTTGGTAACAACTCTCTTGATTCTTTTTGATGAAGATATTTCATGTCATAAGCAAAGGTTCTTCTGTTTAACAAATAAACTCCTTTTCCTGGTTAGATCAATCTATCTAACAACTACCGAAGTAGCAGAGTATATATTTGCAATCAATCAATATAGAATCAAACAAGAAACTATAAGGTGATGCTGATCTTACATAACTAATCAATCGAATAAATCCCATTCTAGTTGCATCCCATCCAATAAAGGTTTGTGCACACCCAAAGATACAAAAACCAAATCAGAAATCTTCTTTGTCTTCAAATCTTCTTTAATCTTCAATAAACACCTACACAACACCACTTGAATCTCTTATGATCAATCACGCACAGAACGAAGTCTGTTAACAATGGATTATTACAAGACGTCTTTAGATCTACAAACCCGTCGACACTTTGATCTAGTTTGAGTGAATCTTATATTAGAAGAGAAGATTATCAAGAATAAAAAAACTAGGTGCAATCAAAGTTCAACAACCGTTAGTCAATCAAATCAATCGAAAACTAAAATAAACCGCAATTATCCAGTTTTCCACCAACGGTACTCGTAGATCGCTTCTTGATCCCACAGAAGTCTTTAAACGAGCGGTCGTAAGAGATTTCGCCTAATTAGGGTACTTTTCTCTCCGAATAGACGGCTCCATCAGAAACAACAAAAAGATGAAGTTTTCCTGGCTCTTAGGATAGTTTGCTCGAAATGCAAACTTGGGTATTTATAGACCAAGGATGTTTGGACACCAAGGAATTTCCAAAACCGAATATTCTTAAGATATGCAATAAATGCCCAAATCAGTTTTCTTAATTCCTGGAAATGCTTTGTCCAATATTTACGAAATATCACTAGAAAATCTCCAATTAGTAAATGCACATTACCAATTTTTATTTTCCAGAGATATGCATTTAATTGATGGTAATTAAAAGCATATAAAACTAACAACCGTAACTAAAAGATTCTTAATTTATTTCGGTCCGGGATCTCCTTGAGTAATTAAGGAATATCTTTGAACAATAAAAGATAAGAGTTACTGAACATGTTTAGAATTGGTTCATATGTATTCCAAGAACAACTATTTGATTGATAAAATATTAATTCATTAATCATGGGATTACGGTTCTACCAAACACAAGGATCGGTTCTACCTCAATATGGTTACTGGGACCGGTTACATCAGTTACCAGTATCGGTTACATCAACTACCAGGACCGGTTACCATATTCTCATGGTATTACTTGTGATCGGTTACACAAGTCACTAGGATCGGTTACACCAATTACTAAGACCGGTTACACCAATTACAAGGATCGATTACACAACTCTTTTGTGATTGGTCACACCAATTACTAGGATCTGTCACACCAATTACAAATATCGATCATACCATCTAAGGTGATTACTTAGGATCGGTTACACTAATAAAATTCATACCAATACATAATTCAGGCACTGTGATTAGTTTTACCTAGATACATAACAAGTTATGATCGATTCTACTATCTCACACATATTGGTAATCCTAAGATATGCAATGAATAACAATACCAATAAGCCTAGCGATTTCCCTTTCGATTCATAAAAGAAGTTCATGAATGTACTTCCTTTAAACAAATGTAAACATTGTTTCCTAGGATGAAATCTTCACCTTTACCCATACACATAATCACAATAGCATTCATACGATTATGTCGATGTATTATATACGAAGTTCAAAAGATAAGCGTTATACTTCGTATCCTAATTCCATAACACTATGATCATGTGATCATGTCTCACTACTAGAGTATAATCATTCATAGTTTCGCAGTTATGTTTTCAATATAGCACGACTTGAAAGTTACGTTAGGAATGAAACAGTTCAAGTCAAAATATTACTAACCCCAAGAGGAAGAATGATATCGTCGTTGTAGCTTGTTACTTCTTCACATTCTTCAAGTCTTCGAGTAATACTTGTATGTTTCATAATCCTAATCTTTCTAGTCTAACCTATACGAAGTTGTCTCTAGTTACATAATCAAGCGACTCTTTAATTGAGTTTTGATTCACTAAAATATGACAACCAAACTTGACATACCAATGCTTGGTGGGTTCAGCCGAGCTATGCTCTAACAACAATCAATCGATATAGATTCCAACAAGAAACTATAAAGTGATGTCGAACTCACACAACTAATCAATCGAATAAATCCGATTCCAGTTGGATCCCAGCCGATCAAGGTTTGTGCACACCCAAAGATAAGAGAACCAAATAAGAAATCTTCTTTGTCTTCAAATCTTCTTTAATCTTCAATAAACACCTGCACAACACCACTTGAATCTCTTTTGATCAATCACACACATAACGGAGTCTGTTAACAATGGATTATCACAAGATGTCTTTAGATCTAAAAAAAGTTCTAAAGATCCCGTCGATACTTCGATTTAGTTTTAGTAAATCTTATATCAGAAGAGAAGAGACTCAAGAATAAACAAACTAGGTGCAATCAAAGTTTCAACAACCGTTAGTCAATCAAATAAATCGAAAACTTATAACACTGCAATTATCTAGTTTCCCACCAATGGTACTCGTAGAGCTTCTTGATCCCACATAAGACTTTAAACGAGCGGTCATTAGAGATTTCACCTAATTAGAATACTTTCCTCTCCGATTATACGGCTCCACCAGAAACAACAAAAAGATGAAGTTTGCCTGGCTCTTAGGATAGTTTCCTAGAAATGCAAACTTAGGAATTTATAGACCAATGATGATTGGACACCAAGGAATTTCCAAAACCGAAAATATTCTCAAGATATGCAATGAATAGTAAAATTCGGTTTTCCTAATTCCAATAAATGCTTGTCCAAAATTTCCGAAATCTCTCAATAGAATATCTCCAATTAGTAAATGCACATTACTAATTTTTATTCTCTAGAGATATGCATTTAATTGCTGGTAATTAAAGCATATAAAACCAAAAACCTTAATTAAAAGATTCTCAATTTATTTCGGCATAGGATCTCCTTGAGTACTAAGGAATATCTTTGAACAATAAATGATAAGAGTTATTGTACGTGTTCAACGTATGTCGACATCTTTTCACTGTAAATCCTTATTCATATTTATATGGATTTACATTCTTGGATCGTATTTCTTTCATTCTATACCTTCTTCACGCTCCAGGATATCTATTGAGTCTTCCAAACACGTGCAGTACACGTTTAAATTTCTCACAACTCGTGCAAGCTCATGTTTTTCCTCCAACTCCCTGTTTGGATTAAAACAAGTTATCTAGCCAAATTTGATCGATAAAATCACCCATACTAGATTTCTATAGTCATATCACGTCTACCCACTAAGTTTCAGGGATTGAATCTCACTAAATCACGTCCAAACATCCGATTGAAATTCTGCCAGTGAAAGGGAATATTTTCCCGCCAAAAATATTTTTTTGAATTTGAGAAGAACATGTCCTCCCCCTAATCCTGCACGGGTGTCCCTTTAGCACTTGTCTTATGGGGTGCAAATAGTAATTTTTTGGCGTAGATAGTAATTTTTCCGGGGTTCCTCCGACACATTTTTGGGTGCTTCCGGTGCATTTCTGGGGTGCCTTTAGTACTCTATCCTGGGGTGTAAAACACCACTTTTCGAGCCAATTTTTCCGCAAGAGCTTATTCCCTAGAAAAGACTTAAAACAACTTTATTAGAAATAAAATGAGTCCTAGATAATGTAGTTATGGGTGAAAATGCGTCACACTTACGTGCTTATCATGCATTTACTAATTGGAGATTTTCTATTGAGAGATTTAAGAAATTTTGGACAAGCATTTATTGGAATTAGGAAAACCAAATTTTACTATTGATTGCATATCTTGAGAATATTTTCGGTTTTGGAAATTCCTTGGTGTCCAAACATATCTATAAATACCTAAGTTTGCATTTCTAGCAAACTATCCTAAGAACAAGGCAAACTTCATCTTTTTGTTGTTTCTGGTTGAGCCGTCTAATCGGAGAGGAAAGTATCCTAATTAGGTGAAATCTCTTACGACCGCTCGTTTAAAGTCTTCTTTGGGATCAAGAAGCTCCGCAAGTACCGTTGGTGGGAAACTAGATAATTGCAGTGTTATTAGTTTTCGATTTATTTTATTGACTAACGGTTGTTGAAACTTTGATTGCACCTAGAATCTTCTCCTCTGATATAAGATTCACTCAAACTAGATCGAAGTATCGACGGGATCTTTAGAACTATTTTTAGATCTAAAGACATCTTGTGATAATCCATTGTTAACAGACTCCGTTCTGTGTGTGATTGATCAAAAGAGATTCAAGTGGTGTTGTGCAGGTGTTTATTGAAGATTAAAGAAGATTTGAAGAAAAAGAAGATTTCTTATTTTGTTCTCTTATCTTTTGGTGTGCACAAACCTTGATCGGCTGGGATCCAACTAGAATCGGATTTATTCGATTGATTAGTTGCGTGAGATCGGAATCACTTTATAGTTTCTTGTTGGAATCTATATCGATTGATTGTGAATCTAAACTTGACTACTTTGGTAGTTATTGGATAGATTGATCTAACCAGGCAAAGGAGTTTATTAGATTAAACGGAAGAGCCTTTGCGTATGACTTGAGATATCTTTATCTTGAAAGAATCGAAAGAGTTGTTACCAAACAGATTTGTTGTTCCTTTACTGTTTGGAATACGATCCAAAGGAATTGTTCTAGTGCGTGCACTCATCGAAGTCAGAAGCGCATGGATACTGAGGAAACTAGGGGTAGTTGTTTTGTCTCAACTATAAGAAGTTGGTGTGGATTTTGTATAGCGGCTTAATTCTGAGAGTATTCAATTCAGGACTAGGTCCCGGGGGTTTTCTGCATTTGCAGTTTTTCTCGTTAACAAAATCTTGCTGTGTGATTTACTTTTATTTTCCGCAATTATATTTGTTCATATAATTTAAAGTAAATTACACAAACGTTAACTCCGATATACTTGATAGTGATCCTATAGTGTTTGGTTAAGTCCGAACCTTTTATCAAGTATCACACTTTGGTAGTCGTATTGTCTCGATCTCGTATCCATAGACAATCACACAAAGTGTGAATACCGATTTGTTGTCTCGACTTTGTCCATAAATGATCACTTTTGGTAAGAGGACTTATAGGTGGATATTTTAAAAATTATGGTGTATTTGGGTACCCTCGTCTTTTCAATTGGTATCAAAGCAGGAAAACACGAAAAGATCTAACAATCTGTGTTTGGTGCGATCCAACCTATAAGAATTGAATCTATGTCTGATCCAGTTAACGTTATGCAAGAGTATGAATACTCAAAAGTTGAGGATGTTACTCCTTCGTTAACTCATGATCCATGAGTTATAAATGTTAAGAGTACATCTGAGTCTATCTCTTATAGAAAAGAAGATGCTGATAAAGAGTTGGCAAAACTCCTAAAGCCTATAAGATATCTCTCTACAAGAATGTTAATATTAAAGACAGAGTCAAATCTTCTTAAGCAAGAGATCAGAGAAAAATACATTCAATTAAATATTCAAGACAAAAAGAATATGGATCTCACTGTCAAAGTAGAAGCTCCTTGAGAATCTCTTACTTAAGAACAAGAGGTTCATCCTATGACTCAGACTAATGATTCTATTATAATTTCTTCTGATGAGGAAAATAAAAGTCATTTCTCGACTTTTAAAGATCGTGATAACAAGACTTGTTTGATCACGTCTAAAACAGATCATGATGATGGGAGTTTTCCTAACTACATCAAGTCAGAAAAGAATGAAGAACCATCTTCTACATCTATTGATGATCAAACGAAATCTTATCCAAAGGAAACTTTGAACCGATTCCGTGAAAAAGATCTTAAGGAATACAACTTTCAGTCACTTGATAGGAAACTTATACTTCTTCAAAATACTGTGGTAAAAGTATTAAAAGAAGTTTTTTGTCTTAAAAAACTGAAAGATCATTCCTCAGTAGAAAGACAGAATATACCCCAAACTGATAAAATCAACTCAAAAGAATCAGAAGAAAGAGTTGATAATCACTTCTGGAAAAAGGTTTCTCCTCACTCATGTCGAAACAGTCTTTGTTTACATGAAGAACATTTTCATAAGAAATGGAAGGAAATAATTTTTGCCAAAAGAAACAATCAGGGAAGATTTCCAATAATTGTTTCAGACAATCAAACTGATGTGCATAATAAGGAAATTCTTAGAATGAGAAAATCTTATGAAAATCTCATTGATAGAATTAAGAGAGATTTATGCATCTCTGAAAATTCTCACATCAGTACGATTTCTCCTCATGATCATACCTTTAGATCAAGGAAGGATCATCTTCTTGGGAGAAAATACTTTGGGCAGAAATTTCCAAAGAGAAACATGAACTATGTTTCTGATAATCATTGTAAGCTTGACAAGGCTTACTCTGATACAACCTAGTTGTATGGAGAATGTGTACCTTCATCCAAATTCGTGCTCATATTTTTTGGATGAGGAAGAACATAAAACGAGAGAACATGTTAGTGTGCTTTTATCAAAAAAAAATTGTGACAATTCTTGGATAAGCTGCGTATCCATCTTGTCTTAAAAATTATAGTTCATGTTTATCATGATCTTCCATGATTAGGTTTTATTTAAAAATTTTGAATTTTAATAAACCTTCCAGCTTAAGAAGTTCGGACACAGGTAACAAAATATATTCTTAATATATTTTCGGAAATTACTTTGTATTTTCGGTCTGAAAGTTGTCTCTTCTTAAGAGAAACTTTCTCTTGCTTGTATTGTAAAACCCTGATTAATTCTTATTTAAATCCTTGAGCATGCCTCCAATAACTTGCAGTATTACAAAGGTAAATAAGGAGGAATCTCAAAGAGTTAAGGATTTTCAACGAATCAATACAAAAAGGAAGAAGAAGATCATATCAAAAATAATGTCTGATTATGAATCTGATAGTTCTACTGGGTCCCAAGATGAGCCATGTCTCTTGGCTTAAAACCTTCAAGATCCAACAAAAACCAAGTGGATTCCTTCTGATAGTATGGTAGACTATATCCATGGTTTTGAAGAACTAAGAACCAATCTCATATTAACGGTTCGAAATCAAGATTGGCTCAAGGAAAGGATTGAGGAAACGAAAGATGATCTTGCAGACATGAAGGTTTAAGGTTAAAAGCTTGAAAAACAAGAAGTGGTTGCTGACAAGTCTCTCGAGACATGCTTCAAGAGTTTGAATACTAAAGAAACCTCAGTGAACAATCAGAGCACCACTAGAGATTAAGATATATGGTGTAATACTTAATCCAGAAAAATAGACATCAATGGTTTTGATTTACTTTAATTATTGTATAAGGTCTATTTTTGAATAAAACTATCATTATTTATGAAAAAAATTATTTCTTTATAAAATTTTTTGTGATAGTTACCGATTACATAACCTGTGAATGAATGCTTATATTTTTGCTATGTGAATTCGGTTTATGGGATGTCTGATTTTGTTTTTCATAACCTTAACATTCGATCTCATATGATGTAACCCTTATGGTTTGTGTGGCTTTTTGATTTAGCGGGATTAAGTTCTAGCCCATGTTGGTAGGCTTTATCAAAGGATCATAAGGTGTTCCTATTGAAACTCATATGTGAAAAGTCACAATATGTTGAATTAATTTATGTTTACATGAGTTGTGTTTAGCATAAACATATGTGTTCCGGGTTTTCAACTTTTGCTATTGGCACGTAATAGTTAAAACCATTTCAACCTTTCTCTGGTAAAGGTTGCTTTATTGTTGTTCTTTTCTTTTTGCGAGAGGATAACAACATACTGGGGGAGAGTTCTTACTTGAACTTGCGCTTAATGATATATCTTTCCGGGGAGAAGAGGCTGCGGAATCTAAGGTGATGAATTTGTTAGTTAATCGTTTTCCTGTTTAAGAAAAGCCTGTTTATATTGCATATATTTTGTTTTTGTTTAACAAATTTTCGGTACAATTGATATTCCATTGTATGGATGTGTGTGTGTGTATGATTCAATTATTTCCGGTTAAGAAAAACTGTGTCAATTTGTTTGGCTTATTGTTTGGTATCTTCTTTATTGTTGGGTATCAAGTGTTTTTTCTTAACGAAATTCGGTGCAATTGCGGTGCTATAATGTCCAAGTTTGTTTCAATTGCTTCCGGTTAAGAAAATAATTGTGCAAGTCAATTTATTTTGGTTTGTATGTATTTTTTATGGCTTAACGAAATACGAGATCATTTGTTTAGTCAAAATTGATTCTGGATAAGAGAAACTAAGTTAATTCTGATCTTAGTTAGACTTATCAAATTGGAGGATTCGGTTATACAAGTCTAAGGGGGAGAAACATATCATATTGCTTTGTAGTAATTCTGACTACAAAAGGGGAATAACAAAGATGTTCGGATTGAATATCTACCTAGCTTGTATTTAGGGGGAGTATAAGCTTTGTTATTCAAATATCAACAGCGGCATTTATTAATTGAATATATGCAGGTTATTGTGTTGTTGAAACTTGGAATCAAGCATATGTAAAATGAATTCTTGTAATTTATTTATCCATATGTAAAAAGAGTTTAGTCACTAAAAATTGACAAAGGGGGAGATTGTTAGAGCATAGCACGGTTGAACTCCCCAAGCGTTGGTATGTCAAGTTTGGTTATCATATTTTAGTGACCCAAAACTCATCTAAATTCGCTTGATTGTATACTAGAGTCAACTTCGTTTAGGTTAAACTAGAAAGTCTTTGAATGTTGAGACATACAAGTATTACTCCGAAGACCTGAAGAATGTGAAGAAGAAGCGAACTACAACGACAACATAATCCTTCCTCTTGAGGTTAGTAATATTGACTTGAACTGTTTCATTCCTAACGTATCTTTCAAGTCGTGCTATATTGAAAACATAACTGCGAAGCTGTATATACTGTACATATTGTATTATACTCTAGTGATGTGACATGGTCATATTTGTATGATCATAGTACTAGGGAATTAGACTACGAAGTATAACGCTTATCTTTTTAACTTCGTAGATATGAAATCGACATAATCTTGTATATACTGCTATGATTATGTGAATGGTCTATGGTGAAGATTTCATCCTAGGAAATAATGTTTTACATTTGTTTAAAGGAAGTACATTCATGAACTTGTTTTATGGATCGAAAGGGAAATCGCTAGGCTTATTGGTACGGCTATTCATTGCAAATCTTTGGATTACCAATATGTGTGAGATGGTATAACCGATCGTAACTTTGTTATGTATCTTGGTATAACTAATCACAATGCCTGACTTATAATTTGGTATGACTAGTTTTTATTAATTTGTGTAACCGATCCTGGTAATTGGTGTAACCGATCCTGGTAACTGGTGTGACCGATCACAAGCAATACCATGAGTATATGGTAACCGGTCCTGGTAATTGATGTAACCGGTCCTGGTAATTGATGTAACCGATCCTGGTAACTGATGTAACAGGTTCTGGTAACTTGTGTGACCGATCAAAAGTATTTCCATATTAAGGTATAATCGATCCTAGTGATTGGTAGAACCGATTGAACCCATGTATGTGATTTGATATTTGATCAATCACATAGTGATCTTGGAATACATGTGAACCCTTTCTAAACTTGTTTGGAAGTGTGGTATAACCGATTCAAAGAATGTAAATCCATGTAAATATGAATAAGTATTTACAGTGAAAAGATGTCAACATACTTTGAACACGTACAATAACTCGTATCATTTATTGTTCAAAGATATTCCTTAGTACTCAAGGAGATCATGTGCCGAAATAAATTGAGAATCTTTTAATTAAGGTTTTTGGTTTTATATGCTTTAATTACCAGCAATTAAATGTATATCTTTAGAGAATAAAAATTAGTAATGTGTATTAACTAAATGGAGATTTTCTATTGAGAAATTTCGGAAATTTTGGACAAGCATTTATTGGAATTAGGAAAACTGCATTTTACTATTCATTGCATATCTTGAGAATATTTTCGATTTTGGAAATTCCTTGGTGTCCAAACATCCTTGGTCTATAAATACCTAAGTTTGCATTTCTAGTAAACTATCCTAAGAGCCAGGCAAACTTCATCTTTTTGTTTTTTCTGGTGGAGCCGTCTAATCAGAGAGGAAAGTATCCTAATTAGGTAAAATCTCTTACGACCGCTCGTTTAAAGTTCTCCATGGGATCAAGAAGCTCTACAAGTACCGTTGGTGGGAAACTAGATAATTGCAGTGTCATTAGTTTTCGATTGATTTGATTGACTAACGGTTGTTGAAACTTTGATTGGACCTAGTTTGTTTATTCTTGAGAATCTTCTCTTCTGATATAAGATTCGTTAGAGCATTGCTCGGTCGAACTCGCAAGCGTTGCTATCTAAAGATTGTTTGTCAATGTTAGTGATCAAAACTATAAGTCTTGATTTCTAGTCTACTTATAATATCTCGGACTAGGATAGATTGTGTAGTTTAGCATTAGACTTCACGACGTTCATCAATTGAAGACGAAGAACTAATAAGGAGAGCTTGTGGAACTTCATCAACAAAAGGTATGTGGAGACTGAAACTCATCTATCACTTGGAAAGTATATTTTTACCCTTTCTCCTATATTGAGACAAAAGTCGTATTACTATAGTTTTCAATTATACACATTTGAGATTTCGAGCTGAGTTTAACTCGCTTACATATTTCTCGAAATATGTGTTGGTAAGCTTTCGCTTCAACCAAGTTCATCTTATATCCCTGACGAAAGTCAAAAGATGATCATGTGAAAATCGCCGAGTAACATCTTACATTGTTTGTGTGATACAATCATTTGGTGTAGACTTGGAATGTTTCGTTATGATTATTTCAATAACTTGGAAATTGCTTTGATGCTAATAGTGTGTGAAAACGGCTATTGTCATCCTCTAAGAATGTTTCAATGATTGAAATAGAGTTTAGAAAACTTAACCAACATTGGATTATAAACATGTTGTGTACTCTTGCATATGTGTGATCCATGTCCGGGAACCATAGTATGCATACCCGTATGCGTACCTGTTGGTTTGAGAAGTCCTGGAACGTAAGTGCGCTTATCCGTACGCATACTGGTGTAAGGTTTGTGACCGAAAATTTCTGCTGGGTCTTGAGGTATGCGTACCCATTCGCATACTGGCGAAAACCAAACTTGGTCCGGCTATTTCAAGTATGCGTACCCGTTTGCATACTTGAATGGTTAAAGTTCTAAAATCGGTTGTAACATGAACAAATACATTTATATAATAAGGAATGCATTCTTTGCAAACCGTGGCTATAATGTTCATGAATTGATTTGAGTGAATCAAACCGATTTTGCTTCAATTGTGTTCTTATATACTTCTATGAGGATATAGCAATTGAACAACTCTTAAACTAGTTTCATTTGAGTCATTTGAACTAGTTATGGTTAAGATGAATAAGGTTGATATGAGAGTGTTCATATAGCTAACCTCGGTTAACTACTGTTTAGCCAACATGGTGTACACGTTTAGGTACGGTTACATAAACCTAAATGAGGGTACATTTCATTTGTGTATAACACGCTAAGTTCGATCTAAAGGTTGAAAGATATTAGCTTGTATCTAATCAGGTTTTCATCTAACGGTGAATATTGAATGCTTTGTTACCAAGGTAACTTAGATTATAAACCCTGATTTAAAAACTATATATAGGAGAACTCTAGCAACTGGGAAACCTAATCCCATCACCTCCTGTGTGATACTAGTTGCGACTAGAGTCGATTCTCCTTTAACGATTTTCCTTTAACCTTAGGTTTTTCACGAAACCCTGTAGGTTAACAACTTAAAGACTTCATTGGGATTGTGAAGCCAGACCCAACTATTTTCTCTTTAATTGCGTGTTCTGATCTTGCTTTGTTCTATCGTATTGAGTATTATCTTCTCTAAGATTTTCTCGAGATTTAATCTTCGATAGGCAAGATTAAAAGTAGTCATAAACATCTTCGTCTCATCGTTTGTGATTCCACAATATCTTGTTTCGCTACCATACGATTAAGATTATTGTGAGGTGATTGATAATACTAGGATGTTCTTCGGGAATATAAGTTCGGTTTATCAATTGGTTCCCGTGCACCTTGATTTATCAAAAGACGGAACAAAACTCGTAGGTATTACTGTGGGAGACAGATTTATCTATTCCAATATACTTTTCTATGTGAGACAGATTTGTTTATCAAGTCTTCGACTTTGGGTCGGAGCAACTCTTAGTTGTAGGTGAGATCATCTAAGGGAATCAAGTGCGTATAATCCTTCTGGGGTTAAGAGACGTAAGGAGCGCAATTGTACCTTGATCAGTGTGAGATTGATTAGGGCTCAACTACATTCTAGTCTGAAGTTAATTGGTAGTAGGCTAGTGTCTGTAGCGGCTTAATACAGTGTGGTGTTCAAAGCTGGACTAGGTCCCGGGGTTTTTCTGCATTTGCGGTTTCCTCATTAACAAAATTTCTGGTGTCTGTGTTATTTCTTTTCCGCATTATATTTTGTTATATAATAGAAATATCACAGGTTGTGCGTTGTATCGATCAATTGGTAAATCCAACCTTTGGTTGTTGATTGAAATTGATTGATCCTTGAACATTGGTCTTTTGGTTCCGTTCAAGTTATTTCTCTTATATTCAATCGGGCTCGCAAATTCCTATTTACTGATTGCGGATTGAATTGAGAAATAGAGATATAAAACTCTTTGATATACTTTTCTCTAGATTGAGTCTGACTGTCTAGTTGATTCTCTTGAAAGTATATTGGAGTTTGTCTATTCAGATTGCCGAACGAAAAATTGTTTGTGGTTGTTGTACCCCCGCTTTTTCAAGATTCACTCAAACTAGATCGAAGTATCGACGGGATCTTTAGAATTATTTATAGATCTAAAGACATCTTGTGATAATCCATTGTTAACAGACTCCGTTTTGTGTGTGATTGATCACAAGAGATTTAAGTGGTGTTGTGCAGGTGTTTATTGAAGATTAAAGAAGATTTGAAGACAAGGAAGATTTCTTATTTGGTCCTCTTATCTTTGGGTGTGCACAAACCTTGATCGTATGGGATCCAACTAGAATCGGATTTATTCGATTGATTAGTTACATGAGATCAGCATCACTTTATAGTTTCTTGTTTGAATCTATATCGATTGATTGCGAATATAAACTTGACTACTTTGGTAGTTATTGGATAGATTGATCTAACCAGGCAAAGAAGTTTATTAGATTAAACAGAAGAGCCTTTGCGTATGACTTAAGATATCTTTATCTTGAAAGAATCGAAAGAGTTGTTACAAAACAGATTTGTTGTTCCTTTACTGTTTAGAATACGATCCAAAGGAATTATTCCAGTGCATGCACTCATCGAAGTCGGAAGAGCAGGGATACTGAGGAAACTAAGTGAACTAGGGTTAGTTGCCTGGTCTCAACTATACGAAGTTGGTGTAGATTTTGTATAACGGCTTAATTATGAGACCATTCAATTCTGGACTAGGTCCCGGGGTTTTTCTGCATTTGCAGTTTTCCTCGTTAATAAAATCTTGCTGTGTGATTTACTTTTATTTTCTGTAATTATATTTGTTTGTATAATTTAAAGTAAATTACACAAATGTGAACTCCCTACATACTTGATAGTGATCCTATAGAGTTTGGTTAAGTCCGAACCTATTATCAAGTATCACCCTTTGGTAGTCATATTGTCTCGATCTCATATCCATAGACAATCACACAAAGTGTGAATACCGATTTGTTGCATTGTCTCGTCTTTGTCCATAGACGATCACTTTCGGTGAGAGGACTTATAGGTGGATATTTTAAAGATTGTGGTGTATTTGGGTACCCTCGTCTTTTCAATAACCAATATTAAAACCGAAACTACAAGTAATTTAGTTTTAATATGTTATCAAGGAAACCATTGCCTGAAGTAATTTTCCCTAATGATTTAACAATTCCACTAAGAAACTTAATTCCCTTGTTGAACCGATTGTGTATGTGGAATCGTTTATTTCGATAAGACCAAAATAAAGATCAGAATTAACTTTATTTTTCTCCCCAGGCTCTAATTATTCAGACAATAACTTAGATTTTTCTCTTTAGACAAGACAAACACTAGGTTAGTTAACTATTTTTTCTTGTCAAGGCATTCGATTATACTTGAATAACCGAATCCTCCAATTTGATAAGTCTAACTATGATCAGAATTAACTTAGTTTTTATTATCCGGAATCAAATTGGACTAAACAAATGATCCCGTATTTTGTTAAGCCAAAAACAATACATACATACCAAAAACAATTGACTTGCACAATTATTTTCTTAACCGGAAGCAATTGAAACAAACATAGACATTATAGCACCGCAATTGCACCGAATTTCGTTAAGCAAAAACACTTGATACCCAACAATAAAGAAGATACCAAACAATAATCCAAATAAATTGACACAGTTTTTCTTAACCGGAAACAATTGAATCATACACACACACATCCATACACAATAATGGAACATATCAATTGTACCGAAATTTTGTTAAGCAAAAGCAAAATATATGCAATATAAACAGGCTTTTTCTCAAACAGGAAAACGATTGACTAACAAATTCGTTACCTCAGATTCCGCAGCCTCTTCTCCCCAGAAAGATATATCATTAAGCGCAAGTTCAAATAAGAACTCTCTCCTAGTGTGTTGTCATCCTCTCGCAAGAATAAAAGAACAACAACAAAAGCAACCTTTACCAAATAAAGGTTGAAATGGTTTTAACTTATGCGTGCCATTAGCAAAAGTTGAAAACCCGAAACACATATGTTATGCTAAACAACTCATGTAAACATAAATTGATTCAACATATTATGACTTTTCACATATGAGTTTCAATCGGAACACCTTATGATCCTTTGATAAAGCATACCAACATGGGATAGAACTTAATCCCGCTAAATCAAAAAGCCGCACAAACCATAAGGGTCACATCATATGAGATCGGATATTAAGGTTAATGAAAACCGAAATTAGATATCCCATAAACCGAATACACATAGCAAAAATATAAACATTCATTCACAGGCTATGTAATCGGTAACTATCACAAGAAAAATTATAAAGAAATAATTTTATTCATTAATAATGATAGTTTTATTCAAAAATATACCTTATACGATAATTGAAGCAAGTTAAAACATTGATGTCTATTTTTCTGGATCAAGTATTACAGCATATAACTTAATCCTTAGAAGTGCCCTGATTATTCACTGAGGGTTCTTCAGTGTTCAAGTTCTTGAGTCTTCTCTTTTCTTTCAGATAATTGAGTCTCCTCTTCAAAATATTCATCTCCACAATCAACTTCAAAAGATTTGACTCGAGCCACTTCTAATTCTTTTCAGAAGCTTCCAATTGTTCACGAGCAATTTCAAAATCTCGCATTAACAAAAGTATGAGCTCAAAAGATATTTGATTCCTTTTATGTTCCTTTGAGAAGTTGCACTTAATCTCAGCAGGAAGACAAGTTTCAAGCTTCTGTAATTGAGAATCAATATCAATAGTATTTTTCACCCATCTTGAACCGCAGACTAATCGTGGAGGAAAGAATCAGTTCTTAAGATGTTTTATATATCAAATAAAACTTGGTTTCCAAGTTTTAAAACACCTAGCAAGGTATTTTTATTTGATTAAAATAGTCGTGAAAATATACAAATTCGGAAATAAAATCAGGAAGGATTTTTCCGAAATATTATTGTCAAGAGAATCTGAATATATCTTGTACAATTTTTTATCATGAAATTTCCTAAGATCGAAAGTATTCTTCTAAATAGAAAAAGAATTCCAAATTTAGAAAAATACTAAAGTGGTTTATGACATAGATAGATCTAGTATAGTTTTTTATACTTTTCATATGTTCCCCAGTGCTCTTTCAAGAACTTCCCATTTATTAATACTGAGCATAAGAATTTAGGATGTTCTGATCAACAAGCTTAGTTGTTGAATTAAGCTCTCAATGGCTCAAGGAAACAAAATCTATCTTTATGTTCTTGGCCATCTTCTTTTCTGGAACAATTCCAAGAATAGGTTTCACACATCTGTGAGTCACAACCTGAATTACCTGATTCCTCAGATAAATCTATTCGAGTGTGAATAGGATCGTAAGTGTGACTAAAAACCTTTTGAGTCATGAGTTGAGCAGGACTCTTATATTGACCCAGATATTCCTTGGAATATGACAACATCTTTTGATGAGATTGTTTCCTTGATTATGATTTGGACAGAAGATCATCAACAAAACAGTATGATCTGAAATCATTCGTTTGTGTGCATTTAAGCTGGTCTTTGTCACTTTTAAAGAGATAATCCTTATCACGGTAAATGACAGTTTTTCTTGACCGGATATTAGTCACAGGATTATTCTTTGAAACACATATCTTTTGACTCTTGCAAGTGGATAAACTATTAGAATCCAGATGTTTTTTATTAGTTAAGAGATTTTGAGGGCTAGAATCACATATCCTTGTCTTAACTAATAAATCTTTTCTGACTTTTGGATCATTGTCGGAATTTTCAGATTCAGTTTGAAGAGAAAATGGAACTGTATTTTCATCTTAACATAGACTAGATATGATCATCATGTCAGGAGGTTCATGAATTTCAAGATTTTCTTGAGACACCGCTTCTTCATGAGACCTGGTTTTTATGAAAGAATCTTTGATAATCCTCTTGACAGATGGATAATATATATTATCTTTTCGATTATATTTTTCAGCAAGCTTTATGAAAAATTTAATCTCATCACTGTCATCTGAATCTGACTTGTGCGTCACAGGTGTTTGTTTTCTTATTAACACATCATGGTTAATATTTCCTGGGTTGTGTTCAACCAGTGAACTAACAGTGTTGAGCTGTTTATCGGGATCTGAAAACAAATTTCCTTTCTGAAGTACATCATCTTCTTGCTCTACGTTAACTGAATCAACCATTGGATTCAATTCTCATAGGTTGGATCGCACCAAACACATATTGTTAAATCTTTTCGTGTTTGCCTGCTCTGATACCAATTGAAAAGACGAGGGTACCCAAATACACCACAATATTTAAAATATTCACCTATAAGTCCTCTTACATAAAGTGATCGTCTATGGACAAAGTCGAGACAATGCAACAAATCGGTATTCACACTTTGTGTGATTGTCTATGGATACGAGATCGAGACAATACGACCACCAAAGTGTGATACTTGATAATAGGTTAAGACTTAACCAAACTCTATAGGATCACTATCAAGTATGTACGGAGTTAACGTTTGTGTAATTTACTTTAAATTATACAAACAAATATAATTGCGGAAAACAAAAGTAAATCACACGACAAGATTTTGTTAACGAGGAAAACTGCAAGTGCAGAAAAACCTAGGGACCTATTCCAGAATTGAATACTCTCAGAATTAAGACGCTATACAAAATCTACACCAACTTCATATAGTTGAGACCAAGCAACTACCCCTAGTTCACTTAGTTTCCTAAGTATCCCTGCGCTTCCGACTTCGAAGGTGTTGATGGGGCAAAATGATTTGCTTGTTTTTTAGGAAAGTGAAGAGACGACCGTGCGGATGGGGACTCCTAAACGAAGCAAATTTCTTAACCTCAAATAGATGCACTGCACGAGAGTGATTTGAGTTCGAGAGATCAATCTATAGGACTCCAGCCTAAACCAAGAAAATGGTCGTTCGAGAGTCAATTCGGTCACAAAGAGGGAAGATGGTCGATCTGTAGGAGGGAATATGAGAAGTGTGTGAGATCAATGATGATCAAGGATTGTAAAAGTGTTAATGATTTCTGCAAGATTTGTGAACTGCTGGGTTCGGATGAAAATAAGTTCTGATTGAGTGATAATTTCTTGTATGTCGAAATTGTTGTTCACACAATGATCCTCTTTTAGACGATGATTCTTCTCTGGTTGTTCAATCGTGGATTCAGAAACTTATTTATATTGCAAGAATAATAGACACATTGATCTCCCGTAAGTGTGACAGTTGCTCGAGTGAAATAGTGGGAAAGTAGGAAATCGTGGTTAAACCAGTTCCACGTCTTGCGGGGACTTGGTTGACTGTCCACCCACTACTTTGATAACTCCCTCAACTGCTTGCACGACTTACTCACATTTCTCATCGTGGATGAACACACATGTTGTAGGCCTCCATACCAAAACCCTAATTAATATCGCCCCATGTGACATGATTGATGTCTCATGGTTGTTGAGTCTGCAAGGTAGACATATATTTAATTAGTCAGTTGTTGACTTGATTAGACGATGAGTCTAAGTATTGTTGAGCCGAGCATGATTGACGAATGCTCTGTGATTCATGGATTGAACATGTCTGCTGGGACATATGTATAGTTTTCGAATGAATGTTGATAGTTGAATCAACATGATGAATATTGATAATATGAGCAAATATTTGCTCGTCCGAGCGAATATTGCTTGCTTGAGCAAATATTGCTCGATTAATGAATAATTAAACATTGATAGTTGAATCAATATTACTAGTCTCGTCTGAGCAAATATTGCTCATTTGATGGATTATTGCATATTGATAGTTGAATCAATATTGACAGTCTAAGCAAATATTGCTCGTTTGAACAATTATTGGTATCATGACCAAATAAAATATTAATTTAAAATATTGGTAGCTGAACCAAATATAATTAATTAAAATGTTGATTGTTGGATCAACATAAAAATATTCGTGTTTGATATGCTTTGCAGAGCATTTGATTTGAAACCCTAATTTTTATCGATTGCTGATCAATTGATGATTTACTGAAAATCAATCAATGAGTGAGAGAGGGATCGGCTACATGGAATGATTGTCCAACCATGTAGCGCACATATGCTTGAATGAGCAAACACCAAAGTCCTTTGCAGACCAGTTGGTGAAAGGATGATTAAATGCTGGTTTAATCACTTATTAAAATAGTGCTCGTCTAAGCATTGGGTAATAAAACCTAATTATGGAGAGATGAGGGATCGACCAAGGGGTATGAAACCGGCCCTTGGTGGTCGTGGGACCAACTTATGGTCGATTGATCAAGTTCCAAGTTGTTTGGAAAGAGTTTAAACCCAATATGAATCATGGAAGATTAATTAGGTCAAAATCATAATAAGATGTGGGACCGGCTTCTGTGAGCCTAAGGGCCGACCTTGGTCGGTCAAGGTAGAAAGCTCGTGTCATCATATTGTCCGTGACTCAGTCCTGAGAATTTTGGTATTTTCTGGCGTGCGTTCGAGCAATATTTCGGATTTTCAAAAGAGTTTGATCTTGACTGAAACTCTCGATTTTTCTCGATTGAGCAAGTAGAACTTTGCACGTGTGACCAATATTTTGAGACTATTAAAATAAATGATATTTTAATATTTTCCATGAAAATCCCGGATGGTCGTGTGACCATTGACTTTTTGGCTTTTTGACAGTTTGAGCAATATTTGAGAAAATATGGAAAATCCAGGTTTTTTTGCTCAAACGAAAGAGTTTCATGAGATGAATGAAGTAATAATAAAATAAGGAATTGAGAGGTGTGCATGGCCGGCTGGCTAGTAGGCTAGGTCCCGTGCTCTTCTCTATTTTATATAATTGATTTTCATCATTTGAGGAAATATGGAGAAACTAGGAGTTTTGCTCGAACGAGGAAGTTTGATCGAATGAAGGAGTTTTCATGAGATTAGGAAAAATAATAAAATAAGATAAAATATAAGGAAGAGGCGTGGGACCGACGCCGGCCGGCCGGTGGGCCCGGTCCCCTAGGTGCCTCTTTATTTTTTTTATTTTTTTCTTCCTTAATCCATATATTTGAATGCTCGTTTGTGCATTTGAGTGCTCGTTCGTGCATTATTGCTAAGTACACTCGCACCATTTTCTCGGGGCTTACTCGGTGGTGGCCCAGATGCCCGATCAGTGAATATTTATTACTAAATCATGAAATTCAGCTGAGAATAAGTCATGAAACAGAGTAATAAAATAAATTGAGTATCTATTGCTAATCCATGGAATTCAGCTGAGAATAATCCATGAAATGGAGTAATGAGATAGATTGATTATCTATTACTAATCCATGGAATCCAGCTGAGGATGAGCCACGGAACGGAGTAATGAGATAAAATTGATTATTTTCTAGGAATTCGATTGATGAATGTCACGCTAGAATTAATCTATGAATTG
>JAJJMB010007130.1:5312992-5442638 GCA_023531105.1 Papaver atlanticum
TAGGAATTCGATTGATGAATGTCACGCTAGAATTAATCTATGAATTGCTCTATACTAGCATGCAATATGTCTAAGAGCGATTTTATTCGAGAATCAAGGTATGAGATGATGGAAGCATCATACTTGTTCTGAATATTGATTATGTATAGTCAGGGAACAATGTGGCATCCTGAAGAAGTTAGCGCTCTATACTAGCATGCAATATGTCTAGGAGCCGTCCAATCATCAAGAGATTCTATACATATTCTCTCTATATAGCCAGGGAACATTGTGGTATCCTGAAGACGTTAAAGCTCTATACTAGCATGCAATATGTCTAGGAGTCGTCCAATCATTTCGATTCTATGTGGAGGTGTTGATGAAATATGCGAAGTGTCGAAAAGCCCCACTGGGGAGGCTTTACGAATAACATATTCATACATAGCTCTGAGAGGATGTACACTCAGTCAGAGATTGTGAAATGAGCTTTCACGAATCCTAAATTAGGAGTTTCACATACATTTCTGAAGTCGTGTCAGAAACATGCAAGATCATGATTTTACGATTGTAGCCTTTTTCGAAAATCCACCATTAACAGAAGGTCACGCACTGGTACAATTCCTTTGGATTGTATCCAAACAGTATAGGAACAACAAATCTATTTGGTAACAACTCTATTTATTATTTCAAGATAAAGATAACTCAAGTTATATGCAAAGGCTCTTCCGTTTAATCTAATAAACTCCTTTGCCTAGTTAGATCAATTTATCCAATAACTACAGAAGTAGTTAAGTTTGTATTCGCAATCAATCAATATAGATTCCAACAAGAAACTATAAAGTGATGCCGATCTCACACAACTAATCAATCGAATAAATTCGATTCTAGTTGGATCCCAGCCGATTAAGGTTTGTGTACACACAAAGATATGAGAACTAAATAAGAAATCTTATTCGTCTTCAAATCTTCTTTAATATTCAATAAACACCTGCACAACACCACTTGAATCTCTTGTGATCAATCACATACAGAATGGAGTCTGTTAATAATGGATTATCACAAGATGTCTTTAGATCTAGAAACAGTTCTAAAGATCCCGTCGATACTTCGATTTAGTTTGAGTGAATCGTATATCAGAAGAGAAGATTCTCAAGAATAAACAAACTAGGTGCAATCAAAGTTTCAACAACCGTTAGTCAATCAAATCAATCGAAAACTAATAACACTGCAATTATCTAGTTTCCCACCAATGGTACTCGTAGAGCTTCTTGATCCCACAGAAGTCTTTAAACGAGCGGTCGTAAGAGATTACCTAATTAGGATACTTTCCTCTCTGATTAGACGGCTCCACCAGAAACAACAAGAATGAAGTTTGCCTGGCTCTTAGGATAGTTTGCTAGAAATAAAAACTTAGGTATTTATAGACCAAGGATGTTTGGACACCAAGGAATTTCTAAAACCGAAAATATTCTCAAGATATGCAATGAATGTCAAAATCGATTTTCCTAATTCCAATAAATGCTTGTCCAAAATTTCTGAAATCTTTCAATAGAAAATCTCCAATTAGTAAATGCACATTACTAAATTTTATTCTTTAGAGATATGCATTTAATTGATGGTAATTAAAGCATATAAAACCAAAAACCTTAATTAAAAGATTCCCAATTTATTTCGGCACAGGATCTCCTTGAGTACTAAGGAATATCTTTGAACAATAAATGATAAGAGTTACTGTACGTGTTCAAAGTATGTTGACATCTTATCACTGTAAATCCTTTTTCATATTTACATGGATTTACATTCTTGGAATCGGTTATACCACACTTCCAAACAAGTTTAAAATTGGTTAACCTGTATTCCAAGATAATTATGTGATTGATCAAATACCAAATCACATACATGGGCTCAATCGGTTCAACCAATCACTAGGATCGGTTATACCTCAATATGGAAATACTTGTGATCGGTCATACAAGTTACCAGGATCGGTTACATCAGTTACCAGGACCGGTTACCATATTCCATGCTATTGCTTGTGATCGGTCACACCAGTTACCATGATCGATTATTCCAATTACCAGGATCGGTTTCACCAATTACCAGGACCGGTTAACAATTACAAGGATCGATTACACAACACTCTGTGATCGGTCATACCAATTACTAGGATCGGTCCACCAATTACAAATATCAATCATACCATCTCATGGTGATTACTTAGGATCGGTTACACCAATTACTAAAAACTAGTTATACCAAATCATAAGTCAGGCATTGTGATTAGTTATACCAAGATACATAACAAAGTTACGATCGGTTCTACCATCTCACACATATTGGTGATCCAAAGATTTGCAATGAATAGCCGTACCAATAAGCATAATGATTTCCCTTTTGATTCATAAACAAGTTCATGAATGTACTTCCTTTAAACAAATGTAAAACATTGTTTCCTAGGATGAAATCTTCACCATAACCCATTCACATAATCATAACAGTATATACAAGATTATGTCGATGTTATATTTACGAAGTTCAAAAGATAAGCGTTATACTTCATAGTCTAATTCCCTAATACTATGATCATACAAATATGACCATGTCACATCACTAGAGTATCATACAATATGTATAGTATATATAGCTTCGCAGTTGTGTTTTCAATATAGCACGACTTGAAAGATACGTTAGGAATGAAACAGTTCAAGTCAATTTTACTAACCTCAAGAGGAAGGATGATGTCGTCGTTGTAGTTCGCTTCTTCTTCACATTCTTCAGTTCTTCGGAGTAATACTTGTATGTCTCAACATTCCTAGACTTTCTAGTCTAACCTAAACGAAGTTGACTCAAGTATATAATCAAGCGACTTTAGATGAGTTTTGACACACTAAAATATGACAACAAAACTTGACATACCAACGCTTGGTGAGTTCAACCGAGCTATGCTCTAACAGATTCTTCTAAAAGGTATGTCTATAAACTTGAGTAATCTTTATGATTTCATTATATGCTTGATGCCATGATCCATTAATATCAAAAATATTCTTGTTTTTGTTATTGGTACTCTTATTTTTCGCTAAGTTATTTGGTGGAGATCCGTGTATCATCATGATTAATTATTTAAACACTTACTTGAAGTTAAATACCAAATGTTTCTGAAGACAGTAATTTATATCTCTTATACATGTTGAGTCACTGCTCCATAGAGATGTGTCCATGGCAAAAGTGTATGTGACTTTCTTGTGATAATGGTTATGACTGCAAATTTCCCTAGTAGTTGTCATAATTGTCTTCTATGCACCTATAAATTAAAAGAGTCAGTATAGTTATATACGACTCAAGGTGTACCACATCGTATGTGAGTCCCAATTATAATAACTCGATATGGGTATCAACACTTCTTATGCTCTTTGTAGAGTTCTCCCTGCCTATCTGACTCCTAAGCAAAAGATGAGAGCAGGATCCATGAGAATTTATACATAACAAGCTAAGAAGGATATGTGCTAGATAATCTATCTAATCATAATGTTGATTGAAAATGCAAGGGTACCAAAATACACCACCAACTTTTTCTCAGGCTACCTGTATGGACTAAACCCAAATACAATTCCGAGAGTTACAACTTAATGAATCTCAATCATGAATTATATGAAGAGTTTTTATCTCTTTCTCTTACAATAAATATGTAAACGGAGACAAGTTCGTGAACCTGATTATACAGTGAGAGTACTTGGACGATTCCAAAGATCAATATCCAAGATCAATCAAGTTGTATCCAACAATTACGATGGACGTATCTACTTTAATTGATGTACGTACAACCTGTGATATTTCAATTATAAAGAAAAACAATATAATGCGGAAAAAGAAATAACACAGACACCAGAAATTTTGTTAACGAGGAAACCTCAAATGCATAAAAACCCTGGGACCTTGTCCAGATTTGAACACCAAACTGTATTAAGTTGTTATAGACTCTAGCCCACTATAAAAACTTCGGCCTGGAATGTAGTTGAGACCGAATCCACCGTCACAGTAATTCAGTTACAGTCGCGCTCCTTACGCCTCTTGAATCTCGTAAGGATCTGCGTAACTGATTCCCTTAGCTGACGTCCTTTACAGTCTAAGAGTTGCTTCAACTCAATTAAAGACTTTAAACCAATCTTCCTCCCACAGATAAGCATATATGTGATTTCCTTTCTGATCAAAAGATCAAGGTAAGATAGGAAATCGTTCGCAATAGACAAATTCTTGCAAACCTCCAAATCCGGTACTTACAACTTCCGAAGAGCAGACTAGATTATTATTCACCTCACAAGTAAAACCTACTCTAATTTCAACAAAGAATCGTTATAGAGGAATATACATGTGGAATCACAAAGTCTGAGACGAAGAAACTTTATGATTTCTATCTATCTTGCCTGATCGGAGTGAGACTCAATAATCAGTAGCAAGATCAGGATACACGAACTATCAAGATAAAGATAGTCAGACCTAGCTTCACGAATCCCTAAGCAAAGTCTTTTTAGTCGCTAAACCTAAAAAGGTTTAAAGGAGATGACGACTTTAGTTTACAACTAGGACACACAAGAAAAGTGTCGAGGATTCAAAAATCCCAGTTGCTTGAGGTTCTCCTTATATAGACTTTCAAAATCCAAGGTTGCTTTAGATTTAAGCTAAGGTAGCTTTGGAATCAAGCAATCAATATCCAACATTAGATGAATTTTTGATTTGACATTAACACAACAAAATATACACTCTGGTTAGGATGTATTGTAATAGAACCATTATAATGACTTGTTCATGAAAGGTTAGCCGAAATTAGCTATACGAACTATAAGCTTAACCATTTTCATATAAAACTTTAAGACTTTAATCTTGAGTCACAACCACGGGTTATAATGTGATCAAATATATCTAGATGTGTTTTTTAGAGAGTTGTTCAAATATCGATTATCTCATAGAAATAATTGTGATGCATCTGAAATATTCGACTGGGTAAGTACGTGTACTTACTTTCCAGTTCGTGAGTTATTTTTATCATGGTACGTGTACCGGGTTTGTATACCAGAAAAAAAAAAGAGTTTAGGAGTCCACATAGCTTTTTCGGTATGCATACTAGGTATGTTTACCATCCTGAGTTCATGAGTCAACAAACTTTTTTAGGTTTGCATACTCGGTATGTGTACCAAAAGTCGTTGCCGAACTATAGATACACTGGTACGTGTATTAGGTACATGTACTATGGCTCCGGAACTATAACAGTTGCGCCAATATGTAAGTTGGTATGTGTACTGTCATGTATCCAAATTTACAGTAATTCTATATCTCTTTAATTATCAATTTGAAACATTCCCGAATAACATCAATGGACACATATCACTGTTCCATGTTATTTTCAAATGATTAACTATTGTTCTTAACCAAATTCATCAAGTATGAACAAATGTTCTTAAGCTTAGTCAACATATTTCGAGAATAATTAACAAGATAAACTTGACTCGAAATTTCTGTTGTGCATGTAAAGTCCACTTTATTCATGCGACATAATCTCATAGATAGAAAGGTCAGTCTTCACTTACCTTTTGTTAATGAAGTTCTCCAAAAGCTTCGGTTGATCTTCGCCTTCAAACGGTAGAACGCAGTGATGCCTGGTACTCAACTACACACTTTTATCCTAATCCGAGACTTGACTAACTGTAGACTAGATATCAAGATATAGTTTTGATCAACTAAATTTGAAAATAATATTGAGATAGAAACACTTGTGAGTTCGACCGAGCAATGCTCTAACATTGATATTTAAACTTATGTTACGATTTTTGGGTAGAACTCTCAAGACATGATAATGAAACAGATTACAGGTACATCATTCATCATAGTTAAGAGATAATGGATCAAATATGAAGTACTCATGGTAGACAAACAAATCTGGCTAATGATCCATTTACATCGAGTATGATTCATTTTTACCTAACTTGATTTGTGTTTAAGTTCTTAAATATACATATTAGAAGAAGCAAACAAAGTCGATGACTTCTTTTTTTTTTTTTTTTACCACAAAGAAGAAATTTCGAGTTCAAGCTTGTCTTGTTTAAACTCTCGAAATATGATTCAAGCAATGATTGTTCATAGATCATTAACAATCTTGGTTAAGAACAATTTATTGTTCATGGACTATTTTTGTTTCAAGTTGATCATTTGAAAATTTCCCAACCAATGATATTTATTATTCATGATCATTTAGAAAGTTTCAAATTGTTTAAAGAGAGTATTCAAAACTTTTGTATTCTCGGCTCAGGGTAGGTTGGAAAACTATCTCGCAAACCATAGATATATGAGTTTCTGAAGTACAGGAAGGTTGGCCAACCGTGAAGTTCAAACTGGGAAAGTTCACGAACCTAGTTCGCGAACCGTTGACATTTGAATTTTGGGAAACAGGACAACTTGCCAACCTAATTCACGAACCGTAGAGTTCTGAATGAGACAGTTTGCGAACCAGTTCACCAAACCTCCCAGTCTGAATTTTGCAGATGCTCATAAACAATTTTTATAAAAAAATTTGGCATTGCTACAACTCTCATAAACACTTCTAAGACAACTTTCTTTATGTTCCCATGTTGAATGCAAGATATCATCAGCTGAAGATTCAACATAAAACACTTGTTTCTTGATAAGGTGAAGACTCAGAGACATCTCTTTGTTCACTATCGTCACTCATCTCAACGAAAATCCTTTGCCTCAAAACTTTTCCTTCTAATCTCACCCAAATGATAATGATTTATACTAATCATTATCAAACTAATCTATTAACTTAGCTAATTATAGTGAACCATTAAGCAAATTAGTGAGGGGTAGATTAGAAGTTATATAAATTACATGGATAAGGGTGATTCTTATCTACTATTTAAATCCATATTTTATCTTATTATCATATTCCCCGATTAATCAAAATATCCCCCAATTACGCGTTCTAAATAAACATTTGAGCAATGAACTAACATTCATAGCTGAAATACATGAAAGCATCGTTTTAATATATGCAACTCAAGTACAGTGAACGGTTTGTGCCACATACTCCGTAAGTAACATGCTCAACCCAGTAATGCTACATTCTCCGTACTCTATAACTTGCTCAACCCAATTTGTTTACTATGTCTTTCTTTTTCTTCTTTTTTTCCATCTTTATAAGGGAAGAATTTTCGTTTTCAAAGGAAAACAATTGTTGTAATATGCCAGGAAAGATGAAGGAACCGACGATCATGCCCCTTTAGAGGAAATCTTCAATGTATGCTGCACTTCGGTTGCTTAAATCTTAGTTCCACACCAATGCTGCACCTCTTGTAGTAAATAGAATGCACGCAACATCTCTGTAATTTGATACAGTTTGAATTCATCATGTTTAGGTAAGACCATCACGATATTTATTTATACAAAAATAGAATGTAATAAGTGTGCCAAACTTGAAATGTACATTATGTATAAATAAAAATTGATCTCGTATCACCTTATTGAACAACTTGATCAATATCCAAGGTTTACCAAAAACTGTATTAATACAAAGTAAGCAGCCAGGCATATCCCACTATCAGTTCCATGCATTAATAACGTGTTTGGATACCAAAAGCAGAAGTGCTTTTGCTTTTTCAGAAGTAAAAGTTAGAAGCAGAAGTCAGAAGCAAAACTATTTTGTTTCACAAAAAGCTAACTTTTTTGCTCCTAGAAATCATTCTGAAAAATTATTGCCAAGCTGATTTTTGATTTTTCGACTTCCAGAAATCGAAAAACAACTTATTCTGAGTTTACATCCAAACACCATGTAATGGAGAGCCGGAACAGTTGAACTATCGTTTTCTCTGGAGTCCTAAAATTCGGAACTGAGTATATTTTTAGCAGTCATATGACTCATCACCAACGCCAAAACCACATAATGGGTATTTTTGGTATAATTAATCAAGAAGTTAATTAGGGTAAAAACACTAGTAAGAGGCGACGCGACGCGATGTTACCTAACCTAATTTACCAAATTTACTGTATTAAGTTTCCTTAAACCACTCAAACTCTATTCAAACCCTTTCCTGTTATATTTCTCTTTTCTTCTCTTCCAATTCTTTTCATCTTCTTCTCTGTGTATGGGCGTTCAATTCTCTCATTACAGGGTTCGTTGTTCTCAGTAAAGGTTTAGGGTTTTTTCGTTTTCGTTCAATTCACATTATGGATTTTGAGAGAAAAGTGTTTGTTGGAGGACTTCCATGGTCGGTAACTGAAGATATTCTGACTGATTACTTCAGCAAGTTTGGAGAGGTTGTTGAATCTACTATTGTAAGAGATAAAGTCACAAGAAACATCAAAGGGTTTGGGTTTATTCTCTTCTCGGATTCATCTTCTGTCTATAAAGCTCTTGAAGAAAATCACACCATACTTGGAAGAGTGGTTAGTTTAACAATACCCATCTTTCCGTTTACATCTTTAATTCAGTATTGCTTGTTTTTTTCTGAATTCATATTGCTAGTTCATGTTTTTTCTTAATTCTGCATAGTCTAGGTTTAATTTGTAGTTTGGATGTTGATTTGATTTCGACACAACCTAATAAGCAGAGGTGGTTCCAACATTCAGATAAGACCCTTTTGTTTTGTGTCCGGTCTCTTGCCTAATATTGTGTTTACAAAAAGAGATATTAGGTCTCTAGATAAAATTTGACAAAATCTATCTCTTGAATGATCTTTAGTCCAAGTAAATTTGACAAAATTGAAAATTTTAAGTACCCAAAGGAGAATACTGAAATATGGGATTGTTCTTGTGTTCATTCCATTCCTAGGGAGTGTACCCAGAAGCCATAATTTGCTGTTTTGGGTGAAATTAAACTTATATGGTATGGTGGGTAGGGGGATTTGATAGCCTGTGAGAGGTGCAATCGCTTGCCACCATAGGTTTGGTGGGTCTTGCACTAGTAATTTGGTATTGGTTTTGTTTGACAAGATTTTTTTTTTCCTTCTATGTTTATAGAGTTTTTTTGTTTGTTTTCTTTTTGGTGTTTAATAGGTAGATGTGAAAAGAGCATTACCAAGAACTGAACAGCAAGTCGACCGTTCATATCAAACACATGCTAACAGTTCAAACAACAGTATTAGTGTGAGTGATGATGTTCATAACAATGACTGGTTTAAGACTAAGAAGATATTCGTAGGTGGACTGTCTACTATAACTAAAGAAGAACTGAGTAGTTTTTTTGGAAAATTTGGTAATATTACCGATGTTGTCGTGATGTATGATAAATTTACTCAGAGAGCTAGAGGTTTTGGGTTTATTACTTTTGAGTCGGAAGAATCTGTAGAGAAAGTCATGCAGCAGAATCACTATGAGATGAACGATGTATCAGTGGAGGTCAAAAGAGCTATACCTAGAGATGGGAACAATAATAGTCATCACTTGGGTAATGGTTTTGGCACTCTTGATGGAAGAGGATATCGTCATGATAGTAATGCATGGGCTGGTCATCACTTTAGTACTGGTCCTAATCACTTCAGTTCTTACCCGCCGTATGTTCCTTTTTATCCCCCTACTGGTGCTAACCATATGTTTTTGCCTGGATACGGTATGGTTCCCGTGAATCGCTTTGGAGCCGCAATGCCATACTACAATGGATGCAACTATCCCAGTTACGTGAATGATGCAAGAGTTGGTGTAAATCAGGTTACTGACAGGACTGATGGATCAGCTGTGATTGACGAACAAAATGGAGGTAACAACGAGTAATACAGTTTTAACTCTCTTGACATAACTAACTTTTGATCAAAGTTGAGTTAGATTTTCTTTTCCGCTTATCCGTGACTATGGAGGATAGTGATCTTCTTTGTAAAGAAGTTTATTTATATAATTTTGCAAATTGGATGATTTATTCTTATTATTTATGTCTATTATATCATTGGTGACATAATAAGTATATGGTTATAGATATTGTCTGAAATAATCCTTAGAATTCTTAAACTTTGCAGTATGCACCGTTGTATGTCTCTTCCTCTTTAGTCTTTAGAGAGCATTTTTGGTTCTGATTGAATAATGGTGAATTCTTGTTGGGTAATTAATGCTGGGCTTGCATTGATAATGAAGTGAAGAGGTAACTGGGTTATATAGTCTTGAAAGGAATACAACCCTCAAGGCCTCAACCCTTCATCTAATTGCTGTTTATCAGTTTGTTTGGTTATTGTGTTTTTACCATAGTTTAGTCTGCAAGAAGATGTCAAGAATGAAGCAGCTGTAATCTATAACTTACAAAAGCCATGGGTTCCATTATATTTCCTCGTAGAAACATAATGGGTCATGAACTGAACTGGCAAGTTCATTGGTAAGGATCTCAGAGATAAAATTCCCTAGAAATGTTGCAAAATTAGGATACACTTGGAGAGTAATGGCTGGAATTGCTGTGAATTGGAGCCAGGCCTCCTGAATTTGGCCCATTGATTACTGAAGAAACAATAGAAATGCCATAGTAGGTAGATGCAACTTGACTGGGTTAGCATATGCTCCTAGATGCTATGAGATGGGAGTGGGTATTGCTGTATGATGCTAGATAAGAGACGTGGTTTAAGATATAGTTAAGCTCTCTGCACTCTGCAGTTTGTCAGAATATTTTTTTTCCCCGACCCCCTTAAAGATTTAGTTGAACCCTCGACTGGCTGAGTTTATGGTTTCTCACTGGAGCTGTAAAACTCCTAGAGGACCCATAAACCCAATAAAGTGTTCCCATCTGAGAGACATCCTTAATAATAATGGGCATAACCAAACATCTTCTTTAGAAGAAATATATTCTCCTCGAACCAAAAAATGTGAAAGAAACAGGTATCGCATTGGCACTAGTCACTAGTGTATGATGTCAAAGCCTGATATTGACATGATTAAATGAGAGAATTTCTCTTATGGTTGATAGGTTGCTGTACTTAGAGAAATTAAATAGGTTAGATGAACATCTTTTTCTTAACCTTGTTAGTAAAGTCAAAAGATGCATGGGTCTCTGTTTTGTACTCTCATTATGGATCCCTTAAATGAAAATTGATGGAACAAAAAAAAAAGAAAAAAAAAGAGGAGAGCAAATGAATTGTTTTTTCAGGGTCTTGTTGTGGTCACAATACAAACTTAAGAAGAAGAAGAAATGGAGTAGAGGCTTTGAATTCCTCTTACTCTTACTACCCACCACCACCTAAAAATGTTCAATTTGTAGCAAACAAATGTCTTTCTTTTCAATTCCCTACTCTTTGTTGGATACAAAATTTGTGAAAGACATTAAGGAAGATTAGGGGGTATTATTTTTTCATACTTTTTGCATTTTCTTTGGTTTCTTTATCTAATAGGGAGAAAAATCCAATGTGGGTTTGTCTTTACACACTAGATTTAGAAGTAAAAATTGAAGTGACATTACACCATCCATTTATATTAGTAGAGTGCAGTTAATAGTCTTAAGAGAAAAAGTTTGTTGCAGGAGGAGGGCTGCTTTAATGGAGGATTGGGAAACTTTAAAAGTAACGAATGTCATGTGAGCTATCAATCTATCTGTGGGCATTTTCTTTTGCTCTAGGGACATAAGACAGACTAGTACTAGTCATCATCTTAATAACACTACTACTACTACCGTAACTTCTCTTGTCACTCTCAAAATTAGTTGCTATCACTACTACCCCTTCCTTTTCTTATAGCTGACCTCCCCTACTGTTCTCTATGATCTTGCATTAGATTTTGTTTGGATTTTGTATGAGTTCACACGTGATGCTCCTTCAAAATTATGAACCACAAATCAACAGCATTAACTTCTTTCTTTCCTTATCTCAGAGTCTATGGTTTGTAGCTTCTACTAAATTTTCCATCATTAAAATTTGGGCTAAACAACAACAACACAGAGATGTTCTGTACCAGGGGGGGAGAAATGGAATTTTTATGGAGTTACTAGACTCCAAAATTAATCCCAACTGTGTAGTCATGTATATTTTTGTCTTACGTGTGGAAATATTTTGTTAGTCAGGTTGAGAGGTCCAGCTTCATTAGAGCTGTAAAGTGTAAGCAACTAACTAAATTGATATCATTGTTGTTTTGACAAAATTTCCCCAGAAGTCTCTCAACCGTGTTTTCATTTTTTTGACCAACCTCAGAAATAAATGTGATATGATGTGATGACGAATGAATGAATTTTGTTAATCATCTTATTATAAACAAGATTGTATACGCACGTGCAATCTGGAAATGAGCCTGTCATTTTTATCTTAGGAACCCGGATTTAAGTTTAGACATCACTTTTATTTATAATACGTAATTAGTATGGGCATGAGGGAGGGGCAATTTTCGAAATCTAAAATTTGCAGCTTCATTTGTGCCCTTTATAATGGTATATAATATAATATAATATAATAATAATAATAAGGGCAGCTAGCTAGCTAGGTTCTTTAAAGACTCTAAAACCCCGTCCAGTTTGACTTCGTTTGACTCATCACTAAGTCAGATGTTTCACGAGTTTCTTCATTCTTTATTTTTGGGGCTGATTTGGTGTCTCTGGAGAGTGGAGACTTGACTCTCGAGTCGTGCATTTATTTGACTCATACGGTTCCAAGAAAGAAAACAAACCATCTGAAATGTGCACTATTATTGTTAGCTGAATGTCTATTGTTGCTAGGACGATTGCGCTGTCCTGTGTCTGGTCTCCTCGTCAAAATTATGAATTTCGAGTTCAATGTGGCTTGTTCGCGGTGGTTGTCAACCATTTTGCTATTCTGAAAGCTTCTAATAAGTGCGTATTCATGAATGAAGCTCGGGTTGCGGCAACTCTAGGTCTTGTGACAGAATTTTGTATTAGCAGAAATCTCAACTTCAAACGGGAATTCGGTGAAACTTGATCAACTTAACCGACATTTTTTTGGTACCACGTATACTGCTAGACTTTAAGGTTGATTCTAATGTGATCATAGGGATAATACAATTCGGCACCAAAGATGCCTGCCCGTGGTCCAGAAAATAATTATAAACTGGAAATGAGATACTTAAGTTTCAGATATTTGATGTACTCGAGAGTCGATAATAGAGAACATATAACAACGTGAAACCAGCCAATGAGATTGTTCCATGAACCATGGTTCAGGACCATCTGGTCTGTAAATTCAGTTCAGTTTCAACCAATTTGAATGGTTGGGGAGACTTCATGAATTCTGAATCCCAAGAAACTGAGGTACTTAGAGTCTCCGGATTCGGGTAATATAGTGCATATGAAAAAGTTTAAATGGAAAATTGAAACTCATAGTGTTTTTACCACTTGAGGTAAGTAGTTGGGTTTAAACTTTAACAACTTAAAAGCATTAGGTGTTGAGGTACACATAGTATTAATGGTTTTGCTGGAAATTTCATCCATCTTCTCTTCAATTCATTAGTGGTCCCCTCTGCACCAACAAGAAAAACAATTGCTTGTACTAATCGATTTTGTGAGTAAATTTGAAGATAACATTAACACAAACTTAAGTCTTCAAGCTAAAGTACACTTAGATAGTGAGATTGAGTTCATTGTCTAGTGTATTAAGTAAGATACATGTTTTGGAAACCCATTTGAAGAAAACATTGAGCGCTAAAGGTAGTTGTCACTTGTCCAATGTTAGTGGGTGATTATACTAGTGATCAGAGTTCGAAATTCGTCAGTATCAGATCTTTGCGGATCAAAAAAGAAAGAAAAAAAAGGTAATTGATAGTTAATCGCGTTAAATCAAAATTTTACTTCGGAAAGGATGTCATGGGCGAAGCTAAGTAAGGATAAGTATAAAAGCCTGAATTATTCTTTTTCTTTAACCCCAACGAAAGTAAATTTTTTTATGTTTTACCTCGTCCCCTCCATAGAATCCTAGCGGGAATGAGACTTTTGTTTATGGATTAATGAGTTGATAGACATATCTCATTTGTTAGTGTTTTGGTTATGTCATTTTAATGTATGTACTTTGTATTGAAAAGGACTAAACCAATAAGGCCTGTTCCCATAAATTGTAGCCTTATCCTTGTTTTGTCTCCTTAGATGAAGAATAACAAATATCCTGATTATTATTTTTTAGATTTTTTCCTTTAATTTGAATTTATTTTTTCTTTTAAGTACCTTCACTTTAAATCTCACTCGGTATACGTATACTATAGGATAGCAATGTAGTTGGTGAATGGACAATGTTGAATTGTCACATTTCATACTCATATATATGGAAAGCTAGGGTTGCATATGGACCACTTGACTAACGTAACATTTCTTGTCTTAAAAACATACAGCACTTCGTTCTTCAAAGACATGAGCATATAGAATTTTTGGGTACTGGACCACCTGCGCAATGTGCATGGCAAACCATGCATGGTTTTGAATGCTGTTAACTTAATGCCAATTAAAAGGTCCTTAATCTTCTTATGAACACCTAGTATAATTAAGAGCAACTCTTGTTCAAGAAAATCTACATTCAAAGCCGGCTTGACGTTGATGATTTTAGAAGTAAAACAAAAGCTAGCCCTATCCTTGGCCGGCTTGATTGTTGATCTAGTCTAGCATATTCTTCCCGCAAAACGTACCAGAAGGCATATTCTATAAACCATGCACCATGACGGATTTAACAGAGATGCTTCTAGTTTATAAAGGCTTACATTAGTTGGCGAAATAATGAAGTACTGTAATGGGTAGGATTTAAAGAAAATGGGTGATCAAAAAGTTGTGTTAATCACCGGTTGTGCAAAAGGCGGTATAGGTTATGAATATTGTAAAGCATTTGCCGAACAAAGATGTCATGTTTTTGCTACTGATATTTCAAGCCGAATTCACGAACTGTCAGACCTCCCAACAGAAAACGTCGAAGCATTAGAACTCGATGTAACTTCAGATGAGAGTGTAAAATCAGCAATATCAGCAGTTATAAAGAAGTGCGGTAAAATAGATTTACTCGTCAATAATGCTGGTATCGGAAATACTGGTCCGTTAGCAGAGCTTCCATTGGAGATTGTAAGAAAAACCTACGAGGTGAATACAACAGGGCAGTTAAGGATGGCTCAACATGTTGTACCTCACATGGCTTCGAGGGGTTGCGGTCGCATAGTAAATATAGGAAGTGTCGTAGGGAAAGTACCGACTCCATGGGCTGGTTCTTATTGTTCTTCAAAAGCTAGTGTTCATGCAATGTCGGATACTTTACGTGTAGAATTAAAGCCATTCGGAATCGAGGTAATATTGGTAGTTCCTGGCGCCATACGTTCCAATTTCGGGCAAGCAAACGTAGAAAGATTGAAGGGTTATGAATGGAAACTATACAAGGAATTCAAAGATGACATAATTGAACGAGCAAAGGCTTCTCAGACAAGTAAAGCCACTGATGCAACAATTTTTGCACGACATGTTGTGAAGAAGGTATTGAGTCCTAAACCACCAAAACAGATAGTGTTTGGACATATGACTTGTTTGTTTGCTTTGCTTTCTTGGTCACCTCTGTGGGTTAGAGATCAATTCTTTTCGAATCGATTTAACCTAAACAAGAAGTCGAATCTCTAAGTTACGATGCCTCTTCATTAATAATAACTGAATGTTCCTTCTATTTATGTATTTTGATTGATCATTGATCAAATATTTTCGATAAGTCCAGTGAACATACTTTGACTCAGTCAATCTCGGTGAAACGTTTTAATCCTTTGTTAGTGACAATGGGGTTGAGATCAAAGAGATATTATTTATCAAAAGCAAACACAAAGGAGATAGTAAACAGGAAAAAGCTGAGGCAAAAACAAAACCCACTCCCCATCTGCTTGCCACTAAAAGGTCGATGAAAATGAAAGGGAGAATGTGGCAGGAAAAAACAAAGGACTCACTTAAGGCCATGCATTATTCCTCTATTAAAAGCTATTGGAGTTGCAGTAGTGGTTGATGGATTTTACTCATCATTACTACAATCAAAAGAAAAACCCATTCCCTCTCCTTCGTACTACAAACTCCTCTCTTTTTTCAAACCCAAATAATTCACTCAAGAAAATCTGTCTCCATGATGAAAATCCCCCATCTTCATGCACATTTGCATGCAAAACTTAGTAGAGGAAAAAACAGAGAGAAAGGAATCCATTTTGAATCATTATACAATAAAGCTTGACACCACCACCACCACCACTGCAAACACACATGAAAAAAGATGAAAATTATAAATGACTTACAGATGTTTTTCATTACATGAATTTGTCTATTAATATCTAGTTTGATAATTAAAATTCTACTTAGTCGCATTACAATTGTCCACAATCCACAAATTAGTGTGTAGGGTTTTATGGTGATATGTAAAGATAAATAAATTTATGTCTCATCACAAAAAGCTTGTTTCTAGGGGGCCATTTCCTCATCATTCTTGGAATATTTTCAGTTTAATAGAGAGACCCACTTCTCACTTTTCGTATGGAACAGCAGGCATTGAGTGTTTGACTACATCCAAAGCTCCATTACAAACTAAAGAGAATATAGAGATCTGGAACATAAGAAAAGAAAAACATTGATTTTAGATTTTATTATGTTTTTTTAACTATAATGGTGAAATAAGTGGAACTTCTATTCTTTTTGTTCTTCTTTTCCAATTTCAATAATGCTTTTCCCATTTCTTGTTTGTGTATTTGAAAAGTTGGATTATGGTGATTTGTGAATATATTTGCACTATTATTTTGATGGACTAAACTATTAATTGAATGACCTGTTAAGGCAGAAACTGTTGTGCAATTAGCTAAATTAGTAGTAACAAGAGCCACACTCACATCAAATGACCAACAATATAACCCACTTTCTGTTAATTCACTCTTGAAATAAGAGAAAACATAATCACCTTTAAACACGTAATAGTGTGTTCTTGTCTTTTAAGAGACATTTTAGTCTTTTAATGAGGATTCAACTAAGTCAATATTGTTGACCAAACAGTCAAGGTAAGGTTGTCTAACCAAATTTGTTAACAAAAATTGTATGCATTACCTTCCTTTTGAAATGCATCATGTTTCCTCCTGTGATAAATGCAAGGGTTATGTTTCCGATCTTTTTCTTGTTTTGTTTTACGAGGAAAAATAATCTCGTCGAGCTTATAATGATAGTATGCAATGACAGAACCAAAACTTGTTGCATGGGGATAAATGGATTCAACAAAAGAAGCACCACCTTACAAATTGTTGAGCTTATAAGGATAGTATGCAGTTACGGAGCCAAAACTTGTTGCCCGGGACAAATGGGTTCAACAGAAAAAGCACCACCGTACAAATTGGTGGCAGTAGGCCGCCTGGGACTTTTAGACGCTTTTTCAGTTACAAAAACTACCATGAAGGTTGTAAAATGCTTTAAATCTATGGTATTACTATTTTGTTTCTACAAATATTTGATATTTATAAAAATAAAATAAAATGTATTATCGCTGTAGGATTCCTCTCCGATCCTGTTTTCAGATCTATTACTAAAGTATTTTAAGGCAAGTTATAAGTACTTATGTAAATTTTGTATTTGATCTAAACCAATTATGGTAATTTAATAAAATTTAGAGGAGTGGACAAATACAAATAATCCTAAAATACTAAGTAAATAAGGGAATTTGAGATTCTAGGAGTTCTCAGGTAGATTCTAGTTGTCCTCCCTGGTCCTCAAGTAGCTCCTTACTGATAGTATGTTGTCCAGTTAAGGTCATTTCACGTGTGGAGATAATGGGTCAAGCCATTAAGGTTTTCATCCAACCATTTGTTGTTGATGGCGGATGTGTTACATATATGCCGGCAAATCTACTAATTAAAATTGACTTCTAAAAGAGCTGTTGTCTTCGAATTTTTGAAATTCAATGTTGTGCTCATTCAGTTTCATTGCATACTAGAAAACTGCTTCTGTATCATTTAGTTCTAGATCTTCTTCGTTGTTCCATCTTGAGGATTCTCCCTTAGCTTCTGCATCATCAATAAGAGTCATATATATAGTAGAGTCACAAGTATCTGATTGCTTTAGTAAAAAAACATTTATCATATATAACATGAATTTAGGATAGTGATAAGTACTTAGTTTAGTTATTTTGAGAGTAATATCATACACTGGGTCACAAGGTTATACTCTATGATGTTAAAGTTCATAGTAGTGACTATCATAAAGACAGTGTAGTCCAACTATTCTGATTCTTTTTGTTAAGAACTTTGTTGGATCCAGCATTCTAAATATGCCATGTGATGGTATTGCATAAATCAGGCCAACCCATTTCAGCTTCATTCATGATAAATGTTAAAGTTTGTTGATGGTGGATTTTTGAAAAAGGTTAAAATCATAATTTTGTATATTTCTGACCTAGCTTTAGACGAGTATGTGAAATTCATATTTAAAAGTTAGACATGAAAGCTCATGTCACGATAATCTCTGACTGAGTGTATAGCCTCTTCAGAGCGCATAAATATGCAATTATTAAAGCCTCTCAGCCGAGTTTTCAATATTTTGCATATTTCATCAACAATACTGAGCAATTCCAGTATTCACTTCTGTATAGAATCGAGAATGATTGGACGACTCCTAGATGGATTGACCACTAGTATAGAGCAATAACGTTTTCAGGATGTCGAAAATGTTCCCTGACTATGCAAAATAAACATTCAGAACGAGTATGATGCTTCAATTCACGACTTTTCCCAGCAGAATTCCATGGATTAGTAATAAAGATTCAACTTTCGGGCATATGGGCTTCCACCGAGTGAGCCCCGAGAAAATGGTGCGAGTATACTTATGAATAATGCACGAACGAGCACCCAAAAATATGGACTAACGAGGAAATATGAAGAGCTAAGAAAAGTTGGAAAATATATATATAAAAGAGGCGTCATGGGACCGGGCCCACCGGCCTTCCGGCCATGCCACGGCCATGGACGGTCCCACGCCTCTCCAACTCTTTGTTTTATTATTATTATTATTATTATTATTTCCCTCAACTCTGGACGGTCCCACGCCTCTCCAACTCTTTATTTTATTATTATTATTATTATTTCCCTCAACTCTTGACTCACACATTCAAGCAAACTCCTAATTCTCCATATTTCTCCAAATATTGCTCAACTCTCCAAAAAAGCCTAATCCCACGACTATTAGGTCTTTTTTTACCAATAATATGAAAAAAAAGATTATTCTAATATTCTAAATATTGGACGTGCGAGCAAAAAACCCTAATTGCTCATTCAAGCAAAAATTAAGAATTTTAGTCAAGATCTTTTAAAAATACAAAATATTGCACAAGTGTCCAATAAAATACCTAAGATTTTCAGGAATGGACGCGTGAGGGACATGATGGCCCGTGCACCACCATGACCGGACTTAGCCGGTACCTTGTCCATCATGGCCGGACGGTCCCACGTCTCCTCATTATTATTTTAAATATTTATCCATATTTTTCATAATTCTCCAGTAATTCTCCATATTTTAGTAAATCTTTTTTCATGGACACTCTTCCTCACGCTCGGACGTCCATCCACCACTAATGGTCGGCTCTCATTCCCATTGGTTGTCGATATTCCTTAACCCACATTGGACAACTCTCCATCTTTAGGATTCAGGGTTCTCCAAAAAATTAGGGTTTCAAATTTACGATAATTCGATAAACGTCGATAACTTTTATATTGATCCAGCAATCAATATTTTTAATTAATTTTAATGTTTGGTCCTGCTACCAATATTTTAGTTGCTCGACTGTCTGAGAGCAACATGATTTGGACGGCCATCTAATCGGCCGATCATCCAATATTTAATTGGATCAGCCATCGATCATCCAATATTTAATTGGATCAGCCATCGATCATTCAATATTTAATATTCTAATTCCTACTTTTTCATCCGAAAATTCATGACATATTAGATCAGGAATGAGCACTCTACAAAACTCAGCAACATATGATTTCTTGTCAAATGTTCGACATATCAGAATAGGTCCATGATCAAGCAATCTCATTGGAATCTCATCGATCCAAATTATCAGAACATTATTGTTGCCTCAACTGTTAAAATGATACATCAAAATTCACCAGACTTGACGTCTGTGTATTATTACTGTCCTGGAAAATACCTTATATATGCTCAATCCATGAGTCTCAGAGCATATCGCATTCGTCCATTATGCTCGACTCATCAAGGCTAAGACTCAGGGCCTAGTCAAGTCAACAATTGACCAATTAAATACACGTGTGCCTTGCAGACTCCACATTCATGAGACATCAATCATGTCATATGGGGGATATTCACCAGGGTTTTGGTCTGGTGGCCTACAACACGTGTGTACATCCACGATGAGAAATGTGAGTAAGTCATGCAAGCAGTTGAAGGAGTTAGCAAAGTAGTGGATGGAAAATCAACCAATTCTCACACGCATGTGGAACTGGTTAAAACACGATTTCCATTTTCCCATTCTTCCACTCCTCTGCAACTGTCACACTTACGGGAGATCAATGTGTTAAACTACTTCTGCAATATAAATAGATTCATCAATCTATGATTCACATAACTTAACTTATCTGAACCCCAACTTAATCAGAATCATCATATCTGAACTAATCTGAACTAAACAGTTCACTAAACTTGCAGAAGTATCCAAAACATCCACAATCCTTCAATCATCATTAATCTCACAGACTTCTCAGCTTCCCTCCTACAGATCGACACTCATCCCTCTTTGTGACCGAATTGAATCTGGAACGACCATTGTCTTGGTTTAGGCCAGAGTTCTAAAGATTTATCTCTCGAACTAAAAGCACCCCCGTGAAGTGCATCTGTTAAAGGTTTAGGAAATTTGCTCAACTAAGGATCATCCTGTTGTACAGCCCTCCACTTTTCCTTAAAAACCAACAAATCGTTTTCACCCATCAACAGAGTTATTCTTAACATAATACATGGTGAAGTTGAGGTGGTTCCGCACTTGAGATACAAAATTGCAATCCAGGATTTGATGAATTAAAGATTTATTATGTTCAGTGCATACAAGTATTATTGATGTGAGGAAGAATATAAGCTACACTCGTACTATTATGGAGTGTCAAGTGAGTTATTTTCTATACAAACATTTTGATAGAAGGTGAGACTTTCAACTTTCATATTACGCTTCAATCATAGATTCATTTAAGTTGTTATTTAACATGTTGTATGAGAATCACGAAGAATCTGTCATTTGTGTCTGTTGATGATGGTTTTTGACAAGGGCAAAATTTGTAATTTCTTCTCTAATCCCGTATTAGAAACCCATAGTCTATGATTATAGGCTCCACCAACGGCCATGGGAGTTCTGTACTGATCTTTATGTCATGTCTAAGAATATATACGTGTTAGGGAATTGATAGAGAGACTTAGGAGCCAATTATATATATATATATATATATACTCACTTCTGTATCGAATCTACATTGATTTGATAGCTCCAAATGGCTTTCCTACCAGTATAGAGCAATACTGTCCTCTGAAGGCCACTGGTATAGGTTGCAACTCCTCCTAGGATGTTCTCTGATTATACAGAATATTCAGAACATAATCTTCATTGACTTTGTTCTCGAATAAATATCAAGCTCGTAAATGAATTGCCCACTAGTATAGAGCAACATCGAATCTGTTCTAAGTTACAATAATTTTATAGTGAGTTCCTTGAAATCGTTTCATATAAAATATTTACAATATTAGACTCCCATTGAAAAATATTGATTTATCACTGTAATGCCCTAAAATTAAGCTACTTAGTAATCTAAGAGATTAACTACATACTTAGACATTAAGAATCTAAATCATTTATTTCACAGATAAAATTTTTATACAAAGCTTAACCCAACACTCAGATAATTGTAAATGAAAGATATCTCAAGTTATATAAATAATAACATGAATGTATTTGTGTTTTAAAAAATATACAGACCTCCGTGGAAATGCTATCATGTCTAGGAATTAATAAAGGATTTTTGTTATATGGAAAGCCACAAATTCTGGGGGAAAGCTGACTTTAGTAAAAGAAAGTTGACTCAGAGTCGATAAAGGGGGGAAATAGAGAAAACACAATGTCGTCTCCTAACTAAGCTTTGACTTTGTAACTTCCCTTAAATACCAAATTATCACATGATTGTAAAGCATCACCATTTATCCCAATAATAAAATCTCTTTTCTATATATAAACCCGGTCGACATAAGCTACTTAATCATATTTTTGTTACTAAAATAATACTGTTAAACTTTCAAAACCATCTTTGATGTTTCCTTCATGTACGTAAGTAACATAACCATCTTAATTTGTTACTTCTAATATGGACGACGGTGGCAAACAATTGAAGTTTTAATCAATTTTCTTACATCAATTAATATGCTTCAAACTTCAAAGTATCTTTCAATCAGGAAACGCCCTCATCAAAATGTATCCATCAATTAATATCACATCTTATGATTGTCGTCTTTTTCTATGCTCATCGTTTCAACTGTGAATCTCATTAAATTGGGGTTATTATTTCGATGATGCAGAAAAACTAAAGTTTAACAGGCGTTTGTAAAAACGACTAAGTAGTAAATCAGTTTTAAACTTGTTAAAGTACATTCATGAGACATAAAAAAATGCGAGTAAATATCCTTTTTTTAATGGAATATGGATGAATATTCATATGGCACTGATCCGGGAAAATTAGGAAAGAGAAAGAGTGTTGATAAAAGAATGGTGTTATATTCCCCCATATTGACCAAAAATCAACAGATTATGACCAAAGTCAGCTTTCCCCCCAAAAGAATTGGCTTTCCCTATAACAAAAATCCAATAAAGAAACTTAGGAGCTAATTTTCAAGTTGCTTGAAGTTCACTCTCTTAGGGAAGCCAATCACGCAGTTGTTTTGTAGCGAGTTACATACCTAACGGAGATTTTGTTGAAATAATCCATAGTTCGTTTGCAGAAGATATGAAGAAGATAATTCAAGAGGATGCTGAAGGAGGAGTGTATCTGAGATAGTTCAAGTCAGAGAGTTTCTCTTGTTTTTGGTTTTTTGGTTTGTGGTGGTAGTGTAGTTTTCTTTCTTGTTTCTCCTTTTTTTTGGTTGGGTCTTTAACCCCTACCCCACCCCCTTTTCCAAAAAATAAATAAAATATACAAACCTATAGTGATTCACATACATCGCAAGATCACTAAAGCTTTGATCTAAGAAAACGAATATCTCCGCGTGCATCATCTCTTCTAATAACCGAAAGTTGATTTGGAAACGAGTGAGCACGTCATCCAAAAGGGTCCTCACCCCCAACCGAGCAGGATCCGAGAAACAATTTTAACTACTTTGCTTTCAAGTTCCATCTTCAATACCACATATATATTTGGAATATATCATGGAATAGTTAATCTAGTTAATCTAATAGCGGAGGGTTCCAATTTGTCAAGTTTATTTATGATTCATGCAGTGCGGAGCCAAAGGTTGACTAACCCTAACTATAAATTCAATAAAATTATTAAAAGATCCTCTTATTTATTTGATATTTCTTTTTTAGGCCACTTAAAGTTTTGGACTAAGTCCACAAAATCCATACACTCCTATAAAAAATATATTTAGCACCTCTTGAGCTTTTTTCTTGGCTCCGCCACTCGATTCATGTCAAAAAAACTTTGACGCTCCATCTAAGACGCTCCAAAAATGCAAGGCTTTTAATGAGGGTGTCATTTTACTTGGGGATGTACCAACCCCAAAGGCAATTGTTTTTTTGTCCTATTTGTATATTGGTACACCCCCAAACAAAATGGCACCCCATTAGCAACCTTGCAAAAATGTAATAGTGAGCTTTATGCGCTAGATTAAAATGGCACCCCATTAGCAACCTTGCAAAAATGTAATAGTGAGCTTTATGCGCTAGATTAGATTCCAAAGTATGTTCCAGAACCATTAAACCTTAATCTTTCACACTGACGGTAGAATGGTAGGCGGTAGCATATGCTACCATTGACGGTAAATGTCCAAAGATTTCTTCAATAGCACAGTGAATACCCACGGTAGATGATTTGACAAATTTCTGCAAATTGATGGGATGTTAGCAGGGAGTCAAGTGGTATTTTTCTCTTGACCAAGAATACTAGAATAGGTATTAGTATAGTGTAGTCTGTGGAGTCTGTAGTACGTATAATAATAATAACAAAATCATTCATTTTAGAGTAATTATCAACTACTAATTGATTATGAAGGGAGAAAATAGTATTTACCTTTAGATCATATTCATAATATGCGGAGTTTTGTACAGACTTGTGTACTGTATTTTGAAATGACTAGATAGAGAGTTGTCCTCCCTGTCAAATCTATCCATCTCTCTTTCCTGACCCTGATGGGAGACTGTAAAAAAGTAAAGAAAACAGTCCTTATTTTGGTTATCTGATATCCCCTTCAACAAAAACCCACTAGATTTCGTACAGATAAAAAGAAATAACTTTATTGATAAATTTACTGAATCTTATTAATGGTTTACGAATAAATCTAATGAACAAAAACCCACTTCAGTAAATTTACCAAAAAAGAATGAGAAAAAGACCCATCGGAGTAAAAAAGTGCAGTAGTAGTATTTGAACGAGCTGGCTGTCTTTGTACATTTGCATTTTTATCAGTAAGGTTTAAAGAAAAAGCAAAGTTGTAGAAGAGGATTAAGAGAGTGAGCAAAAAACTTAGTATTTTTCAAATACACAGATCCCTATGGAATTATTATTCAGTTGAGCTTACTATACTACTATTTCATTTTCTTTTCTTTGCTGAAGCTCATTCTTTTTGTTTAGTTTAAAGGGACTTGTCTTGTTCTCTTCTTCCTTTTGCTTATAAGTTATAGAGAGAAGAAAGAAGAGAGGATATAGTTAGTTTTTGTAGAGAGAACATTTGTGAGTTGTGGGGACTTTGAGAGAGTTTGAGAAGTAGTGCATAGATTGAAGAGTTGAGAATTTGTTTATCATTGTTATAGATTTGTTATTTTAGTTCTGCAGCTAGAAAACAAAAATAAACAAGTTTTTTTTCTTCTTGAAAATGGGTGGAAGAGATTGTAGAATGATTAGTTTATTTGCTTCCCAATGATTGAGTTCGCCTTGCAACAAGAAATCCTGTGTTAGAAAAATAGAAAAGATATAGAAGAAGAAGATGAAGTCCATGAGTAATGATAGCAACAGCAACAACAATAACAACAGCAGCAGCAACAACTGGTTGGGTTTTTCACTTTCACCTCACATGACCATGGAAGTTCCTCCAGAAACTCATCATCATATCAATAATCAACAACACCATCATCATCAAACTTCTTCTACTGCCGCAGTTTCAAATAACACTGTTCCAACAAGCTTCTTTCTCTCTCCACCTCATATGAATAACTCTGAAATCTGTTATGGAGTAGGAACTTGTCATGAAAACAGTGGATATTATTCTCATTTGAGTGTAATGCCACTAAAGTCTGATGGGTCTCTTTGTATCATGGAAGCTCTCAGTAGATCACAATCAGAAGGAGGTCTATATCTTTATCACTGTTTTCTCTCTTTAATTTTTTTTTTTTTTTGTTTTCATTATTCTCGACACTTTATCAACCTACCCTTTTGTCTAATATTGTTTGTTGTTTCTATGCGTGAAGGAATGGTGCCAACTTCATCCCCTAAACTGGAAAATTTCTTAGGAAGTGGAGCAATGGGAAATCCTCATCATCACTATGGAAACAGTGAAAGAGAAACCATGGCTCTTAGTTTAGACAGCATGTATTACCACCAAAACACTGAAACTCAAAATAATAGACAACAGCATTCTCTTAACTTTCTTCAACAACCACAAGATCATCATATTCAAGTCCAACAACACACATATTACTCTGGATTAACTGGTCATGAGATGTATCAAACTTCATTACAAGGAGAAAACAAAGAATCGCATCTTTCAAATTCTAGTCTTCAACTTCCTCCAATGGCAGAAGATGGTATTTCAGGTTTGAAAAACTGGGTAGCTAGACATTATCCTACTAATAACTCATCCATGGAACAAAAAATGAACACTGCTGGTTGTTTAACTAATGATGGAAGTGGGTCTGGTTCTGTTAATGCAATGGGTTATGGAGATTTACAGTCTCTGAGCTTGTCAATGAGTCCTGGTTCACAATCAAGCTGTATTACAGCATCACAACAGATCTCACCCACTGGTACTGCTGAATGTGTAGCCATGGAAACAAACAAGAGAGGGTCTTCAAAAATGGGTCAGAAACAACCTGTCCATAGGAAGTCCATTGACACATTTGGGCAGAGAACTTCACAATACAGAGGTGTCACAAGGTGAGTTCATTTTTTAGTACTGTTTTTTACTTCATTTTGTTATAATGATTACTTCTGCTGTAATGCTGTAGCATTTAAATCTCTAAAGAAACTTAATTATTACTCTTCTCTGTTCATACTAAGTTTAGTTGTGTTTTCTTATGTCATTAGGCATAGGTGGACTGGAAGATACGAAGCTCATCTATGGGATAATAGTTGCAAAAAGGAAGGACAGACTAGGAAGGGAAGGCAAGGTGAGTCAAAATGAAAAACCCCCATCATATCTCCTCTGTTTTGGTTATTAGTCTCTTTTTTTTTCTTTTCTTCTGTCTCTCTTTTATTGTGATTTATTATGTTCTTGACCTGACTTAGTACTATATCTATTTTGCTTTGTCATGTTCTTACTTGTTTGGGGGATGCCATTCAAATCAAATAATATCATTCAGTTTATCTTGGTAAGCTAGCTTTCTTAAATGTTAATCAAGTACTGTTTATCCTCAAAAATACATGTTTTTTCATTAATAATTTGCAATTAATCATTCCAAGTTATTGATGTTTCAGGGGGCTATGATATGGAAGAAAAAGCTGCTAGAGCTTATGATTTAGCAGCACTGAAGTATTGGGGACCTTCAACCCATATCAACTTTCCGGTATTATATTCGACCCGAATACCCCCAGTCTTTCCTAATGGGAAACCAACTTTTTGATCACTTAAAAATTTGCCATGTTTTCCCTATTTGGTAGTTGGAAAATTATCAAGATGAGCTTGAAGAAATGAAGAACATGAGTAGGCAAGAATATGTTGCCCACTTGAGAAGGTAAGAAAAAAAAAACAAACAAACAAACAAAAAGGCCTTCCAAAATTCTAACGCACTTTTCACTTTTATGGGACACTATGTTTAACTAATTTAGTTGTGTCATTACAGGAAAAGTAGTGGGTTTTCAAGAGGAGCTTCAATGTATAGAGGAGTAACAAGGTCTCACAGGTTTTGATTAGTATTTAAAACTTTAACTATGAAAAACAAAATCCTTTTTTATCTAACATATATCTTATTTTCATTTATCAGACATCATCAGCATGGTAGATGGCAGGCAAGGATCGGTCGAGTCGCCGGAAACAAAGACCTTTATCTTGGCACATTCAGTAAGACTTCTTTGCTAATCCGCGTTCTCTTTTAGTTGGCATGCTGTTGTAAGAACTCACTTTTAAAAGGTTTTGTTTTTTACAGTCATCTCCCCAATATCTTATAAGAAACTCCTTTTAGTAATTAGTGGTGCTTTATTTTTTTTCATAAGGCTGTTTTCATTTCCTACTTTGACGAAGAGAATATGGACAAGGCTGATATTTATTTTCAGTCTTAAAGCTTTTTATAAGGCTGCTGATATTCTTTTTTCCAGATCGGATGATAAAAGACAGAAAGTGTGTTTTATTAGAGGAATTAAAATCCAATTTAAGGTTTAACTTTTTCGGATTAAAAGTAGTTCTTAATTCCTATTCTTACTTATTTTCAGGTACCCAAGAAGAAGCTGCTGAAGCTTATGACATTGCTGCAATCAAATTTCGTGGTGTAAATGCTGTTACTAACTTCGACATAACTAGATATGACGTTGAACGTATTTCTGCTAGTAATACCTTACTTGCCGGAGAACTTGCCAAGAGACACAAGGATGTAGAACCTGTTGTTGAAGTTGTCGAGCAGCATTCCTCTGTTCAAAATGGAGGAGAAGGTAACTTACCCGAGGAAAGTGCCGGTGCGCCTGACTGGAAGATGGTTCGTAATCATTCCCAACAACAACATCAGCTGCAACAGCAACAGCACCAACAACAACAGCAGCAAACTGCATCAGTTGAAAACCTTGAGCACAAACCATTTGGGACAAACAATTATAGGAACCTTCCGTTTTCGATGGCATTACATGATCTGATTAGCATTGATTCAATGAACTCAAACCACCAAGGGTTAGAAGATTCTAACAGGTCGAGTGCTCATTTATCGAACACGTCATCATTGGTTACAAGCTTAAGCAGCTCCAGAGAAGGTAGCCCTGAGAAAAATGGGCTTTTTGGAGGACAATCATCGACCTCCAACAAGTTCAGTCCTTCCTCGGCATATTCCTGGATTCCATCAGCGCAACTTAAGCCTACTGCAATCACTATGGCTCACTTGCCTATGTTTGCTGCATGGACTGATGCTTAGACTTTGACACTGTTTTGTAAACAAGAGAGTTAGGAGAAAAAGAGAAGAATGCATGGAAGTATGATTGGGTGTTTATGGGAAAAGGTGGGAAATTTTTACTTTTACTTAGGATTTTGGTTAATTTGGGGAACTAATGAAGGTCAGGGGTTTAAGACCAAGGTTATTATTAGGTTTCTGTAAAAAAAAAAAAAAAAAAAAAAAAAAAAACAGTTTGAACTTGTTCTGTTTAAACTGACCCTCTTTTTAACTCTAGCCATATTGAAATGACAGATTTTGTAGAAATGGTGGGGGGAGATTTTAAAGTTTATGTCATGATTAAAATTCCATGAAATGATGTGTTTATGGGGGTATTTTAAGTGATCCAACTTTGCTTTATCTTGTTGTGTACTTAAAACCAGCTCAAAAAAATGTTTCCCAACAATCCAAAGTTTTAGTCTTTGTTTGACTACTACACTAAAATTGTAACTTTCATGATTTCCAATCTCTCCATCTTTTATCATTTCTTCCTTACAAAACACCCATCATTACAGATCTTTGTTTTCCATCCAAAGTTGCTAAACATTCCCATTCCATTATTCATAAAGTTTTTTTGCTGATAGATTCTAATTACAAAAACTTGAGGACTTTAGGTGGTGGTTTAGTTTTAGATTTTATGTCCATAATAATCTCCTAATTTGTCCCCCTATCTCTTTACTAGTAATAGTTAAAACCCTTCATTTCATCTTAACTTGTTCACTTTTACTGTTGATCAAAAGATAAATACTAGTCTTAACTCTTAATTAGTTCTCTTAACTAGCATATTCCAACCTAGTTCATGCCTTACACTGTATCAACTTAAGAACATCAATGAGTGCTCTTCCTTCTTCTTATTCATTGTTGAGTGATGGCCACACGTGTGTGCAACCATGGAATGCATGGTCATCATCATCATCAGATTAAACGTGTAGTAGTCAAATTTAATTACTGTGGTCATAATGGTTTTTAAAGTTAAAGGTGAAAACTTAGGATCCTATTTTCCGACGTGATTTAACTTGGGTTTTTTGCATGTGATTTACCCATGAATCAAATTTATAGACACTGCTAATTTCGTTGTTCAATAAAGCATAAACACGGGATAAATTTAGGTTGGGAACAAATCCAAATGTCGCGATCGGCTGGTTGATTTCATTCGTTCCTTTTTCTAATTTGGTTAACAGCTTGATGATCAAAATGATTCCATGTTAAGACATAAAAAGGTCAAATAGAAGAGTTTTTTTTCTTCTTTTTTTTAGCTTGATTTTACATTTGAATAGAAGAAAAAATGACTAAACATTTATGTACACTAAAAAAAGATCACTTGGAAACACCTGAAATAATAAATATGAACTCACAAGAAAAATGGTCATACATATTGCGGAAAAAGATTTGGGAAAAAAGAAAGTTATGATGATAATTACAAAATATTGCACTAGTTTAAGAATAGTGATTTTATCAGATTTGTGTACTATACTTTAAGTATGGCAGAAATGTCGAATGTTTGCTGGTTATGTCTCACTGTCTTGATCCCTGTCTGCGCCTGCTTGTGTCTCATTGTGATCCCTCTGTGCTGCTCAACTACTCTACTGGCTTTTTTAACTGAATTCCAGACTCTAAAATCGTATACATTTTTCTCAGGAATTTTTTGCATGATTAAGCATATGAAACATGCAACAAATTTCTTGCAACTAAAATGCTGTCAAGAGCGTTTAGCAAAAACGTAATATATATATATATATATGAATTAATATAAATAATTATTATTATTACCGAGTGATTACAGTTATATAGCTGAGCTATGTGCACGGACCTCGAGGATAGTTCAGCGTAACCAATATTTCCTTAAAAAGGAATTTCTGTATCAAGTTTTAGATGTTCATCATTATTCATCAGAGATGATGATGCACAAGTCATACATATATTGGCTGTTTGTTACCTCGGGACCATAATGTTATCATCATCATAATAATAATATTGGTCCCTGATCTGCGAAAACAACATGTAGCTATAAATTTAATCTTCCATTTGATTAGCATCATCAGTTCATCATCAACCATGTGATTCCTTTTGTTGAACTGCCTGATGGCTGATAAGGGTTGCATAATCTTAATCATAATAAGCAATGCTAATGTTTGGGATTTGTCTCATGGATCATGGATCATGGATGACAGTAGTCGAATAAATTGCGTAAGTAGTTTGTCTTTATTTTCTTGTCTGCACGGCTGAGCCCCTGAATTCTCTGAAGAAATTTGACCATTATTTGACGGGTACAGTACAAAATTTCCGCTCCCCGAATCTATCAATAGATCCTTCTCATTAAATGCTATTTCTCTGTAGTCTACGGCTCTAACTCTATACTACTACTGTTTGATTTCTGCTTTTTTGTTCAAAATCCATCCTTTCACTTTTTGTCAATTTGTGACTTTATTTACCCCTCTCTCTCGCTCATCTGGTCAGCTTAATTTCAGTCACTGACTCATGCTTGTCCTATTATACAGCTGAGCCTGAGTTTTTATCACTTTTACAGTTTGAGTTGTGTATTTCGCAAAACCTTTAAAGTCATGAACAGCGGCGAATGATCCCTACATTCTTGTTCCTCATCAAGTGTATCAATGGATATCCAGATCCTTGACTCGTATTCTCTCTTTAGTTTTTAAAGGTGAATCCAATACAAAAACTTTGGTCGATCTGATTATACACGCGTAAGGAAGAGAAACCTATACACATCGAACCACTAGCTGGTCTGTTTTTACTTTCTAACCGGTTTAGACGAACTTTGCCTCTGCGTCCAATTAGTCTGGTCACTGGTTCGCCCAAGGTGACTTTTACCTTGTTATTTTCGATGGTGTATCAATAACTTTGGAGGTAATTGTTTGAGAAAATTTATATATATCAGGTAAAACAAAATAGGGCTACTAGGATGTAAAATCCAATGCCCCTTAGCCATATATTCTAAAAAAATGGCTAAAATGTCCTTGTTTGATTCGCACTAATAAACCTATTTAGCTTAAGTAATTTAGTTGGATTAACTAGTTGAAATGAAAGTTATGAAATCTTGTTTTGTTTAGATTGAATTTATGGATTTTGGTGGAAGATTTTTGGGATTTTTTTTTTTTTTTTCGAGAACTTTGTTTATAATGGAAATGAAACCACACGAGTCAAACACCTCTAAAAAAAAGGGATTGCGAAGATATTTGGTGGTTTCCTTCCCCAAATTATAGAAGAAATCAGCACTTTCAGAACTGAAAGTATGTTAAGTGGGCATGCTCAACAAAACTGGAAGACTTCCTTGGCCGGTATTTTGATAATAAACTGTAATACCGACCAAATGAGTTTTGACATAGAGAGAAATGTGTTATAAATGCCTGATTAGTCGGCAAGTTATTAATGGTTGTATTTTCATAAAATGACGACCTTGGTCATTATATTATATTTTTACTACAGCCGTTATTCTTCCGAAACAACAAAATGATGGCTCTGGATTAGTCGGCAAGCTGTGCAGTGTTAAACCATGCTGACTTTTAGTTATACCCAACAAAAAAATGAATCTCAAAAGATGTTATCTACTTTATTCATGCAATATCGGTTAGTACTTTGATTGAAACATAAAATCTAACTCACTTTCGTAGGCAACACTGATGCACTTAGCATGTGCACCAAGCCTTTTAACCACTCGGCGATCCTAGTGGACGACTTATAGTCTCGTGAGGCTTTACATAGAGATTTAACCAGAAAATCTACACAAAAACTTCTAAAACTATCAATTTTCATTGGAGGAATCTCCGTGTGATTCATACTCCGGGATTTTGGATACCATGAAATGATAGCTTTCATCAAATGTGAATGCTTCCCCCTTTTCCTTTACGTAACGCGCTTTTACGACTTCTTCCTAAAAAACACAACACAAACTTACTTTATTAATGTTGTTTAATTAGCAGATCAAACAACTTTGCTTATGTGAAAGAAACTCTAAAAATACTTAGAAATTGTTGAGCGAACAAGCTTAGATGGCTAGCATTGAAGGTCTTGTAAATGTCACTTCCAAAGATGAAAAGTCGTCACGATATTCAAATTAGGAAGATAGCGACTATGTCAAAGCATGAAAAGTCGTCAGGGTAGACGAACAACTACCAAAAGACCACATAACTGCAATTTCAGAATTTTGAATTTTTCAACCTAAATTGACATGCAAACAACAAAATGAAGTATTGGGTTGAGTTTATAGAATCACTTAATTTTTCAATCTCATCATTTCTTCGGTTTCAACAGTTTCAGAATTTTCTTCTTCGTTAGTTGATTTTTTCTTCCGTTTGAATTGAATAAGTTTCCAATTCCAGGGCCATCACGATTAGGTTTTCTATTAGGGTGTTTCATATGCGGATGCATTTTTGAAGATTAATCGATGATGGAATTTTCGAATCGACGATTACAACGAATTAGTCGACGAGTTTTCAAATATATTTTATGAAGATGAGAGACCAATTGATCGGTATGGTAGAGGAAGAAGGAGAAGATGAAATGAGTAAATGAAATGGGAATAAAAATGTGTTTTGTTTTAATTAGAATTTGATAAGGGTAGTTTTGTAACTTTATCATATTTTACAACCCCTTAGCCAAGGCACTAGGTCCATTTAAATTTTGGTATACCTCAATCAATCTGGGTATACCCTAATCCATCCAGTAAATTTATTATGTAGGAAAATGAAAAAAGCATTATGATCGGTATACAAGCATTGCTCGGTTGAACCCGCCAAGCGTTGGTATGTCAAGGTTGGTTGATTAGATTACCAGAGTTAACTTCGTTAGGTTAGACAAAAAGTCTAGAAATGTTGAGACATACAAATATTACTCTGAAGACCTGAAGATTGTGAAGACGTATCGACATTAACGAAGACATCATCCTTCCACTTGACGTTAATAATACACGACTTGACTTATTTCCATTTCTATTACGTTACTTTCAAGTCGTTTAGAATGAAAACATAACATGCGAAGTTATATACATGAAACTCTAGTATTAGGACTTGGTCATCTTATTATGATCAATCTCTCAAGGTAGAATATACAAGTTGTTTTACAATCTTGGTATATTGAATTACGAAGTATAACACTTATCTTTTGAACTTCGTAATTGCGACATATACATAATATTTGTAACTTGTTTACTAGATGTGCGATGAACTTAGGATTGATTTCATGCCTAGAAAACTATGTTTGATTACATGAGTTTAAGGAAGTAGACTTACAAACTTGTTTCGTAGTTGAAAGAAATCAATAAAATCGGTGGTCCGGTTTTCATTGAAGATCTAAGGCAGGACCGATTCCTGTTTATGCTGGGAACCATGGTAAAACCTATCCTTACCTATGTTGGGTATCAAGGCAGTCCGATCCTGACATATGTTAGGAGTCAAGGTAGTACCAATCCTTACCTATATGAGAATCAAGGTAGAACCGATCCCTACCTACATTAAGAATCATGTAGAACCCATTCCCATATGCAAAACCGATTTCTATAGTCACCTACACTTTAGGGTTTGTGTGATTTTAGAAATTGGGTTTGCAAAATAGGAAATTTCAATATGTCGACATAGTGAGTAATTAGAACATGTGCACAAATCTTATATTTTAATGTTCAAATATATTCCTTTATACTCAAGGTGAGATCCGAAACCGTGTTTGAGAATCTTTTTGTTAAGATTTTCGAATATATATTAGCAAAACATATCTCTGGAAGATATATTAGTTAAGTATCTTGTATGCGAGCTAATATTGAGTTATAATCCAAGAGGGATTTCAGTTATACAGTTGGATATTAGTTGGAATTAGACAAAACCGAATCTAGGTGCTTATTGCATATCTTGAGAATATTTCCGGTTATGGAAATTCCTTGGTGTCCATACTACCTTGGTCTATAAATAGTGAAGTTTGTTCTTCTTACAAACTTATCCTAAGGCAGGCACTTCATTTTGTAGTCACTGTTGTAGCCGACTAACAGTATTATTCGTAATACTATCTTGGAGAGGAAAGTAACCTAATTAATTATGCGAGATTTCATACGTCTAGTAGTTAAGAGACTTATTTAGGATCAAGAAGCATCTACTAGTATTGTCGGTGAGAACCTAAAATTGTATTGTTATTTTAGTTTTCGATTATTGATTTGATTGATACTCATACGCCTCCTAAAAAGGTTGATGTTTTCATTAATGAAACAGCTCAACAAACTAACATGAACTTGATCATTACAGGATATAAAGATCTTATTGATAAACTGTCATTCTCCTCGAGGCAAGCAATCTCAGGTAAGGATTCTAACGGTGTTTCTTATTATAATGACAGAAATTTCTATGATCATTTTTCTCATTCCAAAAGGTCCTACTTAGCAAAAGAAAGAGGAAAAAACAATAAATTACAACATAATTCCTGTGGTGAGCGTACAAATCACCCTTGTGCAAACTAGGCACAAGTTTTGGAACCTTATCCATAAAAAACCTGCTAGTTGCGTAACAGGTATACTATTTGTCTCAAGTAGTACTTAAACATGATGAGCTATAACCTTTTTCAATATGCAACTTGACAATGATAATTTCAATCAGAACAGAATATTAAGAATTTTTGTTGAGTTAAGCTCTAAAAAGGTAAAACTTTTTCCGATTAAAGTCTTTTCATGAATACTAATTCTCTTGTGCTCTAAACTCATGTTTATTGAGCTAAGAATGCATTAATATTCAAAGAAGAGTATTTGTCATATGATAAGGAAGTTGCAGTATTGAAAATTGTTGTGTGCTCTCTAAAAACTGTTTTCTACCCTCAAAATTTTGTGTTCTAAACCTTTTAGGAACAACGGGTCCCGTACCTTTAAAAGGTACTCGTACCTTTCCGTCGTGACCATTCAAAAATCCTAATATCTAAGTCAGGTCACGAACCAACGTACATCCCAGAGAGTACCTTTTACAAACTCCTTTATATACCTTAACTTGTGATTGAGAAATTCTCATCCAAGGTTACACACCCAAGCATGTCTCATATGTCTCGAATTATTGAATGCATGGAGAAAGCTCTGAATCGCGATGGTATTGAAACAAGAGGAAAGAAGAGAACTCTGGTTGATGATGAAATTGTTGATTCTGCTGATGTGAATTGCTATTTTGCATACGATCATCAAGATATTTAATGGGAAGAGATGATCTCTGCTGATGTTGTTTATGATTTTCTTAAACAATTTGAGGAAGCGAAACTAGAACTTGTTGAAACGCTAAAAAGTCTATACATGTTGAAGACTGGGTTGGAAAAGGTTTCTGCTGACCTTGTTCTCATGAAATCTCATGTTCGTGAACTTCTCAATGAGGATATTTTTTCTGAAGAGCTCGTGGATACATTTGACGACAAATTCAAGGGTCTCAAAACCAATGAATAGTCTGGAAGAATCTAGTTTATTTCGTTTTCTTAAGTTTCTAGGAAACTTCTTGCAAGAATTTATTCTTATTTTTGAAGGATAACTAGGGTTTGGTATAGCAAAAATTGTGATTACACAAGCTATTTCCAACGTTTTTTCATCTTACATGTTTTTAGATTTATTTGTTTAAATTCTAGAGTTGTTGGAAGATGAACTTGCAGTATGTAATCATTATTGGTTTAATTATTGCAAAAGTCTTATGAAATATATGTGCCTTTACGTTTTCGTGAATTGAGCTGATATTTCATATATGCTCAGAAGTTAAATCTATTTTTTTTTATAAACGCAAAATAGAACAAATTCTTTAATAATTTTCTCGCAGTATTAATCTACCCGTGATCAAAATTTTGTGTTTTTACCGCTTGACACACTCCGTAAGATTTTCTTATGTTGAGTCATATCGATCAAAATTATCTTTTTGTCCATAACTGGCGTTGAGAATATTTTGAGTCGATTTTCGGATACAAATCCATGTAATTTGTTAATGTCTAACAAAATCATTCTTTTTATAAAGAAAGGTCACTCATGTGGTTCTCTTGGGAATGACATCAAATGGGGAAGAGTTCTGAAAAAGCGGGGGTACAATAAACACACCCAATATTTCGTTCGGTAATCTGAATAGACAAACTCCAATATACTTTCAAGAGAATCAACTAGACAGTCAGACTCAATCTATAGAAAAGTATATCAAAGAGTTTTATATCTCTATCTCTTAATTCAATCCGCAATCAGCAAATTGGAATTTGCGAGCCCGGTTGAATATAAGAGGAATAACTTGAACGGTACCAAAGACCAATGTTAAAGGATCAATCAATTTCAATCAACAACCAAAGGTTGGATTTACCAATTGATCGATACAACGCACAACCTGTGATATTTCTATTATATAACAAAATATAATGCGGAAAATAAATAACATAGACACCAGAATTTTGTTAACGAGGAAAATCGCAAATGCAAAAAAACCCCGGGACCTAGTCCAGATTTGAACACCACACTGTATTAAGCCGCTACAGACACTAGCCTACTACAAAGCTAACTTCGGTCTGGACTGTAGTTGAACCCTAATAAATCTCACACTGATTCAAGGTACAATTGCGTTCCTTACGTCTCTGATCCCAGCAGGATACTATGCACTTGATTCCCTTAGCTGATCTCACCCACAACTAAGAGTTGCTACGACCCAAAGTCGAAGACTTGATAAACAAATTTTTCTCACACAGAAAAGTCTACTGGAATAGATAAATCTGTCTCCCACGGAAATACCTACGAGTTTTGTTCCGTCTTTTGATAAATCAAGGTGAACAAGAACCAATTGATAACCCGGATTTATATTCCCGAAGAACATCCTAGTATTATCAATCACCTCACAATAATCTTAATCGATTAACGAAACAAGATATTGTGGAATCACAAACAATGAGACGAAGGTGTTTGTGACTACTTTTCAATCTTTCCTATCGGAGATATAAATCTCAAGCCAATCTTACGATTGTACTCAATCACGATATAAAACAGCAAGATCAGATCACGCAACTACAGAGAAAATAGTTGGGTCTGGCTTCACAATCCCAATGAAGTCTTTAAGCCGTTAACCTACAGGGTTTCGTGAAAAACCTAAGGTTAAAGGAGAATCGACTCTAGCTTATGCAACTAGTATCACACAGGAGGTGTGTGGATTAGGTTTCCCAGTTGCTACAGTTCTCCTTTATATAGATTTCAAATCAGGGTTTGCAATCTAAGTTACCTTGGTAACAAAGCATTCCATATTCACCGTTAGATGAAAACCTGATTAAATTCAAGCTAATATCTTTCAACCGTTAGATCGAACTTAGCTTGTTATACACAAATGAAATGCACCTTCATTTAGGTTTTGGTAACCGTACCTAAACTTGTACACTTAGTTGGTTCAACAATAGTTAACCAATGGTTAGCCATATGAGCACTTTCATATCAACCTTATTCATCTTCACCATAACTAGTTCAAGTGACTCAAATGAACTAGTTAGAGAGTTGTTCAATTGATTAGATCTCATAGAAGTATACAAGACACAATCGAAGCGAAATCGATTTTGATTCACTCGAATCAATTCATGAACATTATAGCCACGGTTTGCAAAGATTGCATTCCTTATTATATAAATGTTTTAGTTCATGAACAAACCGATTTTAGAAAATAACCTTCTTAGGTATGCAAACGGGTACGCATACTTAAGTGACCGGATTGAGTTTGTTTTCACTTCCAAACTCCAGCATAAATTCACGGACGTGAACTTTCCGCCAGTATGCGTACGGGTACGCATACTTACCCGGATTTCCAACAACCGCCAGTACGCGTACGGGTACGTATACTTTAGGTTCTCGGTTTGGACTTTTACACAAATGTGAGAACACACTATGTTTATATCCAAACATGGTTACTTTATCTAAACTCTCATTCCAAATCATTGAAACTTTCTTAGAGGATGTTATAATAGTTGTTATCCACAAACTATTTTCATCAAAGCGATTTTCAAGTTATTGAAATAATCAACATGACTTTCGTCACGAGTAAAGATGAACTTGGATAAAGCGAAAGCTTACCAACACATATTTCGAGAAATAGATAAGCGAGATAAACTCGGCTCGAAATAGCAAATGTGTATAATTGAAGTCTATATAGCAATACGACTTTTGTCTCAAAATAGGAGATTGAATAGATAGACTTTTGAGTGATAGATAAGTTCAAGTCTCCACATACCTTTTGTTGATGAAGTTCCACAAGTTCCCTTGAGAAATTCTTCGTCTTCATTCGATGAACGCTGTGGAGTCTAGAGCTCAACTACACTTACTATCCTAGTCCGAGACTTAGCTATAAGTAGACTAGAAATCAAGACTTATAGTTTTGACAACTAAACTTGACAAACAAGCTTGAAATAGCAACGCTTGCGAGTTCGACCGAGCAATGCTGTAACAAGTTCTTTAATGAACTTGTACTTAATTGATATATTTTTGTGGGGTGTGTGGCTGTGGAAATTTGAAAGGGGATGCTTGTATCTTTTTATTAATCTCCTAGATGAGCGCTAAGTATTTATTACTATGTGATATCATCCAAAAAAAAATGATATGAGGAGTTGCATTTTAACTATGTTATAATATGGAATCTCAAAACTTTCTTAAAACTAGACATATCTTTTGGTTGTATTCATTACGATCCCGCGATTTTCGTACCTTTGTTAATTTTATTTACAAAAAGGGAGTGAATTATTTAGTAGTTTCATACTACATACATATGGTTTACGGCTCATTATGTAGGGGGGGTGGGGGGGGGGGGGGGGTGAATCAATAATCTATAGGTTTTACCTATTATGCAAAAGATGTAAGTATTAATTAAGGGGGAGAAACATATCACCGTAGTATTACTTCAGAGTTGGGATACAATTGAACTTTGGAGAAGGAATAATACTATATTTATGTATAACGACGATTGAGAACATTTGTTTTCTAAAGTTGTTATCGCCATGGAATCGGTTCTTCAACAACAACGATACTGAGTTGAACACGTTCAGAATCATTACAGCTTGAAATTACGAAGAGTTCAAGGAGTTGAAGAAGCCAAGGAAAACAAGACATGTTGGATTCAAGAAGTTGACGAAGCTTTTTTTTTTTTTATCTATATGTATTGATAGTTTTGTCACTAAAATTGACAAAGAGGGAGATTGTTAGAGCATTGCTCGGTCTAACTCACATGTATTGCTATCTCAAGCTTGTTGTCAAAACTATATCTTGATTTCTAGTCTACAATTAGTTAAGTCTCGGAGTAAGATAGAAATGTAGTTGAGAAATAGTGGATCACAACAGTCGTCATTGCGTTTTATCGTTTGAAGGCGAAGATAAACCGAAGGTTTTGGAGAACTTCATCAACAAAAGGTAAATGAAGACTGAATCGCCTATATCTCAAGTTATATTCACTTTTCTATCATTTGAGATGATGTCGCATAACTAATTAGACCAGTATGCATAGACGAGAATTTCGAGCCGAGAACTAATTATCAAGTTAGAGGACTTCTCGAAATATAATGACTAAGCTTAATGAACATTTGTTCATGCTTGATGAATTTCTGTTAATAACAATTTATTATTCGGAATCAAAATCATGATTCAAGTTTTATCGTTCGTAAATAGCCTGGAACAGTGATATGTGTCATTGATGTTATTCAAGAATGTTTCGAATTGATTTAGAAAAAAATATAAAACTACTATAGATTCGGATACAAGACAGTGGTATCAGTTTTACAAACTGGGAAAACTGTTCTATGTCTGAACCCGTATTACATGTACTTGTACACGTAGCGGAGTAGCTATATATATATATCGACTTACAAATTTGTGATACACATATTTTTACGTATATCATATGAAAATCTGTTTGACTCGTGAACCGGATCGGTATGCATACTTGTATGCAAACCATTTTTGAACTGTGGTTACGAAACCGGGTTTGTTTCCAAACCGGTATGCAAACTGAAATAGTTCCGTGTTCCTGAACTCGGCTGTGTTTCCAAACCGGTACACAATCCGATTTAGTTATGTGAACTCCGGAACCGGCGACAGTCTTAAGGTTTCCAAACCGGTATGCAAACTTAAAAAGTTATGTTAACTCCGGAACTCAGTTTGATTAAATGTTTACAAACCGGTACGCGTACTGTGACTGAACAGATTCACGAACGATAATGGTATTTGTACCTTGTACACCTACTAACCATGTTGTTTATATTTTAAAGTGCGTTTAAATTATTTCTACGAAATAATTAGCATTTGATTAATTCTCTAAAACACTAGACTTATTTGATCACATGTTTGTGACTCAGAGTTAATGTCTTATGTGTTCATGAAAATGAAGATTAAGCTTTTAAGTTCAAACCGGCTAGTTTTGGCTAACCATGTTGAACATAGTCTTTGTACACGGTTCGGTTACGGTTTTACCTAACCAGAGTGTATATCTTATTTATGTGAATCAGATTCAAAGATTCATCTAACGGTGGATATTGTTTGCTTGGTTCCAAAGCTATCTTAGCTTAAACCTAAAGCAACCTATGCTTTGAATGTGTATAAAAGTGGAACTTCAAGCAACTGGGATCTTTGAATCCCGACACTACTTTTTAGTGTGTCCTAGTTGTATTTATATTCGTCCTCTTCCTAACCCTTTTCGGGTTTACCGACTACAAAGTATTCATAGGGATTCGTGAAGCCAGGTCCAGATATCTTTCCTTGATAAATCGAGTATCCTAATCTTGTTCGATTGTTGATTTATCACTTTAACAAGATAGATAGAAATCACAAAGTTCTATTCGTCTCAAACTTTGTGATTCCATAGGTTTTATACTTGTGAAGTGAATAATAATGTAGGTTGCACTTCATGTTGCATAAGTCCGGATTTTGAGGTTAGCTAGACTTTGTCTATTGCTATCGATTTCCAAACCATCTTGATCGAGATTCGTTTTGATCGTAAAGGAAATCACTTATATAGGATTAATCTGTGGGAGGCAGATTGGTTCAAAGTCTTCAATCAAGTTGAGGCAACTCTTATTTGGTGTGACGTCAGCTAAGAGAATCAATTGCGCAGAGTCCATCTGGGATTCAAGAGGCGCAAGGAGTGCGACTGTACCTTAATCGGTGGGATACCTTTTAGGGCTCAACTACATTCCAGTCCGAAGTTAATTGGTACTAGGCTAGTGTTTGTAGCGGATTAATACAGTTTGGTATTCAATCTGGACTAGGTCCTGGGTTTTTTTTGCATTTGCGGTTTCCTCGTTAGCAAAACTTCTGGTGTCTGTGTTATTTTTTTTTCCACATTATATTGTTTATCTTTAGAATTCAAATAACACAGGTTGTGCGTTAATCATTCATAGTAGATACATCCGGCCTAGTTTTTTGGATACGACTTGATTGATTCTTTGGTACCGTCCAAGAAATCTGTTTGTGGTTAGGTTCATGGATTTGATTCTGCAGACGTTCTAATCGCAAGAGAGAGAGATATAACTCTAAATATTATTCCTTGATTGAGTTTAACTCTCGGAGTTGTATTGAGTTTGTCCATACATATTTCCAAAATAAATAAATAAAATAAATAAAATAAATAAATTAATTAAGTATTATCCTCAAAAACTAGTTTTAGAACCTTTCAAAGTGGTGAAAAATACTTGACGTATGTTGCAGAATGTTAGAGCACTGCTCGGTCGAACTCGCAAGCGTTGCTATCTCAAGCTTGTTTTCAAGTTTAGTTGCCAAAACTATAAGTCTTGATTTCTAGTCTACTTATAGCAAAGTCTCGGAATATGATAGAAAGTGTAGTTGAGCATTAGACTTCACGGCGTTCATCGATTGAAGATAAAGAACTACAAAGGGGAGCTTGTGGAACTTCATCAACAAAAGGTATGTGGAGACTTGAACTCATCTATCACTCAAAAGTCTATCTACTCTATCTCTTAATTGAGACAAAAGTCGTATAGCTATATAGACTTCGATTATACACATTTGATATTTCGAGCTGAGTTTAACTCGCTTACATATTTCTCGAAATATGTGTTGGTAAGCTTTCGCTTTAACCAAGTTCATCTTATATTCTTGACGAAAGTCAAAAGATATGTGAAAATCACCTGGTAACATCTTACATGATTTGGGTGAGACAGTCATTTGATGTAAACTCGGAATGTTTCGTATTGATCATTCGATCACTTAAAAATTGCTTTGAAGCTAATAGTTTGTGTGAGACAGCTATTGTCGTCTTCCGAGAATGTTTCAATGATTGAAATGGGATTAAAACAAATAACCATGACTGGATATAGCACAATATGAGTACTTGTATGCTAACTGATTGGTTTAATGGAAGTCCAGGAACGTAGTATGCATACCGGTATGCGTACTGGCATGAGTTTCAAGTTCCGGGATTTAACTGAGTTTGGAAGGTATGCGTACCCGTTCGCATACTGGCGAACCCAAACTTAGTCCGGCCACTTAGGTATGTGTACCCATTTGCATACTTGAGTGGGTTATGTTCTAAAATCGGTTTGTTCATGATCTAATACATTTATATATTAAAGAATGCAATCTTTTGCAAACCGTGGCTATAATGGTCATGAATTGATTCGAGTGAATCAAAATCGATTTTGCTTCAATTGTGTCTTGTATATTTTTATGAGAATATAAACAATTGAACAACTCTAGAACTAGTTTCATATGAGTCATTTGAACTAGTTATGGTTAAGATGAATAAGGTTGATATGAAAGTGTTCATATGGTTAACTTCGGTTAACTATTGTTGAGCCAACAAGGTGTACACGTTTAGGTACGGTTACTCATATCTTAATGAAGTCACTTTTCACTTGTGTGTAACAAGCTAAGTTTGATCTAACGGTTGAAAGATATTAGCTTGAGTCTAATCAGGTTTTCATCTAACGGTGAATATTGAATGCTTTGTTACCAAGGTAACATTGATTGCAAACCATGATTTGAAGACTATATAAGGGAGAACTCTAGCAACTGAAAAACCTAATCCCCACACCTCTTGTGTAATACTAGTTGCGACTAGAGTCGATTCTCCTTTAACCTAGGTTTTCTCCAAAACCCTGTAGGTTAATGATTTGAAGACTACAGTGGGATTGTGAAGCCAGACCCAACTATTTTCTCTGTAGTTGCGTGTTATGATCTTACTGCTTTTTATCATGATTGAGTATTATCTTCTCTAAGATTTGCTCGAGATTTGTTCTCCGATAGGCAAGATAACAAGTAGTCACAAACATCTCCGTCTCATCGTTTGTGATTCCACAATATCTTGTTTCGCTACCATACGATTAAGATTATTGTGAGGTGATTGATATTACTAGGCTGTTCTTCGGGAATTTAAGTCTGGTGTATCAATTGGTTCCTGTTCACCTTGATTTATCAAAAGACGGAACAAAACTTCAAGGTAATTCTGTGGGAGACAGATTTATCTATTCAATAGATTTTTCTGTGTGAGACAGATTGGTTTATCAAGTCTTCGTCTTTGGGTCGGAGCAACTCTTAGTTGTGGGTGAGATCAGTTAAGGGAATCAAGTGCGCAGAGTCCTGCTAGGATTCAGAGGCGTAAGGAACGCGACTGTACCTTGATCAGTGTGAGATTGGTTAGGGCTCAACTACATTCTAGTCCGAAGTTAATTGTAGTAGGCTAGTGTCTGTAGCGGCTTAATACAGTGTGGTGTTCAAATCTGGACTAGGTCCCGGGGTTTTTATGCATTTGCGGTTTCCTCGTTAACAAAATTTCTGGTGTCTGTGTTATTTCTTTCCCGCATTATATTTGTTTATATAATTAAAATATCACAGATTGTGCGTAGTTCAATCAATTTGATAATCCAACCTTTGGTTGTTGACATAAATTGATTGACACTTGAACATTGGACTTTGGTACCGTTCAAGTTATTTCTTATATTAATCAGGCTTATAGATTTCTATCTGTTTGATTTGCTGATTACATTAAGAGAAAAAGATATAACTCTTGGATATATTTCTTGATTGAGCTCGCTTTATTAGTTGGTGCTCTCAGAATTATATTTGAGTTTGTCCATACAGATTGCCTAAACGAAATATTGGGTGTGGTTGTTAGACCCCCGCTTTTTCAATTGGTATCAGAGCAGGCAAACACGTTTAAGATCTTATAAGTCCGTGTTTGTAACGATCTGACTCTATGGACAATAGTGTTATCTCTGACAACGCAACACCAGTTCAGAAACAGTCTGACTTGGTTCAGAGCCTTGAGTCTCCTGAGAAATCTCTGACGTCTTCCCATTGACTGAAACTGAGTTCAACTGGAAAAAACGCCTAGATGAACAGTTGGATGATCTTTCAGATGACAGTGATTTAGATGAGGGACAAGATGTTGATGAGGAAGTCTCAAAATATATCAAGCTTTTCGACCATCTCATAAAGAAAAAGAAGTCAACAGCTTACTTGGCTGAATTTTTGACTCCTCTCTGTCTATAAAACAGGAAATTGAGAAAAATCTTTAAGGGATATGATTGTGGTTATAAACTCTTACAATCGCTTCTTAAAGATCGTGAAGAAGATATGCGTTCAAAAAATTCTGAATGTGATAATCTTCGTCGAAATCTCTTTGTATTGAAAGAAAGACTTGCAGAAACTGAAGCAAGATATGACTCTCAAAAAAAAAAAATTTAATAACAGAGAAATTGGCTTTCTCGGCAGAGATAAACAATTGGAGACTGATCTAGCTGCTTCTCTTGATAAGGTCAAATCATTGGAAGAGAATCTGAAAAGATTCAATGCTAGCTCTACAAAATTATTCACTATGCTGTGAGCATGTAATGAATATCGTGATACACGTGGTCTGGGCTATAAAGGAATAGACGCTCCAAGTGCTAGTAAGATCAATTTTGTTTGTGCTAATAACAATTTCCTAAGTTAAAATTTCACTGATTCCAAAAGTGAAAAACCACCTTCAGAAGATGATGTTCATAAGAACAAAGGTTGTCAACCTTCAAAAACAGCTCATATGAGAACAGTCAAAAACATTCCCTTCAATTGTTATTATTGCGGAAACAAAGGTCACCTTGAAAGGAGATGTCGTTTTCGACTGCGGAATGAAAAACTTCATAACATTCTTGTATGGATGTCTAAAGAAGTAATCAAACCTGCTTCTCATTATGCTAGTGTGAAAGGTCTAGTCTGCAATCAATAAAAGTGTTGTGATGGGTCAACTCTTGATTGTAAATATGACACAAAATCTGTTTACAATTGTAAAGGGAAGAATGTCATATGGACGACTGACTCCTTAAATTTCTCTGTGAAGAGAAAAAGTCATCGAAGGAATAAGAAAACTTGAAACTCCTTGTCTCTTGCTGAAGAAAGTCTTGAATCTAAAGTGTCTATTCCCGAATACATTCACATCAATAATCGTGTCTCGGAGCTCAAGATCAGTATCAATAAACTCAAACACAGTATTAAGAAGGCGAGAAAAACTGATGCATCAGGTAATATTTGTTCTCCTCTTACTAATTCTCTTGAAAAATCATGTAATTTTTCTGATGTCAGTCAAGAAAGAAAAATGGGAAATGTCAATACCCTTGATGAGCTACATGCTTGTCAAATTACAACTTGACTACTGACTAATGAGTATCCTCTTTGAGACCGTGTGAGGATGCTCATAATTCTCGAGAAGCCATTCTTCTTGACAAAGTGGTCTCTGTTGTATCTGTTTTTTCGTTTTAGAATAAAATGATCATCTTACTGTTGAGCCTTGCTCCATTTAATTATTACACATGTAATATATTTGATCAGTAACTCTTGAGAAAATTCTATTTGTTGCTCACTTTGATAACCCTCGTTTTTCTTCCTAATGACAGTTGATTTATCGTCTATCAACAATTATCTTATGTTCTTTTGAACTAAGATTTTCTGTCAATTTGTTTAGAGTTTGTCTTTGATTTTTATCAAAACTGCTTCTAAATTAGGCTCCATTGTTCTCTTGGTTTTGAACCTGGTTCATAACTATGAGCGTACGTGCACCCGGCAAATTACCGAACGTAAACGAGTAACTCTAGGGTTTCCCTATGAATATATCATATATATATATATATATATCATGAATCCTTCCTCTGGTATATACTCGTTCAGTAACGTCAAAAATTCTCCTGTGAGATTATGGTGCGCACAATGGATGGATGCAAAAAGGAAGACAATGTTGAAAGCAACAAAGTTTTTGAGTTTCACGAAAATCCTATCTCCATAACCTTCTTTCATGCAGTTGATCATGAAAAGGACCTGCCAGTTCAAATGTCGGCTCAATTGGTGGAAAATATTCTTCGAGATTTTGGGGTTGTTCGTGAACAACTTGAAATTGCAACAAAGAATCTTGAATTTCTGAAAACCGAACTGAAGAAAGCAACTGATGAACTTGTTTGTGTTCGATCTCTGGTTGCTGATTATGTATGAAGACCTTGTTTTGTTCTTCTTAGGAGTTATATTTTTTATTTTGTCTAGGAAACTTCTTATGAGAATTTATTATTGTGTTTTAAGAAGGATAACTAGGGTTTGGAATAGCAATTATTGTGAGTACACATAGCTATTGTCAACGATTTTCATCTTGCAATGTTTTTAGATTTATTTATTTAAATTCTAAAGTTTATTTGGAAGATGATTTTGCAGTATTAATCTTAATTGGTTTTATATATTGCAAAAATTGTTATGGGATATGAGTGTTTGCGTCCGTGAACTATGATTGTCCTATATATGTCAAAAGTTAAGTCTATTATATGTCTTTATGCAAATATTGATGGAAAATAGAATGAACTTTTGATAACAAAGATTAAGTCTATGGTATCATTCTGCAAATATTGATGAAAATAGAATGAATCTTTGTATATTCCGCAGTATTGATCTTTCCTTGATCCACTTCTATGTGAAAGTACTGTGCGGCTCCGTAAGTTCTCTTATGTTGAGCATTTCCGATTAAATTAATCATGGGTTCTCTTGTTGTTAATTTAATTGAGTTTTCTGGATATAAATTCATGTTTCATGTAATTTGTTAATGTCCAAAGAAATCCTTCTTTTCTTGCAAAAGTAGGGTCGCTCTTGTTATTCTTTCGAGAATGACATTATATGGGGGAGAGTTCTTAATTGAACTTGTGCTTAATTGCCAAATCTTTGTGGGGAGTGCGGCTGTGGAATATTGTAGGAGTTTTCTTGTATCTTTATAAACTCCTTGATGAGTACACTAAGTTTCGATTATGTGAAATCATCGAAACAAAGTTGATATGTTCTCTTTTAGTCATAAAGTGTCTCTATGAGAATTTCATTATGATCTCACTAGTTTTCGTACCTTTGCCAATTTATATTGACAGAAAGGGGGAGAATTAATGTGTAGTTCACACTACAAATACATATGGTTTACGGATCATTATGTAAGGGGGAGTGGTTTTCATTGTGAGATAAAGTATTGACTAAGGGGGAGTGATACATATCACCATAGTATTGTTGTAAAAGTTGGACTTTGATGATGTATAATAATACTATGACACTGTATAACAATGATTGAGAGCTACTGTTTTCTCATTGTTATAGCTACGGATCTTCAACAACTTTGATGCTGAGTTGAACACGTTCAGAATCACTGGAGTACTTGGAAGTGACGAAGATTTCGAGTAATGTTGAAGAACCAAGGAAATCAAGCATTTGGATGAGAAGCTACAATGTCTATTTATTTTGTAATCCATATGTATTGATAGTTTTGTCAATAAAATTGACAAAGGGGGAGATTGTTAGATCACTGCTCGGTCGAACTCGCAAGCGTTGCTATCTCAAGCTTGTTTGTCAAGTTTAGTTTCCAAAACTATAAATCTTGATTTCTAGTCTACTTATAGCTAAGTCTCGGACTAGGATAGAAGTGTAGCTGAGCTATAGACTCAACTACGTTCATCATACAAAGACGAAGAATTATTCAAGGAACTGGTGGAACTTCATCGACTAAAAGGTATGTGGAGACTTGAACTCATCTATCACTCAAAAGTATATCTACTTTATCTCCTATTTGAGACAAAAGTTGTATAGCTATATAGACTTCGATTATACACATTTGATATTTCGAGCTGAGTTTAACTCGATTACATATTTCTCGAAATATGTGTCGATAAGCTTTCGCTTTAACCAAGTTCATCTTTTATTCTTGACGAAAGTCAAAAGATGATCATGTGAAAATCGCCTGGTAACATCTTACATGATTTGTGTGAGACAGTCATTTGATGTAGACTCGGAATGTTTCATATTGATCTATCGATCACTTGAAAATTGTTTTGAAGCTAATAGTTTGTGTGAGATAGCTATTGTCGTCTTCCAAGAATGTTTCAATGATTGAAATGGGAGTTTAGAACAATTAACCATGATTGGATATAGCACAGTATGCGTACTTGTATGCTAACTATTGCAAGTTATTTCAAGTCCGGGAACCATGGTATGCATACCCGTATGCGTACTGGTTGGTTTAGTGAAAGTCCGGGAACTTAGTATGCATACCCGTATGCATACTGGCGTAAGTTCACGTCTGAAAATTCAACTGAGTTTGGAAGGTATGCGTACCCGTTTGCATACTGGCGAACCCAAACTAAGTCCGGCCACTTAGGTATGCATACCCGTTTGCATACTTGAGTAGGTTATGTTCTAAAATCGGTTTGTTCATAAACTAATATATTTATATAATAAGGAATGCAATCTTTTGCAAACCGTGACTATAATATTCATGAATTGATTCGAGTGAATCAAAATCGATTTTGCTTCAATTGTGTCTTGTATACCTCTATGAGAATATAAACAATTGAACAACTCTATAACTAGTTTCATTTGAGTCATTTGACTAGTTGTGTTAAGATGAACAAGGTTTATATGAAAGTGTTCATACGGCTAACTTCGATTAACTATTGTTGAGCAAACAAGGTGTACACGTTTAGGTACGGTTACTCATATCTAAATGAAATCACTTTTCATTTGTGTGTAACAAGCTAAGTTCGATCTAACGGTTGAAAGATATTAGCTTGAGTCTAATCAGGTTTTCATCTAACGGTGAATATTGAATGCTTTGTTACCAAGGTAACATTGATTGCAAACCCTGATTTGAAGACTATATAAGGGAGAACTCTAGCAACTGGGAAACCTAATCCCCACACCTCCTGTGCGATACTAGTTGCGACTAGAGTCGATTCTCTTTTAACCTAGGTTTTTATAAAACAGTTATAGGTTAACGACTTAAAGATTTCATTGGGATTGTGAAGCCAGACCAACCTATTTTCTCTGTAGTTGCGTGTTCTGATCTTGCCGTATTCTATCGTATTGAGTATTATCTTCTCTATGATTTTCTCGAGATTTAATATCCGATAGGCAAGATAAAAAGTAGTCACAAGCATCCTCGTCTCATCGTTTGTGAGTCCACAATATCTTGTTTCGCTACCATACGATTAAGATTATTGTGAGGTGATTGATATTACTAGGCTGTTCTTCGGGAATATAAGTCTGGTGTATCAATTGGTTCATGTTCACCTTGATTTATCAAAAGACGGAATAAAACTCATATATATTTCTGTGGGAGACAGATTTATCTATTCAATTGACTTTTCTGTGTGAGACAGATTGGTTTATCAAGTCTTCGACTTTGGGTCGTAGCAACTCTTAGTTATGGGTGAGATCAGCTAAGGGAATTAAGTGCGTAGAGTCCTGATGGGATTCAGAGGTGTAAGGAATGCAACTGTACCTTAATCAGTGTTAGATTGGTTAGGGTTCAACTACATTCCAGTCCGAAGTTAACTTGGAGTAGGCTAGTGTCTGTAGTGGCTTAATACAATGTGGTGTTCAAATCTGGACTAGGTCCCAGGGTTTTTCTGCATTTGCGGTTTCCTCTTTAACAAAATTTCTGGTGTCTGTGTTATTTCTTTTCCGCATTATATTTTCTATACAATTGAAATATCACAGATTGTGCGTAGTTCAATCAATTAGATAATCCAACCTGTGGTTGTTGATATAAATTGATTGACACTTGAACATTGGTCTTTGGTACCGTTCAAGTTGTTTCAGATAATAATCAAGCTCGCGGATTTCTATCTGTTTGATTTGCTGATTACATTGTGAAACAGAGATACAACTCTTAAATATATTTCTATTGATTGAGTCTGACTGTCTAGTTGATTCTCTTGGAATTATATTGGAGTTTGTCCATACAAATTACCTAAACGAAATATTGGGTGTGGTTGTTAGACCCCCACTTTTTCAAATAATGCTCTCATAGTTTCTCTTGATGATATGCCTGATGAGGTCCCTTTTTAAGATTAGACAGAGAATTCTTCTCTAGCGGCAGAAACACATGTATATCCTAATTATTAGAGCAATGCTCGGATGAACCCACAAGTTTTAGTATCTCAAGCCTGTTTTCAATGTTGGATGATTAAAGTTATATCTTGATTTCTAGTCTACTAAGTCAAGTCTCAGACTAAATTAGAATTTGGTAGTTGAGTATCACACATCACCCTCGAAGACTGAAGATCGACGAAGATATTTGGAGAACTTTTATATCATGTATGTGAAGACTGGACCATTCTATTTTACACACTATCTTACCATTCTATCTGTTGAGACGATGTCGTATGACTTTTAGTAGATCTACAAAATAGAAGTTTCGAGTCAAGCCTGTCTTATTAAAAATCTCGAAATATGATTCTAGCAAAGATGTTCAACGATCCTTAACAATATTAGTTCAAAACAATTTATTGTGTAAATTAATTTTTGGATCAATTTTGCAAATGATTTTATTACTTGGGAATGTTTCAAACATCATAAGAGAGAAATTCAAAATTACTGATATTTCTGTTGGGTGCGGGTTGGCGAACCAGTTCGCAAACAATAGATATCTGAGTTTCAGAAATATAGGAAGGTTGGTGAACCAATTCGCAATCCGTGAGTTCAGTTGGGAAAAGTTTACAAACCCATGAACCGTTGTGAACTGAATTCTTGAAGTTAGTATTTTAGTTAGCAGTTGGCGAACCCGGTTCACGAACCGTTGCACCCTGACTCGTGAACAAGCCTTACGGTTCACGAACCGTTGTACCAACTGTCCCACCAGACTTATTTTTTAAATATGTTTAGCATTGCTAGAACTCTCTCAAACACTGCTAAGACTTCATTGATCACTCAAACACTTATGTGTGTGCATCATGATTAAATTCTTAGGTGGTTATATGAACATCAAATTGCTTTCAGTTCTTTGGCGAATTTGCCAAACCGAACAGTCATTATACACCGTTCCAGATTCGGTCCACAATGTATATTCTTTTATTGTATTTCAAGACCTAAAAGTGTTTGTTTGATTCCCAAGTTATCTTAGCTTTAATTTTAAGCAACCCATGGTATTTGAAAACTATAAATAGAAATGCTCTTTCAACTGGGAAATTCAATCCCACACACTTTGTGTCTTAGTTGATTCTAGAGTCATCCTCTCTATAGACCTAGGTTTCCTCTCAGAAACATAATTAGGTTTACAACTAAAAGACTTCGCTTTGGAGATTCGTGAAGTCAGGTCCCACTATCTTTACCTTGATAGTTCGTGTATCCTGATCTTGCTTTTTTGTTATCGAGGTTTTCGTAATCTCTTTCAGGCAAGATCTTTAATAATCGCAAAGTTCTTGTCGTCTCAGACTTTGTGATTCCTCAAGATAGATATCTGAAAACTGATATTAATTGATCTTTTGAAGATTGTTCTTGAGAAGTGGTTAAGAATCTAGGCTGCTCTTCGGGAGTCGTAAATTCCGGATTTGTGAGGTTCTCTAGCTTTTTCTGTTGCAAACAGATTTCCTCACCTTGATCTTTGATCTAAACGGAAATCAAATAAGTTTATCTGTTAGAGGCAGATTGGTATCAAAAGTCTTCACTTCGGCTGAAGCAACTCTTAGGCTGTAAAGGACGTCAGCTAAGGGAATCAATTGCGTAGAGCCTTGCAGGTTCAAGATAAGTAAGGAGCGCAACTGTAATAGAATCGCTTGGATGGTGGATTCGGTCTCAACTACATTCCAGTCCTAAGTCTGATAGTAGGCTAGTGTTTGTAGCGGCTTAATGCAGTTTGGTGTTCAAATTTGGAAGTGGTCCTGGGGTTTTTCTGCAGTTGTGGTTTTCTTGTTAACAAAACTTTTGATGTCTTGTTTTTTCCTTTTCCGCATTATGTTGTTTATCTTTATAATTGGATTTGCTCAAGTTGTACGAATTCAATCTTAGTAGATACGTCCATCTAATTGTGATCGATTAGAGACTCGTTTCTTGTAGAATTTGTATCTTCAAAAATAGGACTAGATTATTTGAGTACGACTAGATTGATCTTGGATAGTTCAACAAGTTCCGGCTCTCCATACATTAATACATTGGAGCAGTTAGTGAGATATGGCTGGGTGCTCACTTTGTATAGTACCACTATAGATTTTAGTAAACCTTAAAACAGTAATCTAGTTGATCATTTAGGTCATCTGAAATCAATTTTATTCACACATATATTCAAGTTTTGCACATTTATTCATTATCTCTTCTGTGTAAACATTACAATGGTGTTTTATAATTACTGCGGAGGAATCTCATTCCTAAACACGAGGAACTCAAATTGTACCAGATTATAGAGACGTTCAATTTATTACAAGATGTGAAGCACTCTGTCGAAGTAAGATTTAATTTACCAGAGTGCAGCATATATCGAGAACTTCCTCTAAAGGAGCATGATCGCCAGTTCCTTTATCTTTCCTTGCATATAACAACTGTTTTCCTTTGAAGACGAAAATTCCTCCCTAATAAAGATAGAAAAAAGAAAGACATTATAAACAAATTGGGTGAAGCAAGTTACAGAGTACGAAGAATGTAGCACAACTTAATGGAGTATGTGGCGCAAACCGAGCATGTTACTTAATGGAGTATGTGGCGCAAACCGCACACTGTACTTAGGTTGCATATGTGAAAACGATGCTTCAATATATTTCAGCTAGTTCATTGCTCAGATGTTATTTACTGCTGGTATCTACTTTTAGGTACATACTTGGAAAGCTATCTGAAAACACTACTATAATGCTAGAGTTTGAGCTATTAAAAATCCTAGAATTTCACTGGTACGCGATTATACCCTCCATTGAATATAAGAAAGGAGGGTAATTTATAATTTTGGCGTAATGTAAGTGAGGAATTAAAAGGTTTGAAGTTTTAATGCTATACAAAATTATGAAGAGAAGCTCGAACATACTAAGAACAAGAAGGAGATGATACCTGTTGCAATATACTACTCCTATCATCTGGAGTTGCTTTAATGGTGTAATTCTTCCAAACTTTTTTCAGTGCCCCAAATCTTGAAAAAACGCCAGCCTGTAAGGTTTCAAGCTATAAACTGATGAATATTGACAAATGATTTAAGGTTCCTGCCTAAAAAATCAAGGAATAGTGATTACACTGGCTCGGTTGAAAAATGTGCGGCCAAAACCATAATATAATCCCAAAACATCATAGGCCTGTTAGATAAAAGGGAAAATGGTTAGGTCATTGAAACATTTCATTAGTAAAAGATGTAGCAAAACTGGGTAAAGCTCGTCGACTATTACCTTGCGATCAGGATCTGCATAAAGGGAATCCATAGGAAAAGGCAACTGTGATATAACATGTGTAAGAATAATTAGCTTAAGATAAAAAGAAAAATGTCAACGCCAAGTCTCACTATTTGAATATAAATCTTAATCTAAGGAAACATGTCTTTTCGACTCCTTTGACAGTTCCTGTACATAGACTCCAGGTTCGTGACACCCTGAGACATACGTCGGTGAATGCAGACTAACTCCAATCCAGGTAAATACTTTGATATGCAAAAATCATATCAAGTCAGAATTGAAACCTTATATAGCCTTGTGTGACTTGACATGTAACATCAGGTACCAGAGAACCTAATCAAGGCACATGCAAGACTAGCCAAACATAATTTGTCTCTTCTTTCTAAATTCCCTGCATGAAAATTTTACTGATTCCAGTGGTTGAGATAAAACTCCAAAGCCACGCTAATTTGAACATTAAGTCTATGCAACAGTCAATCTTATGTTAAAATAAAGGGATTTAATCTTCGGCATCCGCTATTCATGTGTTTCAGGTTAAATTAGAAACAACGACGGGAAATATCCACTCTCAGATAAAGATAATAATAGGCAGTGTATGAGAATCATGAACTTGGATTTGGGTACCACCAATTACTAATAGTTTCTCATACTCGGTTTCAACGTTTAACTGTGTCCTCATTAATCTCTCTAAGCTTGTTTCAAGAGTGAAAATTTCAAGTAGGTATAAAGATTACCCGCTCTGCAAGAATACGTGCATTTTCATGCGTGCCAACACCAACAGCAACTAGTTTCACACCAGCAATATCAAACCTCGACTTTGACTCTTTGAGTGTTGAAGCAAGTTCCCAGCTTCATATGTTTAATCAACATAAAGATGCATGATTAGGTTCATGAATTCCTCCAAAAGAAAGTCTCAAGTTAAAGCAGTGTGTACAGCACTGTAACTCTCCAAGCTTACCAACAAATACACCCAAAATGCCTCAGAAGTGCAACAACAGCCACACCCTGAAAAATGTTTTAAACAACAAAAAGGGCTCTTTTAATTGAGTGGATGTAAAAAAGACAATGAGAAAATTCGGATTAAATACAGTCTCAGTAGTCAGTCCTGATTTCTTTATTCAGAGATACTGCAAATTCGGACTCAAATATATTCCGCCTAGAAAACCCATGGATAACCAGATTGTGACTCTTTTGAGGATTGTACAAGCCTATACTCCTTTAAGCATGGGCTAGTCAGATAACCTGAACTTTTTTACTTCCCTCGCCACCGGTCTATCCTACATGTACTCAACCATATCACTGATATCAGAAATCTCTCAGTGGTGTTACTTTGTCAACTTAATGGATTTTGTGTTCCGAAATTAGCAGCTCCTGTATAGGAATAGCCTCCATAACCGATATGGGATTTAACAGGGACATTTTGCAAATAATTTCTCATGGATCTATTGGTGAGGAATTACCACAGAATATGTCTTGTTTAGGGATGCAAGTTCATTTGTGCTTTGGATGTTGTCATCAAGTAGGTGTTTGGTGGTTGTCTCCAATGTTAGTAGTTTGGTACCTACGGTTACAAAATTTGCTAATCAATAAAGAAGTTAAGAAGTGAACTTCAAAAACCTGATCAAAATAATATATAAACTGTAAATTACTACCTACAACAACTAAATAGACCTCAAATATCAAATTTCTCTCATAATGTAAAAGGCTGAAGGTTGTGCCATGTAATTGTTGGGTCTTATACCATTGGCGACGTTGTAACATATCCATGAAATGTTCATTTTCTATGAGAACATAGTGAAACAATCATCAAATAAACAATTTACCACTAAAACCACAAAACTCGATGGAAAATCAAATCAATTAAGCACAAGAAATCTTTAAGTTCCAAACCTCTTCTTGGTCCCATAAATCCTTGATCATAACTGATTCACCAGCTGCAGTGAAAATACTAACATCCCCAAGAATCTCACTGATATTTTCACTAAAACCAGCTGGAGAAGAAGAAGGAGAAACTCTTCCATCAGGCATGTTCTTTTCTTCCTTAAAAATTTTCAAATCCTAGAAATCAATTGAATCGATGAGTTCATTTCTTTATCGTGGAGAGCAAATGGAAAAGTAGTGAATTTGTGAGTAAGGAAATACTTCCAGCAGTACCACAACCACAATTTCTAAGCGGTCCTCACTCACTCCTCCTCAAGCAAGGCAACATAATGGCTAGGGCCCATTATCTTTAAAGCTTAAACAAACATGTAGTTGGATTTATTATTTTGTGTTCCGGAGACTGGCGGCTCAAGAAGGTATAAGAATAGCATCCATAACAGATAAGGGACTTAACAGGGACATTTTCCAAATAATATCTCATGGATCTATTGATGAAGCACTCTTTCTTTCTTCTTTTCTTCTTTTCTAATTTTTTTTTTTTTTTTTTTTGGCAGGAATCACTATCAAAGAATACGATTGTGTTTAGGGGGCATTCAAGACTTTCAAGTTCATTTGTTCTTTAGATAGAGTTATAGACAAGGTAGTTCGGTTAGCCGATTCATAAACACTAAATTCACTAATCAATAAAGAAGTTAAAAATTGAAATCCCGGAACCTGATCAAGATATTACATAAACACTAAATTACTAATTAAAACAATTAAAAGACTGAAGGTAGTGCCCTGTAAATGTTGGGTTTCATGAAATGTTCATTTTCTATGCACAGGTATTGAAACACTGATCAAATAAACAATTTACCATTAAAATCACAAAAATCAATTAAGCACAAGAAAAGTTGAAGTTCCAAACCTCATCTTGGTCCCATAAATCCTTGATCAGGTTCTCCAGCTGCAGTGAAAATATTAACATCCCCAAGAATCTCTTACAACAGAAGATGATCTTTTCTCTTGAATAACCTTAGTGGAAAGAGAAAGAGAATTAATTGAAGAAGCAAGGCGATTGAAGAGAAATGAGATCACCATTTTGTTGGAGAACACTTTTCTTCTGCTTGTCTCCTTTTTAAAGCAGAGATTAAATCTAGAAATCATTGAATTTTGTTGAGAAGGTAGAACGATTGATTTCTGCTTAAGCCAAAAAAAGAAGCGTTTAGGTCTTTGTGTAACGGGTTGTAGATTTGTTTTTTATCTGAACAATTGAGGCCGTAGATTTGTCTATTGGGAGCGCAAATCTGGACCGCTACTCCAGGCCAACTTAGCCAAGCTTTTTCTAGAGTCCAGGAGGCAGGAATCTGGACCTGCCGTTTTGAATTCAATTGATTTCTAGGATTTGAAAATTTGGCGTAAAAAACCATGTCTGTGATTTCTGCTCATCAAACCCTAAACATGAAACAATTTAGTGTTTTACCACCATCTACATCATTAGCTCAGTTCTCTTCAATGTTTCTTCTTCAATTAATTCTCTTTTCAAATAAATTTACCTGAGAGAAAACTTAGAAAAAATCATCTTCTGTTGTACGAATTTCTTCTTCTTCCACAGTTGTTTTTTGTGAAAGTATCAGCCAGTCCTGAGGATGTTAGCACTGCAGCCGGTGAATCTGTCATGATCAAGGATTTATGGGAGCAAGAAGAGGTTTGGAACTATTTTCTGTGCTTAATTGATTTCCCCATTTAATTGATTTTAATGGCAAATTGTTTATTTGATGAGTTTTTCGATTCATTTTCATAGGAAATAAACATTTCATGGATATGTTACAACTTCTCTAATTACATCGCACAACCTTCGGTCTTTTACATTAGGAGAGAATTTTGAATAATTCCCTGGACTATTGTCTTGGAATTTGCCTTTTTAAAATTCTTTGGTCTATTTAGTGTTTATATATTATCTTGATCAGGTCTTGGAATTCAATTTTCAACCATAGTAACGTGAGGGCAACCACCAAGACACATACCTTGTTATGACTATTTCCAGAGAAGAAATGAGCTTGAATGGCCCCTAAACATGAAGTATTCTTTGATAACTCATTCCTGCCAAGAGAAAAAAAAAGGTGCCTCACTAATAGATCCATGGGAAACTATTTGTAAAATGTCCCAGTTGAGTCCGATATCAGTTCAAGGTTAATCCTGGACCTTCATGAACCTCTAGTCTCCGAAACACATGATAATACCAACTAAATGTACATTTAAGCTTTAAAGATAATCGGCCCTAGACATTATGTTGCCTTTCTTGAGGAGTCATGACGACCGTTGAGAAACTGTATTGCTGGAAGTTTTCCTTCCTCACAAAATCACAGCTCATTTATTTGCTCTCCACGTTAAGTTATGAATCTCACAAAGAGAAGTGATCTCGTCAATACAATTGATTTCTAGGATTTGAAAATTTGAAGGAAAAAAAATGCCTACCGTAGGAGTTTCTTCTTCTTCTCCAGCTGGTTTTAGTGAAAATATCGGTGAGATTCTTGGAGATGTTAGTATTTTCACTGCAGCTGGGGAGTCTGTTATGATCAAGGATTTATGGGATCAAGAAGAGGTTTGGAACTTAAAAATTTCTTGTGCTTAATTGACTTTTTATTTCTATTGATTTTTGTGATGTTAATGGTAAATTGTTTGTTTGATGATTGTTTCACTATGTTTTCATAGAAAATGAATATTTCATATATATGGTACAACTATGCTAATGGTTTAAGACCCAACATTTAGATGGCACAACCTTCAGTCGTTTACATTAGGAGAGAATTTTGAATAATTCTTTGGACTTACTGTCTTAAGAATTTCTTGCTTCAAAGTTTTAGTTGGTAATTTTAGTGTTTATATATTATTTTGATCAGGTTTCCGAATTTCACTTCTCAACTTCTTATTGGTTAGTGAATTTCTTAACCATAAGAACCGAATTACTAACGTCGGGGAAAACCCCCAAACATCTACTTGATGACTCTATCTAAAGAACAAATGAACTTGAATGCTCCCTAAACAAGACATATTCATTGGTAACTCACTCCTGCAAAGAAAAAAAGTGCCTCGCCAATAGATCCATGAGAAAGTATTTGCAAAATGGCCTTGTTAAGTCCCATATCGGTTTTGGAGGCTATTCCTATACCCTCGTGTGCCACTAGTCTGCAAAACGCAAAATTAACGTCATTTTCCTCCCTATTCCCATTAAGTCGGCAAACTAACACCATTGGGGGACTTCTGATAAGGTTGAGTACATGTATAATAGACCGCCGACGAGGGAAGTATAAAAGTCAGGTTATCTGTCTAGCCCATGCTTAAAGGAGTTAAGGTTTTGTGCAGAGTGCCCCTTCTTACTCAAAAGAGTCACCACCTGGATTATCAAGGAAAGTCTCTTTTATTCACAGGTTTTATAGGATAAAGAAATCAGGACCGACTACTGAGACTGTATTTAAACCGCTTTTGATCAGGACTGACTAGTGTGATATCTTTCTCATTGTCCTTTTTACATCCTTTCTCAATTTTAAGAGCCCTTTTTGTTTTTTAAACGTTTTTCCAGGGTGTGGCTGTCGTTGCACTTCTAAGGCATTTTGGGTGCATTTGTTGGTAAGCTTGGAGAGGCTCAGTGCTGTACACACTACTTTAACTTGAGACTTCTATTTGGAGGAATTCTTGAACCTAATCATGCATCTTTATGTTGATTAAACATATGAAGCTGGGAACTTGCTTCAAAACTGAAAGAGTCAAAGTCGAGGTTTGATTCTGCTGGCGTGAAACTAATTGCTGTTGGTGTTGGTACACCTGGAAAAGCACGTATTCTTGCGGAGCGGGTAATTTCTATACTTACTTGATATTTTCACTCTTGATACAAGCTAAGAGTCATTGTTAAGGAACCTGTCAAAAGTTTAAACCGAGTATGAGAAAATATTAGTGAATGGTGTTATACACAAACCCAAGTTTAGATCCTCATACACTGCCTATTTATATCTTTATTTGAGAACGAATATTTCCTATCGTTATTTTAAGCTTTACTTTAAACACATATGAACAGCATATGCTGAATATTGAATTCCATTATCTTACCATACGATTGACTGTTTCATAGACTTGGAGTCCAGATTAGCGTGGCTTTAAAGCTTAACCTCAAACACTAGAAGCAGTAAATACTTGAAATGCCAAACAAATTTTCATGCAGGAATCTAGAAAGAAGAGACAAATTATGTTTATTATCAGGTTGACTAATCTTGCATGTCCCTTGACTAGATCCTCTGGTACCGAATGTTAGTAGCAAGTCACATAAGGTTGTATGAGGTTTCCGTTCAACTAGATATAGTTTTTGTGTATCAAAATATTTCTCTGGATTGGAGTATACAGCCGGCTCTAATATATGTTTTAGGGTATAGAAAAACCTAGAGTCTTTGTAAAGATGTCAAAGGAGACGAAAAGGCATGTTGCCTTTGATTAATTGCTGAGGTTTGCAGAGGTATATAAGATTTATATTGAAATAGTGAGACTTGGCAGTGACATTATTCTCGTTATCTTTAGCTAATTATTTAAACACATGTTATATGGCAGTTGCCTTTTCCTATGGATTCCCTTTATGCAGACCCTGATCGCAAGGTAACAGTCTTCCAGCTTTACCCAGTTTTGCTACGTCTTTTACTAATGAATTGTTTAGATGACCTAAACATTTCCCCTTTATCTTACAGGCATATGATGTTTTGGGATTACATTATGGTTTTGGCCGCATTTTCAACCGAGCCAGTGTAATCACTATTCCCTGTATTTTTGGGCAGGAGTTTATAACTTGTGTCAATATTCATTTTTATAACTTGAAACATGACAGGCTAGCATTTTTTTGAAATTCGGGGCACTGAAAAAAGTTTGGAAGAATTACACCATCAAGGCGATTCCAGATGATAAGAGTAGTATATTGCAACAGGTATCATCTCCTTCTTTTCTTAGTATGTTCAAGCTTCTCTTCATAAATTTGTATAGGATTAAAATTCGAAACTTCAAACCTTCTACTTTCTCATATATGTTATGCCAAAATTCTAGAATTACTCACCTTTCTTATTTTCAAAAGAGGGTATATCGGCGTACCAGTGAGATTCTAAGATTTCATAGCTCAAACTCTAGCATTACAGTAGTGTTACCTAATTTCAAATAGCTTTCCAAGCATGTATATAAGAGTAGATACCAGCGGTAAAATATACATGTTCAAGCAATGAGCGTTAACTTTCGTAACAGAAATATCTGAAAGCATCGTTTCATGTGTGCTACATGTTCCGTAATCCGTAACTTGCTCGTTCCAATTTGTTTACAATGTCTTTCTTTTTTCCAACTTTATAAGGGAGGGATTTTCGTCTTCAAAGGAAAACAGTTGTTATATGCAAGGAAAGACAAAGGAATCAGCGATCATGCTCCTTTAGACGAAATTCTCAATATATGCTGCACTCCGGTTGCTTAAATCTTACTGTCACGCGAATGCTTCACATCTTGTAATAAAACTAATGCAGGTTAGCAGGTGACGTCTTTGTAATCTGGTACAATATGAGTTCCTGCACTAATTATAAAAGACCATTGCAATATTTACACAGGAGAGATAATGTACAAGTGTGCAAAACTTGAAATGTAATTATGTGTGAAATGTGAATAACTTGAAATGTAATTATGTGTGAATCAAATTGATTTCATAAGACCTCATTGAAGATTTACTAAAACCTATGTTGTAGTATACAAAGAAAGCAGCCAGCCAGTAACTGATGGATGCATTGAGAGCCGGAACAGTTCAAAATTGAGCATATTTTTAGCACTAGTCATAATCATATAAATAGACTCAGTAATTCAAATTTTCTACCCTGACACCTTATCCCACTGCCTAAAATCTATTTTCAGAACACATTTATTTATTTTTCCAAAATTAGTCTCTTGATCAAACTGTGATCCAATGTCTACTTGGTGATCCAAATTCAAGTTGATTACAGTATTTTTTTGTGAACCTCAACATTATTACCAGAAGCACGACAAATTAATTTCTTGGGTAAGCCATGCCCACTTCAAAGCTCACCTTCTCGATCCCCGATTCTTGAACAAGACATGTTTTTTCTTTTCTTATAATGATGTTTTCCCGAGCCGATTATTGTGTCATTATCCTGCCTCTTTAGCCTGTTAGGTTTACCAATCATTTATACAAACAACTGTTCATTTTAAAAGAAGAATATATTATTCCCTCGTTTGAATTGCTGTTAGGGTGGCATGGATCACAAATGGTTAAGGTTATGCTTAAAATTTTCTTAAAATGGTTAAGGTTTATATTAATGAATGACCAAATTCAAAGTCCAATGATGGCAGAATCAATACTTAAACTTGTTTTTTTACTCTTATATAATTAATTTCTCTTTGTGCATTGTTTATCGAAGGAAATGGGACAACAATTCATCACCTATTTAGAATTTCTCTCTTTTTTGCTTTGTACTTGTACATCTTTTTCTTTGTTTAGTAGTCTCTTATTAAAATTTGACCAACTGTCTTAATACGGCCCACCCTTATCTGCGTTTGTTGTTCAAATAATACTCTAATTATAAAAAGGAAATGTCTTCTGCGGATTCACAAAACCGACAAGCATTTCTGTGGAATGTTAGCCAGTTAGGTGAGTCAGATAACCAACTTTAGGTCGGTCAGATATTAAAATACTGGGCCTCCATTTTCGGCCCAAGGAATCTCCAAAGTGGTCCAACAACTCCCACCTCTCTCTTTTTGAGTTGGTAACAACTCTCTCTCACAAAAAGTCTTCAAATTCTGCTTCTCATTCTAAAACCCTAAGAAATGGAGTAAAATGGGGTTTCAGCAGTAGAATCTGAAGAAACCCCAGTGATCTCAAGGCTGTAATTTGAGCTCTGGATGAAGCAAAACAATAAACCTTACTGATGGTGAATACAGAGTATGAAAATGCATTCTTGAAAAAGATTGTGAAAGAAGAGGTAGGTAATATTGATGCTGATTACAAACTTTTGATTATTTCAGTTCATGCTGTATTTTTAGAATCTGGGTTTGTTGCTTTTGAATCAAATAGAAAAATTGATAGATTAAATCTTTGTAAAGAATGGTCAGAATCAATAATTTTTGAACAAAAGTATACACTTCCTAGTCTATTGAGTTGTGATGGTATTGGTCATGATTCAGTTGAAACCCTGACTTTAATTTATGTTACAAATTCTATGAAAGATGTGCAAGTTTATGTCCATGGACCTTTAGAACAGAGACTTGGTGGTTCTAATTTGTTCATGTTGTGTTTGGGAAAATTTCATTTTATTCCTTCCATTAGATTTGTATGCTTTGACAATGATGAAGAAAATGAAGAAATTGGTTGTTTTTCATATTCAAATTCTGATTCAGAATCATTCCATCAAAGTAGAGTTTTCGAATTTTGGAAAATTACGAAGGATAATCTTGCACTTCCTCTATTGATAGAGTTATGTTACAAGACTGGATTGACGTTTCCGCCGTCATTTATGGTATTGCCTATGGATATTAAGCTCAAGATACTCGGGTTTCTTCGAGTTACAGATATTGCAAACATGGCTTGCGTTTCTAAGGAAATGAAAAACATTTGTTCGAATAATGATATATTGAAACAAAAGATTGAAGAGGAGTTTAAGAAGATATCTGATATAAAGAGAATTTTTTTGGACGGGCAAGGGAGATTGAAAGGAAATGTGAAAATACCCTGGGAAAGACGGTTGTTGTACACCTTAGAGTGCAAGTTTACCAGACACAAAGACTGAACTCAAGTTTGCACTCGTCAAATGCTTGGTGAAGTAATACTATATGTATCTCGCGCCTTCTGTAAGTGATCACATTCCTTATGAAGAGCTATTTTTCTTTTTTACTTTAAACAGAAAAATATATACAAGATACTTTTCTAATAAATGGTGTTCTTGGTTGTAAATCTGATAGTACTTGCATATAGAATGTGGGATATCATTTACAGGATTATCATATGAAGATAGAAGCTATATTATGTAGTTCATTACTGCAAACTGTATAAAATACTGACAATCAGATATACATATTTGAATTCTGGTATTTAGTTTTTGACCCCAAAACGGGACATCTTATTGTTGGTTACTTGACTTCTGATTGTTGCGTTTCTTTGTTGTCGCACGTAACTATATATTCTTACTTCAAATAAGGCTTTGCATATCTTTTGTTTGGGTAAATGTGAGTATGTGACCTTGTTCTAAAGTTCATCACACTTGGTGATTACTTATGTACATGTAGCTATTGAATGTACTTCAAGGACTTAATAGCTGCTGCATGTGCTCTACTGGGTCGGTATGTGTAATTCTCTCAACTGATACGAATTCTGCACTCGAGACTCTTACTAGTTTTTATCATAAGCATAATCGAACTGTGAAAGCTGCAGGATGCCAGGATGTGGATGAAAATGTACAAATTAGGAAATTTTGTATGGTTGTTGGGGAAATTTTCCATTCCATATCCTGAATGGGTTGAACTCTAGCAAAAGTTCCTCTCTTTTTCTGCATTTTCATTGCTTCAGTTCCAACTCACTGTAGTGAACCTGATAATTACTAACCATGCTGGAAATGAAACCTACCCTTCGTTTGAGCTTGAATCTTCCTCTCTTCAGGTCGGTGCATAGACAATCTCAGACCTTGTATGACTCTTTCAGAAACATCATGTCACTGAGAATGAAATGAAACCTTGCGTTTGAGGCTGAATTCTCTTTTCTTCAGATCAGTACATGGACAATTCCAAACCTTCGATGACTCTTTCAGTAAAAATACTGAGCCAAAACCCATACCATCCGGAACCATGCATAGGACTATAATCCCCACTCTGAGCCAACAAAAAGCTCAAATCCATACATTACAATACCAAACCATACACAGTTCCCCACTCTTGAATAACCCATGCTAAAAATTCAACAATTACTACTAGTTATGGGAGACTTCAAAAGCATTGTTGATGGTATCAACAGGGTAAACGCCAGCCTAAGCTGGAGAGTGGAGGAGTGGCTAGACAACCTTATTACAGAGTCTAAATGTTCAAATGTGCGGATAGTTAAGCAAAGTGGGCAAGAGTGGAGCTTATACAAGGTTCTATCAATGTGAAACAGCCAGTCAATGTGCCTGCTTTAAGTCAGCTGGGAAGACTCTTAGTATCAACTTCACTTCTCTGTCTGTTTTAGATTGGGACCCTTTATTCTTGTAATTTAGTTTCTTTGTTGCTCTTTTTTACTTCGTGTAGAAGCTTGTAGCTTTTGGACATTCTTCTTCTCTTCAATGTTTTCTTCCTTTTCAATCAAAGATTTTTAGAAAAAAGAAAGTCTGCTGAAGTATATTCCCACGTTTTTATTTATCAGCAATTATATTTTATTGTGATTGACCAGAGTATTTGATAAAGTAAACCCCTAATCTAATCTTATTTGAGAAAGTAACCATCAATTGAAACCTTAACAATAGATCCAGAAGAGAAAGCTATGGTGATTTCTGTAGATGAGAATCCTTCTTCTAATATAGTGGAGGGAGCTGCATCAGTTGTTCATGTTCTCAATGAAGAAGTAAGTTACAAATCGGAAGGATAGGTGGATTCCAGATGAGAATGGTAATCCTATAAGTTTAGTAGATTTAGGGGTTGATTGTAACTATAAAATGGTTAATGAGTTAATGACGGAGTCTAGGTGGAATGTTGATGTGTTAAACCAGCTTTTTGATTGGGAAATTGTTGCTAAAATCCTCTCTATAACTCCCAATACTAGTAGAGAGGATACTCTGCGATGGATTGATAATCATCGTGGACAATTCTCAAGTAAATCTCTTTATAATCTTCTTGATAAAAAGGAAACTCCGCCAACTGACCTGCTTGCCAAAAAAAAATTGGAAGCTCAATGTTCTCCCCAGAATTAAATTCTTCATCTGGAAAATGAAAAATAACATTCTTCCTTTCAGTGAACACTTAGCTAGATACATCAGACACATAAACCCTCTTTGTACCCTGTGCAATAGCTTTAATGAAACAGGCGAACACTCCCTCATGCATCGTAGTTTTGCTAGAGCTGTTTGGGCTCATTATTATCTAAACCTTGATATTGCTTGTAATGGCTTCAATAACTTGTCTGATTGGTGTAATAGTTGGTTCTCGAGTAATAATGTTATAACCCAGTGGGGCTCTTGGGCAAGTGTCTGCTCCACTATATGCTGGTTTGTCTGGAAGGCCAGGTGTGACGCTGCTTTTGGTAAATCTAAACCCTGCCCCTCCCTCACAGCCAACCTAATTCTAAATCACCTGAATGAAGTCACTTTACATCAGTCTATTACTTTTCCCAGCCAAGGGACCAGAATGATAGAAAATCCTGTTCATATTTCATATACCCATATTTCTTTTGCTTATATGTCTATTGTAGACAATGTAACAGAGCTAATAGGTATTGGTGTTTCTATAATAGATCCCTCAGGAGAAACCATCGGCATAAGAACAAGGTGTGTTAGAGTCCATGGAAAAGAAGAATGAGATATTCTAGATGCTCAGGAAGCGCTAGATTGGGCCTCTGGACTCAGTTGCAGAACTTTCAACCTTCTGGGATGCAATTAAAAAATCACAAATTCTCTGAAAGGTGGAAAAGGAACAACCAGTTGGAGGACTGATCAAAGAATGGACCATCTCACTTTGAAGTTTAAGAATTTTGAAAAAATATTTTGTAAAACTATTAATAGCAGGAACTACCCAGAACTCCTAAGACTTGCTATTGCAGGAGGGAAAACTTTAAGTCCTCAGTTGTGGGAGGCACCTCTTTTATCATTACTTTGTTGTTAATTTGATTTTTATCTATAAAAAAAATGAGAGGAGTTCGTAGCAAGTGTGAGGACATAACCTTAGTTGGTCACTATTGAGGTAAGCGATGACATCAATTAGGCGATGAAGGCCACAGGATCCCATGCGATGTAAGTAAATCGCGAAGAAGCATAACTAGGCGAAGATAATGTTAACAGGGAATCCACATCGTGCGAAGGAAATGATAAGGTTCACATGAAAAGTACGAACGGTGACAGCGAGGAGAAGTTTGACTTATCAGTACCAGTGCGATGGTGGGGGACCACATCGCGTAAGGATAACCGAGAAAGAAGACTTTATTACCTGTAAACCATTATATAAATTAGTTGTCACCCACTATGTAAATGCCTATATATAAGGGGCAAGAGAGCAACGTAAAAATAGTTGAGTTATTTTCTAGTCTGAGAGATATCTTTGAGAGAAAGTTGTGTGAGTTTTAAGTTAGGGTTTGTAAGAGACTTATTCATTAATATCTTCATCTTGATAATAAAATAGTTTGTTTACATTCATTATGTCTTGAACAGTGAGTAGAGATCTTTATTTGGGTGTACTGTAGGTTTTCCTGCAGTTACATATGAAATCTGAGCCATTTTGTGTTTATGAAATCTAAATTTGTCGCTTTTGGTTTAATCACGAATAAGAATATTATTGGTTGTTTATCAAATCAGAGAATAACAAAATTTATCTACTACCTTATCTAGAATACATAAAGTTCATGATAGTTAGAATTCTAGTGGTCATCTTGAAGTAGAACGGTTTTATTGAGGTTTCTAACTATTGGGTAATCTGTAATTTAGTAGGGAAATAAGGACTTGTACTGTTGTACTGGTTGTATTTGGATTGGATGAATGATCATGATTTACTCACAAATCAAAAAAAAAAAAAAAAAAAAAAAAAAAATTCCTCCTTAAGTTTTGTATGGCTAAACTTTGATCTAATGGAATGCGCGAATTCGAAATATCTAGTTATGCTTTTTGTTGTTGTAAAGAATTCCATGAAATAGCATTTTGTGATTTTCTTTCTTCAGATAGTCAAGGATGAAATTGCATTGCCACTCAACAGTAATCTCTGTGAGAAGGATGTATTGACCTACTCTCTGTGCTTCGCGTTCTTCATTCTACCTGGTGACCTAAGCTCAAGATACTCCAGTTACATTCGGGTATTAATGTTGTGCGATTTGGCTGTATTTCTTCAGAATTGAGATATTTGTGTCCCAATAATGATTTGTGGAAACAAAAAATTTGAGAAGAATTTACAGAGTCAGGGTACATACGTTGGGATTTTAAGTCACTCTGGGTTCAAAATGAAAATTGGAAACAAGCATTCATATTATGTTGGAAGCTTAAGAAGAACTATAAGCGGTTGACACATCTATTTATTGATTTTTCGAGAATGAGCAGTATTTTAGAATGAATCTTTTCAAAAGACAAAGGATGGTGTGAGTAGATCGTCATCTATTTTGTGCACATTATGAAACCGAAAACGCAGGGGATACCAAGATACACCACCAACTTTTTCTTAGGAAATTTGTATGGACAAACTCAACACAACTCCGAGAGTAAAAACTCAATCAAGGAAAGTGCCTAGAGTTATCTCTCTCTTGTTGTTAGAACGTTTACAGAATTGAATCCGTGAACCTAACTATAAAGAGAGTTCTTAGACGGTACCAAAGACCAATGTCCAAGGATCAATCAAGTCTTTTCCGACTAACAAGGTTGGACCTAGCTACTGTGATTGATCAGTGCACAACCTGTGATATTTCAATTATAAAGATAAACAATATAATTTGGAAAAAGAAATAACACAGACACCAGAAGTTTTGTTAACGATGAAACCAAAAATGCAGAAAAACCCTGGGACCTAGTCCAGATTGAACACCAAACTGTAATAAGTCGCTACAGACAATATCCTACTACCAATTAACTTATGTCTGGAATGTAGTTGAGCCCAAACTCAGTCTCCCAATGATTCAGGTACAGTAGCGCTCCTTACGCCTCATGAATCCCAACAGGACTCTACGCAATTGATTCCCTTAGACGATCTCACCCACGACTAAGAGTTGCTTCAACTAAATTGGAAACTTTAAACCAAATCTGCCTCCAACAGGTTAAGCCTATATTTGATTTCCTGATTTACGATCTAAATGGATGATCAGATCAAATGATAGATCCAGGTGATGGAAATCGATAGCAACTTAGACAAAAGTTTGGTTATCCTCAAAATCCGGACTTATGCAACCCGAAGTGCAACCTAGATTATTATTCACCTCACAATAAAACTTGAGGAATAAACAAAGTATGAGACGAGGAGACTTTGTTGATTACTATCTATCTTGATTGATGGAGCAAGGCTCTACAAACAATCAAGATCAGGATACTCAAGTTATCAAGATAAAAGATAACTGGACATGGCTTCACGAATCCCAATGAAATATTTATAGTCGCTAAACCCTAAAAGGGTTTCTGGAGAGGACGACTCTAGATACGACTAGGACACACCAAAAAGTAGTGTCAGGATTCCAAGATCCCATTTGCCAAGAGTTCCCCTTATATAGACTTCAAATCCTAGGTTGCTTTAGGTTTAATCTAAGATAGCTTTGGAACCAAGCAAACAATATCCACCATTAGATGAAAGCTTTAAATCTTAATCACATATACAAGATATACACTATGGTTAGGTAAACCGTAACCGAACCGTGTATAAAGACTATGTTCAACATAGTTAGCCGAAGCTAGCCAATTCGAACTTAAAAGCTTAACACTCATTTTCATGTTCACTAAGACATTAATATTGAGTCACAATCATGTGATCAAATGAGTCTAGTGTTTATTAGAGAAATGATCAAATGCAAATTACTTCATAGAAATAATGTAATCGCAATTGAATCATGATCGACATAGTTTGTAAATGTACAAAGTACAATTACTTGAATCGTTCGTGAATTGGCTGAGTCACAGTACGCGGAACGTTTGCAAACTTATATGAAATTACCGAGTTTCGGAGTCTACAGGACTTTTCAGCTCATAAACCGGTTTGTAAACTTATGCAATTACCATGTTCCGGACTCTATAGTACTTTTCAGTTCACGTACTGGTTTGCAAACTTTGAACCAACTCAAATTTCCGGAGTCTACAGAACTTTTTAGTTCACGTACCGGTTTGCAAACTTAATACCTTTGCCGGTTCCGGAGTTCACCAAACATCCAGTTTACGTACTGGTTTGGGTACTAAACTGGTTTCTAGGACATAGAAAGGTTTTGGCTCGCATACCGGTTTGATTATTTTAACACGGTTCCCTTACCACAGTTCCACTATGGTTTGTATACGAATATACATACTTATCCGGATCACGGAACAAACAGATTTTCCCATGATGTACATATGAATATGCATATCACACAAATTTGAAAGTCGATATATAGCTACCCCGCTATGTGTACGAATACATGTAATACAGATTCAGACATATAACATTTTTCTCAGTTTGTAAGACTGATAACACTTTCTTATATTCCGAATATAGTAGTTCTATATTTCTCAAAATCAATTCGAAACATTCCTGAATAATACCAATGACACATATCACTGTTTCAGGCTATTTGCGAATGATAAACTTGAACAAGATTTGGTTCCAAACAATAAATTGTTCTCCACCGAATTTGATCAAGTATGAACAAATGTTCATTAAGCTTAGTCATTATATTTCGAGAAATTCGTAAACTAAATAATTAGTTCTCGACTCGAAATTCTTGGCTATGCAAGCTAGTCTAATTAGTTATACGACAATCGTCTCAAAGATAGAATGGTGGATATAACTTGAGAAATAGGTGGTTCAGTCTTCACTTACCTTTTGTTGATGAAGTTCTCCAAAAGCTGCAGTTGATCTTCGCCTTCAAACGGTAAAACACAAATTATGACTGGCTCGTTTCTCAACTCCAATATCCTAGACCGAGACTTAACAAATTGTAAACTAGAAATCAAGATATAGTTTTGACAACAAGCTTGATATAGCAACACTTGTGAGTTCGACCGATCAATGCTCTAACAGAAAGTGATGTACCTTATGAACCATACAGGGCCGGTCCTGAGAAATTGATGCCTCGAAGTTAATCTTCGAGATGTTTCCCCTATATAAGGCTATATACAGAAGAAGAGAAAAAACTAGAATTTTCTTTTTAGTCCATCTTCTTAACACAACTAACAGCATGTTTTTTTTCTCCTCTATATAGGTTGAGGGTTCTACATAGAGGTTTACCTCTATCTCTATATAAATACCACTACCTAGAGCCTTTTAAATTTATATTTGTTTAACCACTAACTAATAATTCTATATTCAAATTTAAATTTGTGTATTTCACATTTTACCCTTATAAAATTCAAAAAAAATCAAGATTCATTCCAAATCAACATTTTCAAAAATTCAAACCGTTCAACAGATAAAGTGAAATACAAACCAATAAAAGACCAAACCCACCTTCATCCTCACCTGCACTTCCTCACCAACCCTACACAGATGACCCATCAGATCATTCACAACCCACCATCATAACTAGCCCATTCTCACCACTTCATGGCAACCTTGATATCATTACCAACTCCACTCATCAGTACCAGTAAAGGTCCCATACCACCACTTGTTCATACACAACCACAATAGCATTTTATACCCTAACATGTAGATCTAATTCATTTGCAACCTGATCATGTAATTCATGCATAAAAGTATGATCTTGTGGTCTAAATACATGTTGCGCAGTCTGATAAGTGTGGATGTATATTTCTAGCAGCCACATGAACATATGACTCATCTCCAGATGCCAACAATCCTTCGAACAAGTGAAAATTCTTTGCATGCTTTAGCGCAGTATTCTTGAATTGTGCAGCATTTGATGTGTTTAGTCCATAGAGATGAGACCAGTACAACAACCATATCAGTATATTCCATGTACTACTGAAAAGATCAACGATAAACCTTAAACAAAAAAGAAATTCACAGAGGAAATATACTACTGATGCTCAGCGATAAACCTTAATTAAGTAATTTTTACCTTAATTACTTCTACCCATTTCGATTCAGGCCAGTCTAATCTCTATGGACATAACACATCAAGCAATAAAGTGGACATATAAATTAGATACATTGTCACACAAACATCTTCTTACAATTTAGCCATAAGAAACTACAATGCAGATTAGATCAAAAAGTCAAAAATGCCGATGTATGAGGAAAAAGTGATACTTTGGCATTTAACCTGTAAATCGTACCTTATATGGGGAATGAAATTGCAAGTTGGACCTTTAACTCACAAAACATACCTTAGGATGGTTAAGTTTATGGCCATAAAATTGCAGATAGCTAACAGTGAGATACCAAAAATACGAGCATGCATTCAAATATTTTAGCAATCAACCTATTGAATTACCATTGGAATAAGCCTAGATAATGGAAGAGAGTGTGAGAAACTAATAAGGACAACATTCATATGATTAACAAAGAAATTCACTGAAATGATACCAATATTAATATATTGTAAATAATGGAAACTCCCGGTGAACAATTCTAAGTTCTTGGATTTGCTAAGTGGAACTGTTTGTCCAATTAGGTGTCGTTCCTTTCCATGTTATGAATTTCTATAGAATTATCAAGTATAAAACTTGTGTAAAAATGCCTATGAGATAAGTAAACTCTAAGAAAAAATCATAGAGACATTTAACCAGGAACAATAGTTTTCTCTGCACACTAGCAGTAGAGAGATATCTCAAATCTATAAACTAACAAAAAACCAGTAAGAAATACCCACATAAAAATTATAAATATTCTTAACAATCTCAATATAACCCAGTAAGAAATACCCACATAACAATTATAGAAGAAAGATAACTCTCAAGCCCTGACCTCAATAATAAATCGGAATAAGCAAGGAAGTTAATACATGAGATAGTTGAATGGGAAAAGTGATGACCTTTAAGAAAAATAAAACTACTAGCAGAAACTAACAAGAAATAAGTCAGATTTCCCCCTAAAGCTTCAGTGATCTAAATCGCAAAGTGAAAGCATGGGATTACTTTACTCCAGCACTAAAACAACATCACTCTTGGGCCCATAGCAGGCACCAAAACTATTCAAGTCGTCAGTGTTGCGCTCAAGCACACAAAGCCTGTTCTTTATGTTTGAGAATATAAATGGGGTCCTCAACAATCTAAAGTATCAATCTAACCAATTTATGGGAGTGTAGCATACTAATATTTTCCCTGAATTCCTCAGCTTAGATCCATTAATCACCATAAACTACACGGTTTTCCAGTAAAATTGTCAACCACAAGCCTTGATGAAAGAATACAGTATATATTTACCCCACTTATGAACAACTCGATAGCAAGTGCTTAAGTGAACCTGTTAACATAAGAGTTTTACTTCAATTCCAAGACAAAAATAACTAGTACAGAAAACAAAACTGTTAACTAACACACAAAACACGAATAATCTAGTTTACGTTTCCTTAAATTAGAGTTGCCAATTTTGACATCAAACTGTAATTAGGTTTTCCTAAACAATCTCTTTCAGTTTGAATCCAAACCACTCACAATAACTCCAAAAATAACTTCAAACTACAACATACAATGTAGAAATTAGCTTCTAAATCCTCTAAAAAAACTAATAACAAACAGTTTCTCTGCAACTGAATTAGAATTACATTAAACATAAATACATATCTTTAATCTTTTCGAACACAACCCAGAAGACCTAGGGAGTAGAGAATGAAGAGGAGTTGGTATAATTCCGTTTTCTCGAGAAGCAAAAAAAAAAAAATAGAGGAGTTGGATAAACATCTTTAATGAATCAAAACTTGACCCACACAATAAGAACACCAGATCTGATTTCTCCCAAGTTTCAATTACATAAACCAAAAATTTGTAATGACATGCAAGATACATAATTCTAAAAACAAACATGCCTTACCGAGATTAACCAAACTATAAATCTTTAAAAATTTGATGAGATTTAACTGATCCGGAGCCGAAATCTTCAAAAATAATCAAAATTCTTCACGAATCGAAGTTTCAGAGAGAAAATCTCTCCATGAGTCCAGCCGAGAAAGAAAAATGAATACGATTTTATGTTTTATTTTGGTGGTGGACAAAAACTGTCAAAATTAGATTTGTTGGAGGGTCATATGGACATTTCATAGCTAAATAGTGGTTGCCTCAAAGATAGCAGATGAGAGTTGCTATCTAATTTCCTCTATCTAATAGAGTTTTAGCCTCTATATTGATAGAGGTAGTGGAAAGAACAAACATCTAGAAAAGTAGGGGCCACCTCTACATAGAGGTAGGTAGTGCTTTGTCTCTACATAGTGGAGAAAACAAACATGCTGTAAGTAATTATTTACTTTATTAGATCATGATTAAAAGTGTAATAGAACCAAAAGATGAACTCAAAAAATATATTTAACAAGAGCAAACATATCGACATAAAACTTTATAAAATAATAAGACTTTTTGGATCAATTTATATTTACCACAGTGTATCTACTATATGCAATAATACTAACTTAATCATAAAAATATGTCTCATGTGTTAAACATACAATAAATAAATGTGATATTTTCTTGAAAAACATGGACAATTGTGATATAAGTTGTGTGCCTTCATTGTAAACCCATTGTTTGAAAAATATTGTTGATTCCTTTGAAAGACATGTCTATACCAATTGTGTCCTTTCGTTTTAAACTCATTGTTTTACCACATGATACTTAAAATTCTTAGAAAATGTAAAACTGAATGTAGTGTTACCACGTCAGACAAAAGGATTTTTCTTTATATAAAAAAAAGACAAAGTTAAAGAAAATTAGAAGCCCATGGGTTGCAAAGAGTAAATAGTAAACGTGTTTCTTAATCTAGGTAGATTTTAGGTTTTACTAACCCTTTCAATAGTTTATCAGAATACCAACAAACTAATTAAAAGTTTTACTTTTTTGTCCAAAACTTATATCATTAATCTGATTTACCATAAAATCGAGAAAAAACAAAATTAATTGAGGCCCTAAAAATTTGATGCCCAAAGTTGAACTTTGGTCACTTTGTGTCAAAGCTGGCCCTGGAACCAGACTACATAGATTATTTGGTGACTTGTTTGTGCATTTCATGCTTCTTTAGCGACCATACTCGACTATGGACCAATGGATATGGTATGTGTTTTAATGCGTATATTGTGTTTATATTGCACTTGTATCTATTTATTTGAATGTTAATTGGATTTCTCCTACTATGAACAAGAGTCAAACAATATTCAGTTGCCCCTTGCTTCCATACGCGTCTTGAATGAGATTCTATCTTATTTTTGGTTGTACGTATATTATGTTAACATGGATCAGTGGTGGATACTGGAGGATATGTGATGTTGATACAAACGTTTTCTTAGGTGAAACTTGTTGTTCATTCATATGTAGTACCCTGTGCTGTGCAAAGTGTCGTTGATTTTGATGCCGACTAAGTTGTGATCGCAAATGTCGGTGCGCTGTGGAAAAGATGTTTTGTTTTCCTTGTTTGTTTATTTGCTTATCTATTCTTTTTTCTCATTCCTTGGATATATGTCAATGGGATCCTTGGCATCCTTTTTCGATTGCTAATTAAGTAAACATTGAACGTTGTTTTTCATGTAATCATCTGCTTCCTTGTTGACTTGTTTTCATAACTGTGGAGGTATCTATGTCATTTTTTTCTTACTGGAACCAGTTTATAAATATTTACTTGTTTTAAACTTGTGTAGTTTCTTTTGCATTTTTGTTCTTTGAAATTATTTTCACAAGTAACATGAATTTAAGTTCTCCAAAAGCTTATTTATAAGGACATAGTTATCAATTGAATGAATAACCAACTTGTTTACAGTACCAATGACCATTTTTTAAGTATAGGTCTCATCAAAAGACCCAGTACTAGGCTTACATACTAGAGGATCACTCTCCAAGTGACTTTGGCTTGATATAAAGCTGATATTTCCTAAGAATTACGAATTACAAAAGACAGTCCCTCTTTATCTCATCAGTTTTGACTGCTTAGCTTTCACTAAGGCTAGAGCTTAATTTGGAAAGAATTATTGAACAATTTAGTAAATTCTCTAGCCAGTCTATGAATTTTGATAAGTCTAGAATTGCTTTAAGGTTCAAAACAATATCAAGCAAGATATTGCAAATATTTTGAACATAATGAGAATAGTACTTCAAGACAAATACCTTGTTGTGCCTCTCTTGATCCAAAGAAGTAAGGTAGAATCTTTTTCTCCCATCATTGACAACTTTTCAGATAAACTTGCGGCTTGGAAATCTATATTCCTCAATCAGCCAGATAAGACTACTTTGAACCAATCTATATTAGGTACTCTAGCTTGCCATCATATGGTTGTTTTTAAAATACCAAAGCTGATCACTGATAAAATGAATGTTGTTCAGAGAGACTTCTGGTGGAATAAAGGTAATGAGAAAGTCTCATATATGAAAAGCATTGCTTTACCTAAAAATCTTGGTAGGTTAAATACTAGGAAATTTGCCATCTAGAATCAATCTCTTCTTGCTAAGTTAGCCTGGAGAATGCTAGAACACCCTAACTCTCTTTGTGCTTCCATCCTTAAATGCAAATATTTCAGGAATTATAATCCTTTGAATGATGTCTTGAGTAAGGGCTATATAATCGTTGGTACCTGGTAAATGACCAACACCTAGATTTGGTACCCAACATTTAAAATATTAAGGGGTTTAACGGTCGACTTAGCACTCGGTTATTTAAATAATTATGAATTAATATTGTTAACTCGTTGTTAGGAATGAGTTATCTATTAATCTGAAACCAGGGTTCTTCGTAACACTTTTTGTTAAAACACTGCTCGGTCAAACTCGCAAGTTTTGTTATCTCAAGCTTGTTGTTAATGTTAGATGAACAAAAATATATCTTGATTAGTAGTCTACTAAATCAAGTCTTGGACCAGGTACAAAAGTTGGTAGTTGAGTATCATACATCACCCTCGAAGATTGAAGATCGATGAAGACATTTGAAGAGCTTCATCAACAAGGTATATGAAGACCGAACCATTCTATTTACTCATAAGCTTTATCATTCTCTATTTGAGACTATGACGTATGACTTATAGTAGATTTATTATAAAGAAAAAATTTCGAGCCAAGCTTGTCTTGTTAAACATCATGAAATATGATTCAAGCAATGGATGTTCATTGGTCCTTTTGAATCTTAGTTTTATCGTTCAAGAACTAATGTTTTGGTTTATTTGAAAACTACCCAAGCAATGATTTCATCATTTGGGAAGGTTTCAAACGTCAAATAGAGAAACTGATAACTTTTGTAATTTCGGCTCATGGTAGGTTGGTGAACATCTTGCAAACCCTAGATATCTTTGTTTCTGGAATACTTGAAGGTTGGCGAACCAGTTCGCAAACCTTATGTTCAGAATGGAACAGTTCACGAACTGTGGTGATCTGAAATCGGTGAAAGGCCAATGGTTGGCGAACCCAAATCACGAACCGTTGACCCTCGAGTTCATGAGTCCATAACGGTTGGCGAACCCGGTTCACGAACCGTATCTCCCGGACTGATGAATTAACTTAACGGTTCATGAACTATTTCAATAACGGTCCCAGTGAAATTTTCGCAGATGCTCAAAGACTTCTTTTTTTTTAATATGTTTAGCATTGCTGTGACTCTCATAAACACCTCTAAGACATCTATGATCACGAAAACACTTTGTGTATATGCATCAATATTAAATTTTTAAGTGTTTAATGAACACGAGATTTTTTATTCGTTCGAAAGGCATATTTTCCAAGAACTATCATTATACATGGTTCACGTACCCGGACCACAATGTATATTCTTCTATATGGTTTCAAGACAAACTTATCACATGCTTACTTGAAACACAAATTAGAGTTTCATCTAATAGAGAAAGTGTTTGCTTGAATCTCAAGTTATCTTAGCTTGAATTCTAAGAAACCCTCAGTCTTGGACATCTATAAATAGAGAGACGCATTCAACTGAGAAATTCAATCCCTTACACTTTGTGTCCTAGTTCATTGCTAAAGTCTTCCTCTATTGACCTAGGTTTCCTCTGAGAAACATAATTAGGTCTACGACTTAAAGACTTCACCTGGGAATTAGTGAAGCCAGATCCGACTATCTGTACCTTGATAGTTCGTGTATCCTGATCTTGGTTTTTTGCTATCAAGGTTCTCGTAATCTCTTTCAGGCAAGATAGCTAGAAATCACAAAGTTCTCTTCGTCCCAAACTTTGTGATTCCTCAAGATAGATATATGAAAACTATGCTTAATTGATTAGTTTACGATTGTTCTTGAGGTGGTTAAGAATCCAGGCTTCTCAGCTAATTGAGTGTAAGTGTTCCGGATTTGTGAGGTTTTCTAGCTTTGTCTATTACAAACGGATTTTCAAGCCTTGATATTTGCCAGATTGGTAACAAAAGTCTTCACTTAGGTTGTAAAGGACGTCAGCAAGGGAATCAATTGCGTAGAGCCTTGAGAGGTTCAAGAGATGTAAGGAGCACGATTGTAACTGAATCTCTTAGAGGGTGGATTCGGTCTCAACTACATTCTAGTTTGAAGTCTAATAGTAGGCTAGTGTCTGTAGCGGCTTAATATAGTTTGGTATTCAAATCTGGACGAGGTCCTGGGGTATTCTGCTATTGCGGTTTCCTCATTAAGAAAACTTCTAATATCTTGTATTTTTCCTTTTCTGCATTATATTGCTTATCTTTATAATATAATTTACACAAGTAGTACGTATTCAGTTCTAGTCAATACGTCCACATAACAAAGATCAATTACGAGACTTGTTTCTTGTAGAATTCGTATATTGAAAGATAGATAACAAGTTTCATACTTGGCAGAATTCAAATCTGAATATTTGGATACGACTAGATTGATCTTAGATATTGATTTTTGAAATCGTCCAAGTACTCTTCTTAACAATCAGGTTCACAGGCTCCATTGTCTAGACTTTTTGAATGAGAAGAGATGATGATCCTTGACAATATATATATATATATATAAAGACGAGGGTACCCAAATACACAACAATCTTTAAATTATCCACCTATAAGTCCTCTTACCGAAAGTGATTGTCTATGGAAAAAGTCGAGACAGTACGACAAATCGGTATTCACACTTTGTGTGATCGTCTATGGATACGAGATCGAGATAATACAACAATCAAAGTGTGATTACTTGATAATAGGTTCGGACTTAACCAAACTCTACAGGATCACTATCAAGTAATACGGAGTTAACCTTTGTGTATTTTACTTTTAATTATAATAAACAATTATAATTGAGGAAATAGAAAAGTAAAAGACACAGCAAGATTTTGTTAACGAGGAAACCGTAAATACAGAAAAACCCCGGGACCAAGTCCAGAATTGAATACTCTCAGAATTAAGTCGATATACAAAATCTAAACCAACTTCATATAGTTGAGACCAAGCAACTAAACCTAGTTCACTTAGTTTCTTCAGTATCCCTACGCTTCCGACATTCAATAAGTGCACGCACTGGAACAATTCCTTTGGATCGTATTCCAACAGTAAAGGAACAATAAATCTGTTTGGTAACAACTCTTTTGATTCTTTTAAATGAAGATATCTCAAGTCATATGCAAAGGCTCTTCCGTTTAAACTAATAAACTCTTTTGCCTGGTTAGATCAATCTATCCAACAATTACCGAAGAAGCAGAGTTTAGATTTGCAATCAATCAATATAGAATCCAACAAGGAAATATAAAGCGATGCCGATCTTATGCAACTAATCAATTGAATAAATCTGATTCTAGTTGGATCCCAACCGATCAAGGTTTGTGCTATCAAAGATATGAGAAACCAATAAGAAATCTTCTTTGTCTTCAAATCTTCTTTAATCTTCAATTAAACCTGCACAACACCACTTGAATCTCTTGTGATCAATCACGCACAGAACGAAGTCTGTTAACAATGTATTATCACAAGATGTCTTTAGATCTACAAACAGTTCTAAAGATCCCGTCGACACTTCGATCTAGTTTGAGTGAATCTTATATCAGAAGAGAAGATTCTCAAGAATAAACAAACTAGGTGCAATCAAAGTTCAACAACCGTTAGTCAATCAAGTCAATCGAAAAATAATAAACTGCAATTAACAAGTTTCCCACCAACGATACTCGTAGAGCTTCTTGATCCCACAGAAGTCTTTAAACGAGCAGTCGTAAGAGATTTCACCTAATTAGGGTACTTTCCTCTCCGGATAGACGACTCCACCAGAAATAAAAAAAAAGATGAAGTTTTCCTGGCTCTTAGGATAGTTTTCTAGAAATGCAAACTTAGGTATTTATAGACCAAGGATGTTTGGACACCAAGGAATTTCCAAAACCGAATATTCTCAAGATATGCAATAAATTCCCGAATAGGTTTTCATAATTCCTGGAAATGCTTTGTCCAATATTTTTCGAAATCTCTCAATAGAAAATCTCCATTTAGTAAATGCACATTACTAATTTTTATTCTCTAGAGATATACATTTAATTGCTGGTAATTAAAGCATATAAAACTAACAACTTTAATTAAAAGATTCTTAATTTATTTTGGACCGGGATCTCCTTGAGTAATTAAGGAATATCTTTGAACAATAAAAGATAAGAGTTACTGTTCGTGTTCAAAGCATGTTGACATCTTTTGTAAATCCTCTTTCATATTTACAATCTTGGAATTGATTATACCACACTTCCAAACAAGTTTAGAATTGGTTCATTTGTATTCCAAGACAACTATGTGATTGATCAAGTATCAAATCAGTATCATGGGTTCAATCGGTTCTACCAATCACTAGGATCGGTTCTACCTCAATATGGATTACTTTTGATCGAACACACAAGTTACCAGGACCGGTTACATAAGTTACCAGGACCGGTTACGTCAATTACAAGGACCGGTTATCATATACTCATGGTATTGCTTGTGATCGGTCACACCAATTACCAGGATCGGTTACACCAATTACAAGGAACGATTACACAACTTTTTTGTGATCGGTCACACCAATTACTAGGATCGGTCACACCAATTACAAATGTCGATCATACCATCTCAGGTGATTACTTAGGATCGGTTACACTAATTAATAAAAACCAGTCATACCAAATCATAAGTCAGGCACGGTGATTAGTTATACCAAGATACATAACAAGTTATGATCGGTTCTACTAACTCACACATATTGGTAATCCAAATATATGCAATGAATAACAATACCAATAAGCCTAGCGATTTCCCTTTCAATTCGTAAAACTAGTTCATGAATGTACTTCCTTTAAACAAATGTAAACATTGTTTCCTAGGATGAAATCTTCACCTTTACCCATACACATAATCACAATAGCATTCATACGATTATGTCGATGTCATATATACGAAGTTCAAAAGATAAGCGTTATACTTCATATCTTAATTCCTTAACACTATGATCATGTGATCATGTCTCACTACTAGAGTATAATCATTCACATCTTCGCAGTTATGTTTTCAATATAGCACGACTTGAAAGATACGTTAGGAATGAAACAGTTCAAGTCAATATTACTAACCTCAAGAGGAAGGATGATGTCGTCGTTGTAGCTCGTTACTTCTTCACATTCTTCAGGTCTTCGAGTAATACTTGTATGTCTCATAATCCTAGAATTTCTAGTCTAACCTATACGAAGTTGTCTCTAGTACATAATCAAGCGACTCTTAGATGAGTTTTGATTCACTAAAATATGACAACCAAACTTGACATACCAACGCTTGGTGGGTTCAACCGAGCTATGCTCTCACTATATATATATATCAAGGATCATTAAGTTAGTATACTTGCAGTTTTATTAGGTTTTGTCCATACAAGTTGTCGTACGAAAAAATTGGTGGTGTAATTGGTACCCTATCCTTTTCACTTTTGTTATTTGTACACATGTTTACACCCTTTCCACCACCATTTTTTCCTCTTTTGAACCTTCAACTGCCATTGTATAACCTCTGCAAATCAAATCAAATGGAAAAACCATAAAGAGTCATTCTAATCCACATAGGAACATTTCAACAATCTCATGAAACTACCATTGAGCTAAGTATTAATAGTATCACGACTCGGATGAGATCCTTGAGCAGCATTCAGTTTCAGACTAGCAGCCTCATGAGGAGAATTATTACGGATGCCATTGTTAGATGGAGAATCACCAGTAATCTCATTGAAATTACCATAAGGATTAACAAGGGTATGGGTATTGAAAGTAAAATTAGAGAGGTTGGGAGTAGGTTAAAAGACGAGGGTACCCAAATACACCACAATCTTTTTGTTTCAACCTATAAATCCTCAACAGAAAGTGATCGTCTATGGATAGAGCCGAGACAATACGAAAATTCGGTGATACGAGTTCGACACAATATGACAACAAGATAACTTGTGTGATTGACTATGGATACAAGATCGAGACAATACAACAACGAAGTATGTTACTTGATAATAGGTTCGGTAATAACCAAAATCTATAGGATCACTATCAAGTAATGCGGAGTTAACATATATGTGTATTTTACTTTATTATAATAAATAATTATAATACTGAAATCAAAGTAAAAGACACAGCAAGATTTTGTTAACGAGGAAACCGCAAATGCAGAAAAACCCCGGGACCTAGTCCAGTTTTGAATACTCTCAGAATTAAGCCGCTATACAAAATCTAAACCAACTTCGTATAGTTGAGACCAAGCAGACTACCCCTAGCAACTTAGTTCCCTCGGTATCCATGCGCCTTCGATTTCTAGAGTCACGCACGTGAATAGCAAGTCTTTTGGATCGTATTCCAAACAACAAATGAAGAATATATTTGGTAACCATCTAATCAATCTTTGCTACAAGATATAGATGAGTCGTTGACAAAGGCTCTTATGTTTAATCTAATAAACTCCTTTGTCTGGTTAGATCAATCTAACTTTAACTACCGAAATAGTTAAGTATAGATTCGCACTCAATCAAAATAAATCTCAAAGAGATATATTGAGAATGCCGATCTCACGCAACTAATCAATCGAATAAATCCGATTCTAGTTGGATCCCAGCCGATCAAGGTTTGTGCACTCAATTCACAAGACACGAAAACCAATTAGAAATCTTTTTCGTCTTCAAATCTTCTTTAATCTTCAATAACCTGCACAACACCACTTGAATCTCTTGTGATCAATCACGCACAGAACGGAGTCTGTTAACAATGGATTATCACAAGATGTCTTTAGATCTAACAACAGTTCTAAAGATCCCGTCGATACTTCGATCTAGTTTGAGTGAATCTTATATCAGAAGAGAAGATTCTCAAGAATAAACAAACTAGGTGCAATCAAAGTTTCAACAACTGTTAGTCAATCAAATCAATCGAAAACTAATAACACTTCAATTATCTAGTTTCCCACCAACGGTACTCGTAGAGCTTCTTGATCCCACATAAGTCTTTAAACGAGCGGTCGTAAGAGATTTCACCTAATTAGGATACTTTCCTCTCCGAATAGACGGCTCCACCAGAAACAACAGGAAATGAAGTTTGCCTGGCTCTTAGGATAATTTGCTAGAAATGCAAATTTAGGTATTTATAGACCAAGGATGTTTGGACACCAAGGAATTTCCAAAACCGAAAGTATTCTCATGATATGCAATGAATGGCAAAATTCGGTTTTCATAATTCTAATAAATGCTTGTCAAATATTTCCGAAATCTCTTAATAGAAAATCTCCAATTGGTAAATGCACATTACTAATTTTTATTCTCTAGAGATATGCATTAATTGCTGGTAATTAAAGTATATAAAACCAGAAACCTTAACTAAAAGATTCTTAATTTATTTCGGCACATGATCACCTTGAGTACTAAGGAATATCTTTGAACGATAAATGATAAGAGTTATTGCTCGTGTTCAAAGTATGTTGACATCTTTTCACTGCAAATCCTTACTTCATATTTACATGGATTTGCATTCTTGGAATCGGTTATACCACACTTCCAAACAAGTTTATAATTGGTTCACCTGTTTTCCAAGACTACTATGTGATTGATCAAATACCAAATCACATACATGGGTTCAATCGATTCTACAAATCACTAGGATCGGTTATACCTAATTATGGAAATACTTTTGATCGTTCACACCAGTCACTAGGATCGGTTACACCAGTTACAAGGATCGGTTCCATATATTACTTGTGATCTGTCACACCAGTTACTAGGACCGGTTACACCAGTTACTAGGACCGGTTACACCAGTTACCAGGATCGGTTACACCAATTACAAGGATCGATTATACATACTCATGATTGGTCACACCAATTACTAGGATCGGTCACACCAATTACAATGATCGATCATACAATGACATGGTGATTACTTAGGATCGGTTACACTAATTAATAAAAACCAGTCATACCAAATCATAAGTCAACCAAACTTGACATACGAACACTTTATGAGTTTAACCGAGCTATGCTCTAACAGTAGGAAGATTTCCCAATTTAGTGATAGGGGGACAGAGGTTGTTACAGCCTTTTTCAGAACAATCAGGGTTTTCTGGTGGAATAACAAAAATACGCCAGAGTATAGCTATTATCTCTAGTTCTTTTAAGATCATCTCTAGGATTAATCTTCCGTTTAAGGTTAGATAGAACATCATGCTCAACTGTAAGAGATACTACTTCTTTTCTAGTAATGATTGGTTTCCGAGTAGGAATAGCTGAAGTCTTGAATTGCCTTGCTGAGTTACAGGTATTAATCAGACCCAAATTTGCTGATTTAGAAGGATAAACAGGAATCAGAATCGAGTCAGCTGGCTTATCTGTCTGACAAAAAATCTTCTTAAGAATAACTGGTAAGCTATTGTCCAAAATAATAGGTGGTTGTGCTTGAACATGACCCACATCAAAGATTTTCAAAGCACCAGATCTATTCTTGAAAGGACCCATGTGGAGATTTCTTTTCAATAACTCTTCATCCGATATTTTAGAGTTTTGTTCAACATCAGCTGCTTTTCCTTTATCATTGTTGTTCTGATTAAGAGTTTCATCTTGTGTATCCAAAACTATATCTACTTGAAACATAGTAGAATATCTCAAGGCCACAGCTGAGTCTGATTCATAAAGATGGACTGGAGGTTGTGGTGGCATCCATCTTGACTTTTAATAAAGAGTATTTAGTACCAAAAGAACTTGCTTCCTTAATTTCCTTTTGTTTAATTATCCATCTTGAACATACAACATCTTTATGATCAATAATGCGGCAGAAAGTACAGAAATACCTTGGAACCATGGAGTATTTAAATTCAATGAGAAAAGGTTCAATTCTTCCCCCAGTAACTAGAGGTATACATGTTGGTAAAGCACGTTGGACAGAAATACGAACACAAACTTTAACATACTTCTTTATAGGATGGTTACCATAAGGATCCTTTGCTTCAATGAGCTTACCAAGTTTGAAAGTAAGCTTTTGAAGATCTTCGAACTCAATACATTCCTTTGGCACATTACATAGAATAAGCCATATCATCTCTTCATAAAAAGTTACTTGATAGTTTACCGGCCAACCAGTAGGAGGAACAATAAGATAACCACAGGCACCATGGACGTTGCTCATTAACTCTGTTGAAATCATTTTCCACTAAAAATATTATCAATACTTTGTTTCTTAAGCCACTGAAGGTTGTGACATTTGGAGTTTGAACTAGCGTCCATTGAGAACAAATGTGGTGTCTAATAGAAGATGTGGGAACTAGAGTCTCACTGCAAACGTATCCTACCATACACCATTTCCAGTTATTATCATTTTCAGCTAAAACCACAGTTTTATCAATGAATACCGGTTCAGTGAGGGTTAAGGAGAGACTTGAAGGTAATATGAGTTTTTCTCCCATTTGAGAGGATAAATCTTGAATATCTTTAGCTGTAGAGGGAGTAGCTTATTGGGTCTTGGATGTCTCCATATAAATAAAAAGTCTCAAAAGAATGAAGAGGATAGGTCCTGAATGGTTTTTGAAATGAGTGGTTGGGGTACACTTAAACATACAATATTTGTATGAGAATTCCAGGTGATGGCGAAGCATGTGTTATGAATGCGACATTACACTTTGATGTTCAGACACATATAGGGTTTCGAGGATATCGAAAATTGAACCTTAAACTGGGAAATATTTGAAAGTTGAATATGTTCTATGTAGATAAGAACGAAATTTCAACCATTTTCTAGTCGTCGTCATCTAAACATTTGCAAACGAATATAAAATCATCGTGAAATTTAAAGCCTGTTTGGTATAGTTTTCAAAAACAGTTTTCTGTTTTTAAAAGCAGAGAAAACAGAAGAAAACGCGTTCGGTAGGGACATTTTCAGAAAATGTTTTCTATTTATTTTTTGTTTTTGAAAACAAAAAAATGAAAACAACATATTATTGTTTTCTGTGTTTTCTCTTTTTTCTTTTTTGTTCCTTCTTCTTCTTTTCTAAACAAAGTAAGAGATCGGGGGAATGACTACAAGTGGGTCATGGCCAGTATCACTATCTCTTAGATGAGTCTTTACATTTGATCTGATTTAGTTGATTTTCCTAGGTTTTCAAACACAGTTTTTATCCTACCAAACAATTTAAAAAAAATGAAAACAGGAAAAAAAAATATGTTTTTAAAACAGTAAAAAATTATTTTTGAAAACAATTTTTAAAAATTGTACCAAACATGCTCTTAATGCTTACAATTTTGTTGAGTTTCCATAATTTTCTCACCGCAACTTCCCAGTCTCGTAAATCCCACTCCTTTATGGCACCATAAAATTCGCATGTCTAGCCCCGGGATATTTCCGGCCGGCCACTAACAGCAACGGCGTTTTATTTATATTCACGCTAAATCGAGTCTAAACAAGCCCAATATGTGTACGCATCTTTTCCTTTTCTCACTCTAAAAAAAGCTTCTTCTATTATCTCAGCGATAATTGCTGCTCGATAATTGTTATCAGAAGCTGAATCCTACTGGAATAATCTATACTCTGTTGAAGACGAATCCATGGAAGATGAAATGGCTTCTCTGTTTGAAGGTATGATCCTCTTCAATCCTTCTGAAATTTCAGATAATAATAACAATAATACAGACAATAGTAGTAAAAACGATCATGATTCAAATCCTGTTGTTGCTATACCTCATGTATCTTCATCATCATCATTAGCAACAACTTCATCAGAACCAGTAACAGAAGATTTAACAATTTCATCATCTCAACCATTAGATGAAAACCTTTTCTCTGATCTTACTCTTGTCACTCCAATTGAAGACCTAACTTCAAATCTCCAATCTGATTCTCCTTCCACATCTGCTACTTCTACTTCATTATCAACTAAGATTCCATCAATATCTAGACAGATTTCTAGAAAGAAAAAGAAATCAGCTATTAAGATTGGATACGGCAGAGATTCGTATATTCAAGATGAACCATCTCTTTCTTCTCCAATTGAATCTTCTAATTCTTCAATTACAATTCAAAATTCAGAGGCGAATACCCTTTTAAGAACAGAATCAGAAAAATCTCATCTTTCGACTCTATCAGAGTCAGAACCTCAAAATTCATCAATTGAGGTTGAGATTCAGGAAGAAAGAGTCTTGAGCGATAGGGATTGTGCAAATAGTGTGGGGGCTGAAACTAAGCCTGATCCTGTTCCTGTGCCGGAGACTACTAGAATCAGTGATCCTGAGACTAATTGTGATTCAATTGAAGAGAAGTTGATGACAATAAAGAATCAAATTAGAGAAAAGATTGATAATATTAGGGTTATGGTGGACTCTGCCTCTGTAAAGAGAAAGGAGTCATCGAGAAAACGAAGAAAAGCAGCGGAAAAAGTGAGTTTGTTATCTATCAAGTATAAGGAGTTGGAAAAAGAACTGGAAAAAGCTTGTGAAACTGAAGATTTTGAGAGAGCAGAAAGAGTGAGTGAGAGCGCCGCGGTAGTGGAAAAGGAGAAAGAAGCATTTATGAATGCATTGAGAGATGCTGAGGCAGAATGTGATGCTGATGATTTGAAGATGCAAATGGTTATGGAAATGCAAATTGCAGCTGAAGAAGAAGGTGTACAGTTGTTGGAACAATTCGCAAAGGTTAGAACAATAACCTGAACCCTTTTGTACTTAATTGTGTGACATTGGTTAGTTTACTTGATTTTGTTCAGTTTCATGCTTTAAGTTGATTAGCTTAGGGAGAAACATGTCTCGTTTATACCTGATTCTCGTAATAACATTTGTATGCTATAGGCTTACAACCAGAGCACCCGTGATATCAAAACTGTCTGTGACATTTATCTTTGTTTCGCAGGAAGCTTCTGACAATGCAGATTTGATATTGAAGAATGCACAAGTATTTTCCTCAAAAGAAATGGCCCACTGGCAATCATCTGTAGAAAACTTAGAGATAAAAAAGATGGAGTTGGAAATTGAAACTGACTTAATAAATGATGCACGTACGGGATTGGATAAATCCATTGAACTCTCAGTTCAAGATGACAACAGAGAGAAGGAAATTCTTTGTAAGAAGCGAGATGACTTGAAAGAGGACTTGGAGAAACTGCTTCTTTTGGTTAGACAAAAGGAAGCAGAGATTGCAGAAAATGATTTATATATTCAGGAAGTTGAAAAAAGGATCGATAACGGGGTGTCAGGGTTTCACGAAGCACAAACTAGCGTTGATGTGAAATTCCATGACATGAAGTCCGCTCTTTCTATAATGGAGAAAGAAAATGAAGCTTTATGCATGAAGAAGAAAGAAATTGATGACTTCGTTGCTCAAGAGGAAATCAAAGGGGCAAAACTCAGAGAATTGACCAGTGTTTCCATTGCTGAAGCAACAGCATGCAAAGAGCTCGTTGCTCTAAGAAAATCTCTGGCATTGCCAATTTTGAGATCCAGGGAAGATAAAGTTAGACTCGCCAAGACTGAAGAGAAAATTTTGGAGGATGTCCAAATGCTTAGGCAAGAGGTGTCAGCTGCAAGAACTTCTCTCCAGGTAATTTTATTGCCTTGGTTTTTATCAGTGTTGATTTTATTTCGCAAAGAAACCGACTACTTAGCTATATTGATTTCTCTATTCTGAACCCCAAGTGTTTGAATAAATTATTGGCATTATTGAATTATCCAGTGGGTGTATACGAGTCGGTATACCACTGTATGATGTCTGAAATGTGAAATCCTGAATAGTAACGCACACACTCAATTGAGAGGAAAAATTACTTCAGAATACAAGGTTTTACGTGTTTTCGCCAATTATCTTAGTCTAGATATTCTCCTGAGAAACTGAAAAGGGTTGCACTGAGGTATAATAGCACTAAAAAAGGTTATCCTCTCCATCAGATTGTCAGTGTTCATCTGTTCATTCCTGCAAACCATATTAGTACCATAATGTATGTGGTTTGATGTAATTGGAATTTCTCAACTTATTTATCGTAGCATACTACAATGTTTGAGACTCTGAAAGGTCACGCGGAACTTTTTCTTTCTTGTCCCTCCTGAGTTTGCATGTATGAAGCACACTGCACATTCATATTTTAGTGTTAATAATTTCCGTTTATAAGACTACTTCTTGCCATTTGTTAGTTAATTGATTCTTATTGTTTCTGTTTCTTATTAAAGGAGCTTTCTTCAGCCAGATCCAATATCCAGCAAGAAATTACTTCTTTCAAGCAAAGGGTTCTTTTCATTGACAAAAGAAGTCCAGAATTGGAAGCCGAAAAGAAGGTTGCTGCTGCCGCAAGAAATTTCAAGGAAGCAGGAAGAATAGCTGCAGAGGCAAAAACCCTCAGTATCGAAAAGGAAGGTATGCAGATAAAGTTAGAAGCATCCTTCTTAGAGCTTGAGAAAATCGAAAAAGATATCAAAAACACTGTTGCAAGACTGCATGAGTCGGAGGAGCTGATTTTATGTAAGGAAAAAGAGGCAGCACTGGCTGGGTGTGAGAGGCTACATTTGGTTGCTGCTGCAGCAATTGCTGAAAGATCAGCTGCTCTTGAATTCGGTGACGCTGAAGAAGCAAATGCCTTACTTTCAGAGATTGAAACTGCTAAATCTCAGGCAGCAAAGCTTCAAGAAGCTTATGGTCTTGCAGAGAAGTTTGCAAATTCAGAAAATCACTTGATCTCGATGGAACTCATAGCGAATCTTGGCAGTGATCAGTTATCTAAAATGGTTTCTTCTGTTTCTGTCACTACAACATGACGGTAACCCGATAATGGCAATATTTGACATTCTTCAAAGAAACGCAGAGTTACCCTTACCTTGCTGCTAGTTTAAATACTTTTAGGGGGTCAAGTTCAACAAGTAGACATAAGAAGGAAAATGCATCCATATATGTGCAGTACCACTCTACATTCACTCCTCAGACTTCCGCCTGGTTTAGGTATCCATAATTGGAGTAAATGTCTTCCATTTCATGTGCATCTTTCATCCAATGGTTCGATTTTAGAGACTTCATTTTTTGCTGATCAGAGGACTGGATTGGATTCCTGCTCGCATTTTCATATTTTTTCCCCCCTTACTGCATCAGGGTCTCGTCATCCCCTGAATAGAGAAAATCAGTTCTGTAATTTAGTGATAATAATTCCCTCTCTTTTTTTCTTTTTCTTGCGTACAAAGTTCTTCTGACAAAGGGAGTATTTTTTTTTCTGTTCATTTTGTATTGTCCAAAACAAGGTTTGAAAAACGGGTCACGGCCCAGGTCACGGGTACTAGTCGTGAGCATTATAACGCATTTTGACGGGTGTGAGCACATTATGGGCCAAAAACGCGTTATATAGGAATAAAACGCGTTTTTTTTTACGTTTTTTTAAAATAACGGGTGTGTTAACGGTTAAATAGGAAAAATAAATAAATTGTGATTTGAATTTCCTATCTAACGGTAATCACATGCGTGAAAACGGTTACAACGGGTCTAAATAACGTTGTGACTACGTTTTTTCATTTTTTTTTGCTTTATTTAATTTATTTGATTTTTTATTTATTTGTTTTAGGGTTTTTTACATACAAATTTATGGATATCTTTTAAAAATTCATAACCATGAGTTTATGACTTATAGCAATGCATTGTAGTTATCGTCTACCGAGTCACTGACAATATTTATACACGCATACAATCACTATCAACTTGATATTATCAAGTTGTCACTTGAATAGTTGAATGCACTGTCGATCGTCCAGAAGAAGATACCCGAAGAATAAATGAAGCGTATAATTCCAATATTGATATCAATAATGAAGTAGATAATCGTAATGATGATGAGGAAGAAGACTATGGTTATGAAGATGACGATACTGTTAATTACGACAGCCAAATGAATTACGAGAACCAATATGAGGCGGAGGAGGAGGAATCAACTAAGAATCATCGAGAAAATAGACAATACTTGAATAAGTCGAAAAAGAAATCTGCTTTAAGTTGGTTTGTTTAAGTTTAAAATTTCAAGCACTACTATCACTAGGTTACTTATTGTAAGTTTATAAAATTGGAAGTGTTTGATCATATAGGTACGATATACCTTTGTATTATTTTTAAAATTCTAGTTGCAAGTTTGAAAATAAAAATTGCATAAGAATTTCTCCAACTTAATTGTTTCCCCTAAAAAACGGGTATAACGGGCGTGGAAACGGAAAATACGATCTAAAAAACTTGTGTTAAAATGTTATTTAGAAGAAAAAAAACGGAAATATCAATTTTAGAAAAACGGAAATCACATGCGTGAAAACGGTTATAACGGATCTAAATAACGTCGTTTTTTCCTATTTATCGGTGTTATTTAGCCAACGTATCAGTGAGCCTCACGGCAACGCTTATAGGCGTGACCGTTATAACGGCCGTTTTTCAAACCTTGGTCCAAAACACTAAAGTTGAGAATTAATAATATTGTGAATGAATTTCGGATTTATATTTAGTTTCACAAGTTTCCGTTAAGACCCAAGGCCAGTAGCTCGGGACTGTAATTGGAAGCACTTCGTTTCCCGCTTTCAATGGCTTCTCCAGTCTCCATGTCTGTAGGTTGTTTCTTTGCCATGCTCGGCTCAGCTGGTCCTTACAGCAACTAAAGAGGTTTTTACTTTTTACGGTTTAGTAGTAGGTCGGGCAGCAATTGCAGGAAGTGGTTCATTTTGGTAATTCTCTTCCAATCCAGAATAAACCTTCCAGATTCATCACAGAGATTCCGCATTGACAGCAGATTCCCTGTTGTACCTCCTCTCCGGAACTTGTAAGTCTTTTATTGTTAAGACTGTTAAACCCTTTGTGGACGGTGGACTTAGCTTATTGTTCAGGACCTGGGGTTGGGCTGCTCCACACTGAATTCGCTGTGTAGTCCCTGACACTACCATCGGCACTCTGGTAGTCTGGTGTAAACTAAAAGTTTATACCAACACTTTTATCTTATCCATTTACATCCAATTCAACTCCCACTGTGTCCCAAGTCCCAACTGATGTGGCAGCTGAGTAGGCACTGTTTAATACACATGGCCATCTGGTTGATTCCAAGAACAAAACAGAGACTGAATAAAAAAACTTGAGTCTCAGCTCTCGTGACATGCCGGAACAAACAAAAACTTCTACAGCATTTTCGAAGTTTTAAGATTCCAAAAACTCTGTCGTTAAGCAGAAGAAAAAAAGGTAATCTCAGTCATCACGGCTGTTTTTTATTCCATTATAAAATAAGACAGGAATGAATCAAGCATTTCAGCTCATGAGTTTTGAATATTTTAAAGCTACTTTCGAACTTCTTCACTGACCTGAAGAGTTCAATTTTTAGTTTGTTAATTATTTAATGATTGGTAATTTACAAACCCAAAACCTTGGGCTACAGAATTCATTGATCTCAAGGAAAGGGGGACCTGGAAAATCTATCAACATTATAATAAGTTCTATACAAGTCTAGGTTACACCAGTCTGAAGATCGGGTCCAGCAGTGTGTGGCCAAGTTGTGGCTTTATTGCTGTCTTGAAGACTCAACCTTAGAGACCACACCAACCTAGTTGATCATACAAGAAACAACCACATGGATGGATGGTCTACATTTTGACAAACTTCAGGATGTGCAAAAGTCCACAGAAAACTAGATGCCTTTATGACATTAGTTGGTACTGATGATGATAACGGGTAGTTTTCGCATTCCCCACGTAAAAGGACTGCATTATTGTATTTCTGAGTACTTCACACATAGAAATTAGGTTGCAGCTGCTTCCTGCCCTGTCCTTGCATCTTTGGAACAGATAAACATACCCTAAAACCCCAAGTGTCTTTCGTTGTAATTCCACTAGTTAAAAAAGCCAGGACAATATGACACAGTGTGCTGCTGCATCTACTTATAAAAGACATAATAAAAGACAGACTCGACCATTAGCTGCACACATGACAAAATGGGAAGAAAGAAAAATGAATTCAGCTCTGGTATACCAACAATTCAATATATATAGCTTCTGTTCTGTTTTTAAATTAACAAATAAAAGATTACCACAAATACAAACCCTAAAGGAAAAAAACGAACACCTTCCCTTACTGTTACGGTAAAAAAAACAACAGACTCATTTTACTGGAATGACATCCCGACATTCCCTGGGGATTCAAATCACAGTTTCCCTAGTCTCAGTACCAAAACTATTCTTCTTTTCAGTACAACACCCGTTATGAACCTTTTATATCAGAAGTGCTGTAATTATAAAGTTCTGAAATCTGAAGGTATTTGAACAGGGTAAGAATAGAGGGTGAAGAATAATATCAAAGCCCTCACCTGACAAAACACCCATATGAGAGTTCTGCTGTTTTTTCATTGTTACAATGTAGCAAGGCTGAAATAAGCCTAGACTTATTTTTGTGAAGAAATCAAATACAGAGATCAACTGAATAATAGTACTAATACATGGACGTGTAACAATGAGGTTGATCCGTGTTCCTCTTCGGCGTGTTCTCACCCAAACTAATAAAGAATCAAGGAGTACTTCTATAAAAACTGTTCTAATTTATCTCACAAACAATAAACTTCCACACAAACAGAAGACTGTGACTGGCCATGTTGGGTTGATTTCACAGAAGCATCATCTGATTCGGAAACCACCCTCAAAAATGCCAATACAGCCTCTTTTTTTCTTGCATCTATCTACACATCGTAGAATCCCATCACACCCAACTTTTCTTGTATATATCCATCCTTGTTTTCTTCTATGGTGTGGTGATAGAAACATTCTAAGATTTCATACCTAGGACTTCTAATTACAGTCCAGGCCACATTCCTCCAAAAGAGGTCCATTTGACTTGGCCAAGAATGGATCGATTCTAACCCACAAAAGGGAAAAGATTGAAGCAAGAAGGATAGACCACACAATGATGATGGTGGGCGTCCTGTTTTGCCGACCCAAAAGACCCTTGAGAAAGGGATACAGATGCACAATCACCCAGAAAGCGAAAAACAGCTTACCGAATAGAGGCCCCCATGACTCGTACCCATTATTTATAGCATTTGAGACTCCAGCAACCACTCCAATAATGTTTATTACCAACAATGTAGTCGGGGGAATAAGCAATGTGGTCCACTTGAACGCATATAGCTCTGAGAAATCTTCGTCATCCCCAGCCTTGGACGTGACCGTGAAATTAGTATCAACACCAGCCAACACCTTCAAGAGACCTTGAAAGACTGCAAACAGATGCGCCGAAACACCTCCAATGACCCAAAATTGTTCATTTCTCCACCATTCATCAATACCAACACCAGACCACCTCATTTCCAAGATACCAGTGGCAAAAATACAGATGAAGAGAGACAAAAACCATAAACTTGCAACATTGCTTAGCTGCAGGAGGAAAATGAATATTGTGGAATTACGGATCAACTGGACATCGAAAGATATTGAAAAGAAAACATTAAAGATATCAAATGAGCACTTAGTTGGTAAAGACTATACCTCTGGAGTAATAAATTTTCCGGTGAGAAGACACACAGCGGGTAAGGTACAGTATGCCAATAAAGGGAATGATGTCCACGGATATATTGTAGCATTTATGTAAGAAAACCTCTCTAACCATTTAAGACCACCTCCATACCCATACCAAAGAGGACAATGTCTACTCAAGAAAATCTCCACAGAACCAAGGGCCCACCGAAGAACCTGGTGGAGACGATCAGAAAGATTGATAGGTGCAGATCCTTTAAAGGCTGGCCTTTTAGGGATACAATATATGGATCGCCATCCATGACAATGCATTTTAAAACCCGTCAAGATATCTTCTGTAACGGAACCGTAAATCCATCCAACCTAGTAAAATATAAAAGATAAGTAGAGTACTTGAGGAGATATAGAAAGAAACTGAATTGTTTTTGCAGTGACTTCTCCAGTTACAGGACTAACTAAAATTTGGCAGCAAATCAAGACATTCTTACCTCTTTTCCCCAGTCCGTTTTGTCTTCATAACCACAACTTATGACATGTATAGCTTCTTTGAGCAAAGAAGCAGCACTAGCCCTTTTCAGTGACCCACCATGCTCCATCAATGTGGATGCGACGAACACAGGAGACTGACCAAACTTCTTTTCCAGTTTATGCTCCGACATCAGGGAAGTTTTCTCGCTTTCAATTCCTGCATACAGATTCTTTTGTTAGATGCTGCATGACCCACGACAACAGGAGCTGCACGAGTAATTGAGGTAACAGTGGTGTATCCACAGAGGAAACACATTGAAGAACTAATTACATACAAGTAGTATATAAGATGCAACTTGAGCCGAACGAAAGATGCTAACACTATAAAGGGCGAGAACAAAGTCTTGTAACAGGTTTTGAACACACTTGAATGAGGAGGGGAACAATAATAATGAAAGGACTGCACTGATGGAATCAGTTGATGCCGAGGAAATTAAAACAGGATAAAGAAATTATTAAATTACAAAAAATGAAGAGATTCTAACCTTCAACACCCTCTTCTATACCCTCCAAAGCAAAGACAGGAGCTCCAGCCTCTGCCTTCTTAGAATTCTTCTTCTTCTTGTCAAATTTGGGTTTATTAAGTGCCTTCTTCTTCTTTCTGCCCGAACATAAACAGCAGCACCACTTCGGCAAGCAGTTGCAGGTCCTTGAAATCGTTTTTTTGGCCTTTGGAGCATCAAAACCATAAAGAGCTTGCCTCCGGAAAAGACAACCAGTTCCAACGTAAATAGGTCCTTGAATCCCATCCAAACCTTTCATATTGATCTGAAAATGCAAAACAAGTCTTAGTTTCACAACTACAACTAGTAATTTCCAGTAGAAGAAAAAACCAACTCAGTCATATGGAAAATCACACTTACATCAAAGAAGACGGTGTTTCTATTAGCATATCGATCGTTGCGATCAATACCATCAAACCTCTGTGGGAACTGAACATAGCAAACTTTCTTTCCAACCAATGGATCCATCATGAAGCACATTCCTTCTCTAATAGCCTTACTATTGTTGATGTAGTGATCACAATCCAAATTCAACATATAAGGTGCATTTGTAAGCACAGCAGAAACTCGAACCTGTTTCAAGTCATGTCAACAAGCATTACAAACTATCACCTCGTCAACCCCTGGGAACTAAGTAAAACAAAAACAGTTGGGTGACATTCGCTTACCAGGGCATTCATAGCACCAGCCTTCTTGTGATGATTGAACCCAGGTCTTTTTTCTCTGGATACATAAACAAGGCGTGGTAACTCATTGCCATCAGTGTCCACTCCTCCACTTTGACCTAAAAACACCTGATTTTCAGCACGAAAAGTATTAGGACCAAAATGATGAAGTCTCAGATTATGTATTGGGAGAATGAAACGAGAGAAAAACTGGGTACCTGAATCATTCCTGGATGATCTCTCACATTATTCCCAGGCCATGGGGTGCCGTCCTGCATAGTCCACCCTTCTTCAGGAACCTTTTGAGCCTTGGCAACTAAAGCATTGATTCGAACTTTGAACTCCTCGTATTCCCTCTGCAAGCATTAAAAAATGGTTATTAACATGTCAAATGCAGCTGAGCAGATAGGAATCCAAAAGGCAAGCTATAGTCTGATTTATCTGTCATTCACTTACCTTCATTGCTCTTCGCTCCTTCACAAATGAGGGCAAAATCTTGTCCTTCAAATAATCTATCTTCAGAGCGAAATAGAACTCTGGGGCACGTGGCTCAATGTTGAACTTCTTACAAAAAGGAACCCACTTTCGGGCAAACTCAGATGTTTCAGATAATGCTTCAAAGGTCAGCATTGCAGCACCGTCATCAGAAACATAACAAGAGACCTTGTCAACTGGGTAGTCTACAGCAAGAATAGACAGAACAGTGTTTGCAGTAACTAAAGGCGGCTCTTTCAAAGGATCCACCGTACTGACAAATAGATCGACTTGAGCGAGTTGAGACGGCTGGCCTTCTTTCTCATACCTAAAGACAAAGAAAAAGGTGTAGTTGAAATTAAAGTGCTTTAGACCAACCATATACAATAAACTCGCTTAGGACGACCAATTACCTCAAAGAAAGCCTGTCGAGATAGGTTTCCCTTTCAATGGGGAGCCATTTAGGAAACTGATCCAGAATCCATGAAACAGCAAACCAAATCTCACAAATAACCGATATAAGCCACAATGCAAAAGCATCATTCACAGGATGAGTGACCCGGTAATGAAAGAAAAATCCAACAACGACGAGCCGAATTATAATGATCATTCGATAAGGGTTGATCTGGGCCGATGGTATGGGCAACTTTCTGGACAGCGGTTGACGACCTTCATCCATTCTGATCAATCAAATTAGGAAAGCAGATTACAGTATCAGTATATACCGTTTATTATTAATTCTAGATAATACTTATCACCAAAAAAATATCTAGATACGTTGCTAGGGAATGTAGTACTTTCACCGAAAGGATATCAGTTGTCATCAAGTCATAATAACAAAAGAATCCAGCCTTATGATCATTGACTAGCTAAATGCCGATAATTGGACAATCCAGTTATTCTATGTTGTGAAGATTACAATTTCTGGATACCACGATGCACCATCGGTGAAGTATCTAGTGTAATGCAAAGTGTGGTAATTTTGAACAGTGTATAGTTGCTACTGTATCAGTCAAGCTACTGCAGAATTAATGCCACATCCTTTCAGAGAGGAGTACTGAATTTGAGTGCTTACATAGGTAGATCAGGCCCGTCACCATCATTGTCCCAATCCTTGCCCCCATTCTCATTTTTCATCACTTGTAACTTCTCTTGCTTTTGTTTCCAGCTCTCCACTCTCTCCTTCCAAGCAACACTTCCATAACCATAAGCAGCCAAGTCCTTTGAGGGATCCATAGATCTGGGTTGAACTACATAAGAAAATTACTCCACAAATTAATAAATTACTTGCACAATAAAGCTTCACTAGATCACAAGTTAGATAAACTGACCTAAATGCGCAAAACAAATTAAAATTATGAACAATTACAATCCAGGAATCGGGGAAACCATCAATAGTAAATACCTGGAAAGCCAGATTCTGAGAAAGGAAGGGGGTGGATCCTCTTTCCGCCTCCACCCATGTAAGAAGGGACCAAGGCATGATGCTCCGGAGCAATATCGTCAACCTGTGACAACCAAAATAAACTTGTTCTATTAGAAATCCAATATCATGTAGATTAGAATACACTAATTGGATATTCCACACTGCTACAGTGCAAATTTAGTCAACTAAAGTGGTTCATTGACTACCTATAACACATATCTAAGTCCAGAAGAAAATCCAGTTAGAGTTAACCAAAAGACAGATGTGGGTTATTGTAAGTAGTGAAATACCATCTGGCCATTGGTAAGCAGAGGAACTTGAGGCATTGTATGAGCAACTTGAGGCATATCCATATCTCCAGCTCTTCCATAGCTCATATGACCTTGAAGCATAGCTTCAGCAAGATACTGATGCATTTCTTGACTATCCCTCCCCATGAAATTAAACTCATTTTCAATGTCATCAGTTTCCTCTTCATCCTCATCACCAGCAACTCTAGTAGACCCTGGATATTTTCAACCAATTCTCATTAACCTATGAAGGAATTCAAAGACCTAAATTCAATGTAGAATAAAAGAAGAGGAAATAACTGTTTTTACCTTTGAGACGTTTAAACCTGGTTTTGCACTGAGGACACACCTGACTTCCTTCTTGTCTTTCATACTCATAACAAGTCCGGCAAACTGGAAAGGCACACTCATTACAAGCCACAAACAGCTCTCCATCTACAGTAAGTCCAACATCATCACCACAAATCTGGCAAATTTGCCCTCTTAATTGATGTATAGGCCGCTGCAAAAAACAAAAGATAACCCAAATCAGGTAAACACTTATTGATCCCCCTAAATTTCAATACAAACTGACCAAATTACTTGAATGCACACTAGCTGAATTACAAAATTTCCATATCAATCTGAAAAGACTCTTACATTAGGATCTCCATAACCTTCCCGGGGAATTACAACAAGCTCATTTCTATTGTGAGAACCAGCAACTAAACCAGCACTGGCCTCCATTCCTCAGATAGAGTAACCTACTGCCAGAAAACCCCAATTTTGATCCAGATCTGTCAGACCCAGACTGAAAAATGCAACCTTATTTCAGTTCCTAATAATATTATCACCAATTCTTCTGAGATCTGGAAGAATGGAAGCAATTTTTTTTACACTCGAATTCTCACTCAATTAATTCCACATCTCTCTCTATACTCTCTCTTTCTAGGGTATGGAGAGAGAGTTGCTGTTTTGGAGAGAAACCCACCGACCAAAAAAGCCCCCCTTCTTCCTTCTTAATATTCCTTCCTTGTTACCTCAACCAACAATGATCATAATAATAATAATTAAAAGAAATTCACTCACTTTCTTCTCTTTCAGTAAAAACTTCAAACACCTTCAATGAATCAAAAACCCAGAGACGAAACCAAAACCAAAAACTAAATAAATTTGGATTTGAATGAATAATAAATTTTAAAACCCTAAATTACAAAACTATTTAATTAAACAACAACCAAGGTGTAGTTGTAGTAGTTGTTGTTGAAAGAAAAAAAAGAAACCCTTTTAAGTTTCTCTGCAACTTCTCTAATGCCACTCGTTTCTACCTCCTTTATCAACATCTCTCTCCGCCGACACTTCACTAAATGTGTCAAAACCCATTTACTTACTTCTTCTCTCTCTAATAATAAAGGTTAACCCAGAAGTTTTTTTGATTCTTAACCCAGATTTTGTTTTTACAGTTTTTTACTGTTGACCAAATAAAAAATCTCTCTTTTTTTTTTCTTCTGGAAATAAAATAATTGATTATTATTACAGAAACTCTCAACGACAAAAAGTCATAAATCTAAAATATTAAATCAAAGAAATGAAAAAATGAGAACAAATCAGAGAGATACAGTGAGTAGTGAGCGAGAAGGAAAAGAAAAAAAATCGAGAAAAAGGTAGAAAGACAGCTCTGCACATGTGGGTTTCAGCGGTCACATCGCGAAACGGGCAGGTAGCTGCCCGTTATTCACCACCTCATCCCGCCACCTCGCCATTGTCCTTCCCCCGTCCCTACCACCACCACCACCACCACAATTACTATCTTTTTCTTGAAACTCTTTTACTGTACTTCTGTACCTGTTTTTAGGTCTCCTCCTCTCAACAAATTGTATGGAGATTTTGTGGAGAAGACTTTATTTCTCTCTGATAATAAACAGAACTGTTTTAACCGCGTTAGATTTACTTTTCCTGTAAAAATGAAAGAAGATACAGTACAACATCGTACTTAACTTCCACGTGTTCTTGTTTTGACGGTTCGATCTGGAAAATATCTGCAGCAGACCAACCTTTCGTTGGTGTAATTTTACTAAAGTAACCTTCGAGTATTTACTGAACGGCCGTTCACATTTTGATCAAGTCAAGTTAGTATTTGGACTTACTCCATGATCAAATCCGCTATTTAACTCTTATGCTCGTCAACAGATTTTGCAGTTAAAATCTTTGTGCAGAGGTCGCAATGGAGCCAAAAATGCAGAAGACTGTTAAGTCAACTATCAAAGGAGCTGAGGTGAAATATGGAAAGGGTTAAAGGGCTGTCCACTTGTGGTTGCCATGGAGGATCCAACTATACAAGGTTCCATCACATTAGGTGATACTCCTGTCGATGACCCATCATCTCATGTCTCACGATAGCCACTGGAAGAGAGAAACAACATCAGAGATATTTAAAAGAAAACAAAAAATTCCAAAGCAAAATGAGAAAACAGCTGTCATCGCTTGTGCCACCGACAGATCCTTCACCTACAAATTCTTTGTTTTTCTGATAGTCAATTCTAGTCAATAAGCATTGTATTGTACTACCAAATACTGCCGCGCACACCATAGGAAAGTAAAAGTACTCCTGCATACCAATTTATGCTTCTCTATTAATATTCCTGGCTGGATGTCATTGAGTTCTTTGGTTCCTTCTGAATAGAGTTTTGGTTACACTTGCATTTCATGATGATTTTTTTTTTAACAAATTTGCATATACTTAGATGAGCTTCCCTCTTGTATTCTTGTAATCTTTTATCTTTTTTGTTGTTGTTTTCATATACTTCTTCTACTTCTAGATGTTCAACTCCTTCGTAAATTACAGTAAAAGCGAAAGAGCAATGTTATAAAGTTCTGTAATGTATGGAATGCAAAATTTGTCGGTAAGAGATCTAGATTGTTTCTGGTAACCACGATAACTGGTCAATAATCAATATACTACAAAGTAAGGTGTCGTGGTCATCTCCCCACCTTATGTCGTTTTTAGAATGTCCATCATATGTCTCATTAGTGCCTTTCCCTGCATGTATTTTCATTTGAATAAATTGATGAACAATGATAACAAAATTGACGAGGGAATTTCATTTTAATAATAGCAACATATCAGTAAATCATTTTAATCACAATATAGAGCAAGGGGTATGGATACATGTTAAAAACACTCATTCACTGGCAAATCCAATAAGATAGGCTAAGTGAAAGAGTGTTTTCTAGACCGTGGGGAGTAATTGTACTATAATAAGAGGCTGATATTTAGCCGCTTGAATGAGAAATTAGACATGTTCAGCTGCTCCCTTATATATATTTGTATTAAAAAAATTCAAGCGGCTAAACATTAGTTGTTGTTCCTCTTTTTCTTGGAATATTTTAATAATAAAATCAATAAAAGACCCGCTTAAAGGAGTTTTAATTAATTAAAAACTATAAAAGATATTTGGGAGGCTAATCGTTTGGGGTTCAAGGGATTTTTTCCCCAAGCGGCCGAGGTTCAGCATTTTAGTCTTCACTATCAGCCACTCATTTGTATGAAGTAATCTATGAAAGGCTTTGGTTGAGTGGGTGAGTGCTTATATTCCATAGCAGCCTCTCATTTGGTCTTTTTTAGTCAAACTCCTTCACTTTGAATGAGTATTCTCATCTCATAGCAATTGCTCTAAAATCATTAAGAACTATGGTCGTGTGATCTAGCATAAAGTATTTGCATCTACATTTTTTCTCGACAGGTTTTGTGCGCTGGGGAGGATTATATCTTTCTGCCCAATTGTGTCAACTATGGATAGCAAGTTCGGGCTTCCGACTTTTCGTGTATGTTCTATGATGGAACTGCATAATGAAGTACTTGTGAGCGTATTTTGTGAATGTACATTGTGCCTAGCAATATTAGTCAGTGATGCAAATGTGTTGTATGATGTTATAATTATAGAAGTGCTTGTACATTTACTGTGCAATGTTATTAGGAATTGCTTCAGGGTTTTCAGGTCTTGAATGAGACTAGTATAAATATACAAGTTATGCATTCTGGTTGTGACAATTAGTAAATTTTATTTTGGGTATCGACTCTAACTTATGTAATTTTCTTTATTTTTTATTTTGCTTGCACCATTTTTTTTCTTCTATTCTTTCTCTTTGTTCCCCCTGCCTACTATACTTATCGTACTATTTATGCTAAGTATTTCTACACCATTTAAGTATTTTTACAACACCTTCTCCGACTTTAAGCAAAGTCTTACGGTGTGCTAGTTCAGAAAAATAATCTAAGAAAACTTTGTTGTTAGCGATTCTCACGGTTTCAAAGTCCAAATCAAGCCGCTCAAATCCTAAGCATGTTCTGGGAAAGTTTAATACACACTTTAAAATACAATAGATTAATTCTCAGTTCATTCTTCCTTAGTAGAAGGGGTCAAAGGGATCGACTCGACTAAAATAAAGTTGGGTTCATCATTGTCTTCCTCCCATTAAGATTGGATACAGTATGCACTTGTGTGGATGGGAAACCCAAATGACACCAGGCCAGTTGGTTGTCTAGGTCGATTCAAATAGTATGGCCCAATTATGGTATCAAATATAAGTCACTTCATGTTGTTAATAATATGTTTCTACAGTCAAGCGTGCTCGTGTAGGACCAATTCAGTGATAGGTGACCTCCTTGGAAGTTGTTGTTGGATGAACACGTCGATTCCCGTTGAAAAACCCACAATGTTGGATGACCGCAGTGACTACGTAGGCACAATATCGATGGAAGGTCGAGTCATTACATTATGTTTTTCCCTAAATCTCCTTGTTTTTGTCTCTTAATGGATGGTGGTTCCAGAAGTTGAAGTTTTGCGGCGAAGTTTTATTGATTTCCCATGAAATCTCGAAAGCTTTAATGAGTAAAACCACATCTCTCTTGAATATGGGCAGCAATAGAAAATGTGATCATCATCTTCATCTTCTAGTTTACACAAATTGCATATGGTATCAATCACAACTGTTTTTCTGCGAAGCAGGATTAAGTTATTTAAGTTGGGTATTAAGTTTTAAGAAATGGATCTTGATGTAGTGGGTTTGTTCGGATTGTATCAACCTATAGTAGATGGTCTAAAATTGATTCTAAGGGAACCGCTTTTACCAAGTAATGATAATTTCTCACTTTTATAATGACTTCAGTAGATATATTCATGTTAAGTTTGGTCTCTCGCCGTGCTAACAGTCAGGTCTGAAGCATCCTGATACTTACAAAGAAATATAATAAAGCCCTAAATCTCTTCATACTGCCCTTGAAAAAGATAAGAACCTTATCTGCAAAAAAGAGATGGGTTGGAGAAACACCCTTACGCGTCAATGTAAGAGATATTCTACGCCTTTTAAATATTTTTTAGATGTTACGACTTAGCACATCCTCAATAAAAACAAAGATCAAGGGAGAAAGAGAAACTCCTGACGCAACCCTCTATTGGTCTTGAAAGACCTTGAGGGTGTGAATCCTTTGAAAAGAGTTGCATTGACCTGTATGAGTAGGTAACCCATTATTTGTCTTTAGTTTTATTGCATTAGATCCATCGTATCACATTTTGTTCTATGATACTGGGTGATAAAGTATATCAGGTTCAAAACATATAGGAAATCTGGGTTATTTGGCCGAACACAAGCGAATAATAATAAAGACGAAAGTACTACGTCAAATTAGTCAGATTCTGGTGATAACAAATAGACTGATGATACTAGTTGGTCAGAGTAGGTTTCAAGAAATAATAATCAGGCTAGTGTCCGCATACGAGGATTATGTCTTTTATCTTCCAACATTTACGGACTTCCGTAGTAAAATCTAGCATGCTAGTATCTCATATTTTCCTAAGCTTGATTTTGATAAAAGATTAAAGTTTTGCCAACAATCATCAAGAAGGAAGAAAGTTGTTATAGATTGAAACCTTCAAGAAAGATGTTCATCATAGGCACTAGGGGATGCATTTCAGACATGCCCAAAAAGTTGTGCCGTTGTGGAGTGTCTAGAGAATTTCCGACATATCTCGGGGGAACTCCATAACACCATAAATTTTGGGGCTTGTATGAAATGGAAGACCCTTACTAGGTCATATGATGAGTATTTTTGCTCTTTTGCCACTGTATCTAAATATGTAATTCAAATTGGCATTTCCGCATAGGCGAATACTAAAAGATAAGCATACACAAAAGCAAAAAGAACAAATTTACCCTCAACCAGAATATGATCTCTAGGTTACCAAATTCTTCTTAAACAAATATCTTCCGAAGAGGGGCACTTAGGCAGGGCTTCTGTGAATATGAAATGCATAAAGAAGGAAAAAGGAAGAGAACCTCACAAAAAATACTCATCATAGGCACTAGTGAGGGAGACTCTGTTTCAAACAGGCCCAAAAAATTATGTCGTTATGGAGTGTCCCGAGATATGCCAAAAATTCTCGGGGCACTCCATATCGACACAACTTTTTAGGATTGGCTGAGATAGTCCCCGCCATTAGTGCCTGTAATAAGTATACTTTAAGCCACTGAAAGTGGCGTCAAGACTTCTATTTCTACGTGTGATAGTTATAGTCATCAAGATTGGTCACGCCTATATCCCTAACTTGGATCTTCACTCGTTCAATCTCCGCATACTCCACCATTTGAAGACCTCATTGGCCAAGATTGGACAGAAGAAGCAACAGTTTTAGAAAGAACGAATGAGACAAGCATCCACCGCCTGAAAGGATGGAATCTTTACATTATTGATAATAAGGTGGTCCTTAGTTCACTGTCCAATAAAGCCTACTTTCTTATATATCGCTCCAGTAGAACAAAAAAAGGACGTTACAAAGGACAAAACAAATGCTCCAACCGGCTAGACAGTTGTTAATAATGGTTGGATGAGCCTATTGGTGGTTGGATAATTGATGTTCCTTGGGGTTAAATTTCATCATTAGTTTAGTGGCTTTAGGTGCCTTATTCGGATCGATGGTGGTATATCACTTCCAGTACGAACACTTATCTTGCTTCTTTTCTATCTTAAAAAGGGATGTCACACACGCACAATCAATACAACCTGGTGGGTGATATAATACGACAGAGTAAGGGCGCAAAAGGCTAACTTTCTTCCTTTCATATCCTTGCTAGCTCGCATCTTTCTGGCTTCCCTCAAAGACCTACTAAATTTATGATTTTAGCAACAACTCACACGATTCTACTTCAAAGTACCCTTCGCAAGTTTGATTCTCTTTCTCTTGTCCATTAACCAGAATCGAACCTGATGAACCAAGAAAATATGATCATGTTCTACAATGCGATGTATGGGTTAAAAAGAAGGGTCTACCAATTTTTTTGCACTATAACACGATATTATAGCTTCTGTTTAGAGAAAGGTTTCTTAGTACCCTTCCTTAAAACAAAACACCGTGGAGTGCTCATTCGATCAACATCTATCGCTTCAATCTTAAATAATACCGTCAGCATGTATACATATGCTCTTTAAACCACTTTGATGCTTATACTGGTATAATGGGTATCTTTCATCCGTTATTGTTCATAAATGGCATCATTTTGAAAGATTTTGGCTTTCGGGCTTACTTAATTCATTCGATACAGAGGGTAACTATTCACCTGGGAATTACGAGAATTCTTGCTTATCACGATTTTATCGAGTCTCTTTTCAAGGCCTCGTTGAGTTGTCTATTAGCAGAATGACAAAAAAGTTGGCTAGAAATTTTATGACGTATTCTTCAAATAAAAATTGTGTGACGTACTTCAGTGGAAATCTCATCTAGGACAATTGATTTGTGGCCATATCAGACAATCCAATGCGAGTCTGACTTTTACGACGGTATTGGATTTGACCTGCTTATTCATGTCCGATCTGAATAACCTATTTTCATGTCGGAAAAAATTACAAACCATGTCTCGTATTCAAGGGCGGAGCCACATTGAGAGGTGGGTGTACAATTGCACCCCCTCAAATGTAAGTTCACAAGCCTAATTTGAACTAATTTATCCCATTTTTAATCATTTTAACCTTTTTGCACTCCCTAAAATATATGTTGATTAGTAACTTGCCCACCCATTCCTCAAATTCTGGCTCCGCCATAGAATAAATTTATTTTTCACCCTGTAAGCACATCTATCACTCTGTTTATTAGGGGAGTCCAAATATTTTCACATTGATTGGTGATTTTCTTTGGAAAAATATACTTTTCGAATGATGGTTTCCATAGTTCCCATCAAGGTTTGAAAAACATGTCACGGCTCAGGTCACGGCCACTAGGCGTGACCGTTATAACACGTTTTGACGGGTGTGAGCACGATTCGAACAAAAAACACGTTATTTAGGAAATAAACGCGTTTTTTATATGTTATTCTAAAATAACGGGCGTCATAACAGTTAAATAGAAAATAAATAAAAAATTATGGTTTGAAATTCCTAAATAACAGTTACAACGTGCGCCAAAACAGTTATAACGGGTCTAATAACGTTGTTATAACATTTTCTATACATCATTATTTTATTCTTTTATTTTTAAAATATTAATTGTAATTTTTTAATCTTTAATTTAAAATATAAAAAATATTTGTATATTCTTTTTTCTTAAAAAACGGTTATAACTGACGTGAAAACAAAAAAAAAGGTCTAAAAAACTTGCGTTAAAATGTTATTTAGAAGTAAAAAATGTAAAATTAAATTTTAGAAAAACAGTTATAACATGCGTAAAAACGGTTATAACGGGTCTAAATAACGCAGTTATTTCCTATTTATCGGTAATATATAGACACGGATGTCGGTGACCTTCACGGACACGCTACATAGGCGTGACCGTTTTAACGGCCGTTTTTCCCGGAAATAACTGACGTTTTTCAAACCTTGGTATCTAATTACCTTCTCCGTAAATTGGGTCCCTAAATTGTACTACCAGAGGATTTCCGGTAGACCCTATTCAGATCGTATAACTTAACTGAGAACCTTTGCAACCCTAACTTAAATGAGCGTGCATGTTTGGAAGTGCTCGGGGTATAATCTCGCCTTAAATGCCAGTAAGACGCTGGACCGTTTTCTCATTGAGAGACAAACATATAAAGTTCGTCAGAAGTTTCCTTACGGTGTGATAGAAGTGTAAGAATGATCTCTAACTGCAAAATCTGAAAATTATTAATGGAGACTCAGTCGTGGGGTCTCAAAAACGGTGTGCACCGACAGACATTGACATTCTTAAAGTTTTGATACGTCACAAATGAAAAATGAAAAATGAAAATATATATGTGAACGATGATTCACTCAAAAATATATACTTGCCGGTGGGATCGGGGACGGGGTAGGAAACAGAAATATTCCGTTTCGGAAAGTGTGGAGACGCTTTACGCTTTAGGCTTGATCCAGAATTCAGAATTCTGATGAAGCCACTACTCACATTTTAATCAGTTAAAGTTTCTATTAAATTAATTTTAAGTAGACCTTTCATTAAGATTGTTATTAAACACTGATGAAAACTTTAACTCACACTTTATTAATATCGGTAGAAATACAGTGGCATAAAAATGACAGTCATTATTGATATAAAGTTTCCCCAACTGCATTGATTTATTATCTGCGAAGTAATGAAAGTAACACGCCATCGAGTAACATTTGTATATCGCTCTCAAGTCTTAAGCTTGGAAATCTCTAAGATCGTACAAGGATGCCTTGGAACGGCTCCTGTGTTTTGCTATATAAGTTACTTCTGCCGGATCTCCAGAAGTACAACGGTAATTGTTCAAGTGTATACAAATAGCAATAGGTGTGCATCATTTGCAGGATTTCATCGAACAGGAAATCAGATTAATGGGACCAAGAATATTATCTTTTGCCATTCCTTTTCAATGTTTTGCAGTCCGCATACGTTTTATCTAATTGTAGTGCATCTTACTGACCGATTAAATCGAAAAAAAAAACTAGCTTTTTGTTTTTGCTTTTTGTTTGTTTTTAGTAAGGTTCGGTCGTTTGGTAAAGTGATGCAATTCACTGAAGATGGAAACAAAACAAAGTTATTGCTTTCATATTTTAGTCTCAAAATTTTAGTTCTAGAATCTTATACAATTATTGAGTTTGATGACTAACATGTCATTAAACAATAATGAAATGGGCTAACTAATAAAACAAATGTGTTACTCAATCGCAATCGATCTTATCATATAATTGACATGTTGTTTAAATTATTTTTGTAATCAAATTATTGTTGTCTATCAAAATCAAAATTCTAAAATGTAACGAAATTATATCTAGTGCCAATGAATGTATACACATGCGTTGGAATATCAACTGGTGTTGTGAAGTAGACAGTCAGTAGTTCACTAGCTGTTTGTGTACATGAATAACAGTGACTCTCTCTACAAGTTCAGTTAGAAATTAATTTGAATGAGGTTAACCAAATTAGTTAAGAGGATAGGAATCACATAAACTGTCGGTTCTACAGATCATTACGCACAAATTAAAGTGCAAAAGACTTCTTTTTTTCTTGTACAACTTTCCAATGGATACTTTGGTGGAACAGCAATTTCAGGATTCCATGTCAAAAATACTTTAGTACGTAGACTTCACAAGTACAACATTGCATGACTGCTATTTCAACTGAAAGTTGGAAGGGTGAAAACCAAAAGAAATTTAGTTGGTCACTCAAAAGTGATACTTACATAGTGTGATAATGAAGAGCAATTCAAGAAGTTAATATCTATGCGGTGTCATTGCTAGGTGTGGCCATTACAGGTATACCATAATTGGTTTATGCCTAATTAGAGGTCTTCATCAATGTGAAATCATCATGAAGTTAATAAGTAGTTAACTAACAAACCAAGAGAAAGAAGACGCGATGAAAAGAAAAGGTTCCAAAAAGAGAGACAATCCCCCGAATCACACAAACCAAACTAAGGCCAGTTCCTAAGTTCCCATGGAAGAGGCAAAGCCTCAAGTTTGCCAATTTTGCACCCATTACGGGCATGGCAAAGTGGCAAACAGGCCTAACCAAGCGGAAAATTTGCCACTTAGCCATGTCAGATCGAGTTTTTACCAAGCGGTCGAGTCTCGACCGCCCGGTTTACACTATATCGAACGATCAACAGTTGACTTCCAGTGGTGTAGACTCGGTCGCCCATTGCATCCCATCGAACGGTCCTCGATTCATCACCCGATAAATACAATATCCAATTTCATTTCAACTCATACCATTTCTTCAATCTTCATTCTTTCACTCCATAAATTCAATATTTCACTCCACAAATCCAATATGTCAGTTCGCGGTCGCAAATTAAGCTTAGCTGAAGATGAATGCATTTGCAGGAATTATGTTCTTGTTAGACAAGATATGGTCAATGGTGCACAACAACAACAACATACTCTATGGCAAAACATATTTCAGAGATTTCAAGAAGAAACATTGAACCTCAATAATCGAGATGCAAATTCTTTATGTCATCGCTTCCAAGTAATTTGATGTGGAGCGAATGTGTCGGGATGAATGACGCAACAGAGTGAGAAAATATTTTCAATTCGAAAGTTGGTATTAAATCTTGAGAGTGTTGCCCAAATATGATGAATTTAGATTAACATATGTATAATCCAAATTTAAAGTTATTATCAAATTTTAATTAAGTTAAGTTTAATTCATTAAGTTTCATAATCTAATTTTTGAACTTTAATTTACATTAGTGCCTCTTTCGTAAATCTAGATAAATTACAATCAAAATTAGGGACAATGTTCATAAAGACTTTAAAAATAAAAATTAGAGACAATGTTCTTCATCTTGTTTATCTTATTCATTTCACCAAACTTCCAATCAATGCGCTCTTGAACGAGTTTCCTTTGTTTATCTTCTTCTTTGCCTTCAAATTTTCCTTGCCTTGAACTTTTCTTTGCCTTTTATTAGTTGCAGGTTTGATTTCGTTAATATCCAAAACTTGTGGACTTCTTTGGTTTTTACCTATTTCTTTATAACTATCACATATCTTACTAACAGCGGCTTCAAGCACCACTCCCGAAAAATCAAGTTGGGTAGCCAAGTCTATTTGGGATTCAAATTTTGTCATTTGAATTATTTTGGAAGAAAAGATAGAAATTTTGGTGTAAATTTTGTGTTTGAAGTTCAGAGAGAATGAAACCTGTCATCAGTTTTGTCTTAACAGAGAGAATGAAACCTGTCACAGTTCTGTCAATTCTGAATCTCAGGGGGCATTTGTAGATAACAGGCAAATAAGATGGTATTTTGGTAGCTTCAGAGTTGATTGATTTTAGAGAAAGGGAGGGTATTCCTGGTCTTGTGGTAAAAATTGATTTAGAGAAGGAATTTAATAATGTGAGTTGGAGCTGTCTTGATTACAGTCTTTTCAAATTTGGGTTTGGTTTTGTTTGGAGAAATTGGATCAAATTGTGCTTTTCCTGTACTAGATTTGTTATGGCCGTTAATGGCAATGCTCCTAGCTTGTTCATAAGTAGCAAGGGAATTAAACAAGGAGACCCAATGTCCCTTTACTTTTCATTCTAATAGTTGAGGTGTTATCTATTATGATCAAGAAAGCTTCTTCTATGCAGTTGATATCTGGGTTCAAAGTGTGTCCTGAAGCACTGGAAATTATACACCTTCAGTTTGTTGATGACCTCATTGTCTTCTTAGATGATGATAGGGAATAGGTAAGTAATCTTAATAATATATTACTTGCTTTTGAATTAATATCTGGGTTTAAAGTGAATTTCAAGAAGAGTTTTATAGTGACAGTTGGTGATGCTAATAATTTGGTTGAATGTGCTGATATTTTGGTTGTCCAATAACCACATTCCCAATGAAATACTTGGCAATTCTTCTAGGAAGCAAATCAAAGGCAGTGGGTGTATGGGAAGTGATTATACATAAATTTCAGAAATAACTAAGTGTGTGGCAGAGGAAGTACTTATCTAAATGGGGAGGCTGAAGTTGATTAAACATGTGCGTTCTAGTATGCCTATATACTTCTTATCCTTGTTTCAGATGCCAATTCTTGTGGTCAAACAATTGAACAGGATAATGAGAAAATTTATTTGGGGGACTATAAATAAAAAACCTAAAAAATGTTGGGTTGGTTGGGAGAGAGTAAGTCTCTCAAAAGAAGGTGGTGGTACTGGAATCAAAATCCTTGGGTTAATGAATAAAGCACTCCATGCCAAATGGATATGGAGGTACGGTAAAGAAGAAAAGGCACTGTGGAGAAGAGTTGTTCATGATTTGGTGGAAATAAAAAAAGTTTTTCTGCCTAACAATACAAAGAAGTTAGTGGTAAAAAAGTCTTTGGGAAGGAATACCGAAGTGCAAACCTCACATTGGGCAAAACTCAGTAATACAAGTGAATAGATGCTTATTCTGGAAGGATGTCTGGCCGAACAATCAAGATATTAAGTCAATCTTCCCGGCTTTATTTAAGATCAGCAGATACCAGGATGCAACAATTCAGGATGGGTATGACTCTAGCAGCGGAGGAAGCTGGAAGTTTGGTTTCATCGGGATATTGAATGATAATGAAGTGCAAGATGTAGCTCATATTCTTAACATGCTTTCAGGTTTTCAATGCGGATGAAGGTGCAGATCAAAGAATTTGGAAGCCTAGTTGTTAGAGCACTGCTCGGTCGAACTCGCAAGCGTTGCTATCTCAAGCTTGTTTGTCAAGTTTAGTTGCCAAAACTATAAGTCTTGATTTTTAGTCTACTTATAGCTAAGTCTCGGACTAGGATAGAAAGTGTAGTTGAGCTCTAGACTCCACGACGTTCATCATACAAAGGCGAAGAACTACTCAAGGAACTGGTGGAACTTTATCGACTAAAAGGTATGTGGAGACTTAAACTTATCTATCACTCAAAAAGTCTATCTACTCTATCTCATATCTTGAGACAAAAGTCGTATTGCTATATAGACTTCGATTATACACATTTGCTATTTCGAGCCGAGTTTATCTCGCTTATCTATTTCTCGAAATATGTGTTGGTAAGCTTTCGCTTTGGCCAAGTTCATCTTTACAAGTGACGAAAGTCATGTTGATTATTTCAATATCTTGAAAATCGCTTTGATGAAAAATAGTGTGTGAATAACCTCTATTTAACATCCTCTAAGAATGTTTCAATGATTGAAATGAGAGTTTAGAATATATAACCTTGAATGGATATAAACATTGTATGTGAACTCATACTTGTGTAAGTCCAAAATCCTTGAACCAAAGTATGTTACTTTGCTCCTCAGGATAACCGGAATTAAAGTCCGCGTACTGCCGGAAGTTCACGTCCCGTGAATTTCTGCTGGAGTTTGTGAACTGAAAACAAACTCAATCCAGGTACTTAAGTATACGTACCGGTATGCGTACTTGAGTGGGTTATTTTCTAAAAACGGTTTATTCGTGAACTTAAACTTATATAAACTAAGGAATGCATATTTGCAAACCGTGGCTATAAAGTTCATGAATCGATTCGAATGAATCAAAATCATTTTTGCTTCGATTGTGTCTTCTATACTTCTATGAGATCTAAGCAATTGAACAACTCTCTAACTAGTTCTTTTGAGTCATTTGAATTAGTTATGGTGAAGATGAATATGGTTGATATGAAAGTGCTCATATGGCTAACCATTTGGTTAACTACTATTGAACCAACTAGGTGTACACGTTTAGGTACGGTTACACAAACCTAAATGAACGTGCCTTTCATTTGTGTATAACAAGCTAGGTTCGATCTAACGGTTGAAAGATATTAGCTTGAATCTAATCAGGTTTTCATCTAACGGTGAATATTGAATGCTTAGTTACCAAGGTAACTTAGATTGCAAATCCTGATTTGGAGACTATATAAAGGAGAACTCTAGCAACTGGGAAACCTAATCCCCACACCTCTTGTGTGATACTAGTTGTATAAGCTAGAGTCGATTAACCTTTAACCTTAGGTTTCTACCGAGACCCTGTAGGTTAATGACTTGAAGACTTCATTTGGATTATGACGCCAGACCCAACTATTTTCTTTGTAGTTGCGTGATCTGATCTTGCTGTTTCTATCGTGATTGAGTGCAATCGTAAGATTTGCTTGAGATTAATTTCTCCGATAGGCAAGATATAAAAGAAGTCACAAACATCTTCGTCTCATCGTTTGTATTTCCGCAATATCTTGTTTCGCTAGTCGATTAAGATTATTGTGAGGTGATTGATAATTCTAGGCTGTTCTGCTATGAGTTTGATTTCATGAAATTTTGAAAGAAAGTTTATCAATAAAATTTGGGGTTTTCAATTGTGTTCTTTTATAGCTCACAACCCGTCTGTGAAAATGTTTGAATGAGTGAATGATCGTTTGATTGAACTTTATGCATGAGGATTTGAAATTCTTTCAAACCCAGAAAATGGGTATTTTTCCATCTCTACTGTGCATGAGTTGTACGAGTAAAACTTCGTAATGTGGTCACTATTTAGTTGCCTTAAAATGAGTGTTAGAATCATATTTATTACTGTTTTTGTCTGATTACAATTGTGGAGTTTGTGAACGTTCAATCTTGGTAGTTTTGAGGTTTCAAGATTCTTAAATTGTTGCAGTTTATGTGTTAGATGAATTGCCCGACACAGTTCCGTTTATTTTTCTTACTATTGAAATTGAGCTAGTATGTACTGCGACCATGGAGAGGAATTGGTTTTTACCCTTGATTTGGTATAAGCTATAAACGGTTATGGCGATTTGGTGTTCGTCGTACCGTATCAGTATGAACTATCTATCTTTATCATTTCTTTTGGGTCTTGGTTGGCTAGGATTCATTTCGACCAACAACAAGAGTCTGATTGATAGGTGTATTTGAGGACAAACATGTACCATTTAATTTGTATCTATGAGTAGTCTTTCTACTTCACTAGTTTGTTTATGAACATATATAATACTGTGTACGAATCTGAATGTTAGGACTTGTTTAATTTATGTTTGAAAACATGTTTAATGTTTGGTTTTGTACGAACTCTGTATTTCTTAATTTAGTGGACTTCTGAAATCCGTGATAGAAATGAACTCATAAACTTTTGAGCTAGATAATGATGATTAGATTACTAAAAGCTTTTAGTATATTTAGGTGAAATCTTACAAATGGATTTAGCCTTTCCGAGTATGTCTGAGCTATCTGTGATAGCATATGGGGATAATATTAGTTATCATGAACATTTCAGTGCTCTCGTCGGGCTTACTAAAATAGTTAACTTGTTATTTAATTTGTATCCTGTAAATGGTGTTTGGCCGAACCGGGACACGAAGGTTAGAAAAGTGATAGTAACAGATTGTGAGTATGCATATAGTGTTGTCGTACGTAGTACGTATGGTGCGAATTAAGTGGGTATAGTTAGAAGAGCGAGAAAGATGGCTACTCGAGCTTACAGCACAACAATAGCTTGTTAATTCTTGGCGATACCAACACCGGACTTAGAAACTAAATGTATATTCAACCGATACTTCTCTTTAAAAATAGTGCTATTGAATTCGGTGCTCTGTTAATTATTAAATTTTAACAAAATGATTGTTGGCATTAGTGTATGAAACTGTCAGTACATCAATATTGCTGTGACTCTATAATAAATTCAGACTCTTTAGTTTTCGGATATCTTGCATAATAATAGCGCTTGTTTTTATCCTTGTGTGTTGCATTATGCTGGAAGTCCCGGTGCTGACATATAATCATTATTATTACTTGTGGATTTGTAAATGATAGAATCCTTGTTCAAGTTTGGTTTCTGGCACATTTGATGTGCATTTCAATTGCTTGTATTCTTGCTGGTTATTGCGTTGTTCACCCTGAATTTTAGGGCAAGTTTCTTTAGAAAATAGCAAGCTGGAGCTGTGGTCCTTCTACACGTCTTGCTCAGTTGTGGTTGGAGAATCATTTTGTTCATACTTGTAGGTACTTAGATCTGTGCGATGGGCACTCGAAAGATATGCAGACACTTTGAAATACGCCTATAGCATGTTAACCAATATACCCAAGGGTCATCCTTTTATGTGTCTATCCATTATTCCGTAAGATCTAGTGTAACTTAATGTGCTGGTCATTTTGATTTATTGGAAAGTAAATCAAGTTTATTCCTTATGTCATGTAGATGGATCCTTTGGGTTAGAGTGAGATTTGTAAATTAATATGTTGATTACTAAAACAAATCTAATTAACTTCGTGAATTCTTGTAGTAGTCTTCCATTGCTGTAATACGAAATTGACATAGGGAATCTATATGAACTGCTGGCTTGGTGAAATTAAGTTTATTCGATAGCTAATAAGAGATAGTTGCTACTACTGTGGGTAGTTCATACTATCTATACAAGAATGACGAACTACGGTCGTGCTTGATCCCTTCGAGCAACGGAGAGGGTACGTAGGCAGCCGCTATGCGGTTCAGTACAAATCTACCAGGTTGTTCATATCATCTGAAAGTGTTGGTTGCTGCTTTGGCAGTTCATACCATTTATTCGGAGATGATTGCAATCTTGGCAAGTATATATCATAGGCAACTGGCCAATGATGGCTGGTAACCAGAACTACCTTAATTTTGGCAATTGGCCTTTCATTAGTGGCAACTGGCCTTTTGTAAATTTTGGGCAATTGGCCTCTGTTAATTTTGGCAATTCGCCGTTCATTAGTGGCAACTGGCCGTCTGTAAATTTTTGTCAATTGGCCTCTGTTAATCTTGGCAACTGGCCGTCTGTTATGTTTTGGCAATTCGCCGTCTGTTATTATTGGAAATTGGCCATCTGTTATTTCGGCAACTGGTCGACTCTTATTTTCGGCAATTGGCCGCATGTTATCTTCGGCAATTAGCCGTTTCTTATTTTGGCAACTGGCCGACTCTTATTTTGTTTGGAAATTGGAACTCTTGTGAAATTTTATGAGTATTATAGTATGGGACATATGCTCATAGAATTCTGGCCTTGAGACCAATGAGATTTCTGTTCAGGTCTCAAGTTTGTTGTTCAGTAAGAAACGATTTTTACCTATTGAGATAGGGATTTTATGAAGGAACATAAAATAATAATAATTTGAGTGGAGTTTCAGGGAGTCGGAGCTTGCCAAGCGGGCTGTAACCCAATCCGTTGGGAGTAAAAAAATTATGATCTGTCACACTTGTGCTTCCCTCTTGGCTTGTGCTTCCCTCTTTAGTTCAGCATTAGCTTGCTGGAACATTTCGGTGGCATCTTCATTGTCAACATTGCTAGCATAGTTGATGTGCTTAGTTAGCTCTTCAATCGACTAAGGCTCTCATCTTTCTCTCGCGCAACACATCATCTTCACAAGGGTCTTCAAATGCTCCTTTTATTTTCAATTAAACAACAAACAATTAATAGACTGATTGATAATGTAATCTTAAAACAATAAGAGCAAGTCTAAAATACTTACAAAGTTCTTAAGAATTGTTGTTGGGTCTTTCGGTGGCATCTTCCTCTTACGAGCCGGTTGTTCAACAGTCTCTTCCCTAATCACAGTAGGACGAGCAAAACCCAAGTACCACGGCATGTAATTTTCATGAGCTTCATGACCTTCGGTCACCTCGTCCAAAAGACTCGTATCGATTTTACGGTCACTTCTTTCGTCCCAATAAGAAATCTCTGGTGGTGGGGCGTAGCGGACGTCAATACTTTTTGGGGATGTGCTGCACTCCTCCCTTACCAATTTAAAGAACGGATCATCACCGAGATGGGGTTCTTCTTGGACGTAACCCACTTGTCGCATTACCCGATGTGGATCGTACATTGAAAATCCTTTGGGGGTAAAACAAGGGACCGTAGTAGAATGCAACATCATCTCTCCTTACGATTATACCTTCATTTCTATTATCTCGATAAGGATCAAATATTACCTCATCCACAGTCATTTTGTCCAAGGCGACTCGCATGTTGATAAGCTGTTGTGGCATATCTTTATCCTGAGCACCAGTAAAATTGTATCGTTGTCCTTTTGGCTTGTAACTTGCAAGCTTAGTGTTCACTTTGATGTGGGGGTTGCCTTTCACCAAAGAAGGGAAGTGCTCATATACCCAAACCTATGCAAACACAAAGTTTAGTAAGAATCTTATCTTATAAGCATTTTGCAAATATAAATGATTTAGACAATTGAATTACCTGGAAGAGACATAGATTTCTGTTAACTTGTTTAGTCAGTGACCTTGAACCTTTTGTCAACTCTGTATTTAAGAAGGCAACCACCGCGGTACCCCAAGAATACTTATGCATCTCATGAAAGGGACGGAATAGTTGAAGGTACTTGTCGTCGAACAAACTTCCGAAACTGTCATGGAAGATACAGTTTCCCAAGATGTATAACAAATAAGCTATCGCAGTAGCATTGATTCGCACCATGGACACACTTCCTTCGTCATCAAAGATTTTATGGGTCCCAGAGTATGTGTCCCTCAACATCTTCAGACTTAACTTCCTGCTTATATAACCATCCTTCTTCACAAACAAAGACTCAGACTGCTTCTCATCTAAACCGAACAAGATCTTGGACAATTTAAAGATTTTCTCCCAAGAAATGCCATCTTCGTAGCCATCACTGAGTGCTCTTCCCTCAACCTCGAGGCATAGAATTTGATGAGCATCATCGAGAGTTCCCGCTATCTCACCGAATGGGAATAACATTGTATCAGTCTCTCTGTAGAACCTCTCACAGAATGCAGACTCAACAATCGAACTCTCCACCGAAGGCCACAGCCCGGAGTTCTTGAAAATCGCTTGCACCTCGACACATTCCCATTCAAGTGGACATAACGTCATCATAGTGTTTGAAGCTTGGCGCCTCAAAAGACAGATGGCATGCTTGTGATCCTAAGTACCAAAAACATAAAATTAAAACAAATACAAACACTTGAAGCAAATTTAAGATAAATAGATAGATAGATACACTTAAATAAAAACAAATTTTTATTGAGATTACTTACGATAGCACCATGGATTTCACGTGCCCATGAGTCTTTGTATCCAAAAAGAACATGTCCACCATCTTCTGGGGTCCCTAGTGGAGGCTGAACTGGTTTCAATGTGACCTTCAAGTGAGGAGGGGAGCATGTGGGAATTAGCTGGTTTAATGATAACCCGCTTTGGTCTTTCTGTTGCAGTTGCAGTTCCAGTTGCAGCTTGAGTTTGTTGATAATTACTGTTAGAGCACTGCTTGGTTGAACTCGCAAGCGTTGATATCTCAAGCTTGTTTGTCAAGTTTAGTTGCCAAAACTATAAGTCTTGATTTCTAGTCTACTTATAGCTATGTCTCAGATTAGGATAGAATGTGTAGTTGAGCTTTAGACTTCACGCCGTTCATCGATTTAAGACGAAGAACTACTAAGGGGAGCTTGTAGAACATCATCAACAAAAGGTATGTGGAGACTAGAACTCATCTATCACTCAGAAGTCTATTTATACTCTATCTCATATTGAGACAAAAGTCGTATAGCTATATAGACTTTATATTATACACATTTGATATTTCGAGCTGAGTTTAACTCGCATACATATTTATCGAAATATGTGTTGGTAAGCTTTCGCTTTAACCAAGTTCATCTTTATTCTTGGAGAAAGTCAAAAGATGATCATGTGAAAATCGCCTGGTAACATCTTACATGATTTGTGTGAGACAGTCATTTGATGTAGACTCGGAACGTTTCGTATAGATCTATTGATCACTTGAAAATTTCTTTGAAGCTAATAGTTTGTGTGAGACAGCTATTCCCGTCTTCCAAGAATGTTTCAATGATTAAAATGGAGTTTAGAACAATTAACCATTGATTGGATATAGCACGGTATGCGTACTTGTATGGTAACTGTTGCAAGTTATTCCAAGTCCGGGAACCATAGTATGCATACCCGTATGCGTACTAGTTTGATAGTTGAATTTTGGGAACTTAGTATGCATACCCGTGTGCGTACCAGCTTAACAATTCAAGTCTGGGAATTCAACCAAGTTTGGTCGTATATGACAGTATGCGTACCCGTTCGCATACTGGCGAACCCAGACCAAGTCCTGCTACTTAGGTATGCGTACCCGTTCGCATACTGGCAAACCCAGACCAAGTCCTGCTACTTGGCTATAATGTTCATGAATTGATTCGAGTGAATCAAAATCGATTTTGCTTCAATTGTGTCTTGTATACTTCTATGAGAATATAAACAATTGAACAACTCTATAACTAGTTTCATTTGAGTCATTTGAACTAGTTGTGATTAAGATAAACAAGGTTTATATGAAAGTGTTCATATGGCTAACTTCGGTTAACTATTGTTGAGCCAACAAGTTGTACAGGTTTGGGTACGGTACCCATATCTAAATGAAGTCACATTATTTGTGTGTAACAAGCTAAGTTCGATCTAACGGTTGAAAGATATTAGCTTGAATCTAATCATTTTTTCATCTAACGGTGAATATTGAATGCTTTGTTACCAAGGTAACATTGATTGCAAACCTTGATTTCAAGACTATATAAGGGAGAACTCTAGCAACTGGGGATCCTAATCCCCACACCTCGTGTGTGATACTAGTTGCGACTAGAGTCGATTCTCCTTTAACCTTAGGTTTTTCACGAAACCTTGTAGGTTAACGACTTAAATACTTCATTGGGATTGCGAAGCCAGACCCAACTATTTTCTCTGTAGTTGCGTGTTCTGATCTTGCTTTGTTCTATCGTATTGAGTACTATCTTCTCTAAGCTTTGCTCGAGATTCAATCTCCGATAGGTAAGATAAAAAGTAGTCACAAACATCTTCGTCCCATCGTTTGTGATTCCACAATATCTTGTTCCGCTTCCATATGGTTAAGATCATTGTGAGGTGATTGATATTACTAGGCTGTTCTTCGGGAATATAAGTCCGGTGTATCAATTGGTTCATGTTCACCTTGATTTATCAAAAGATGGAACAAAAACTCGTAGGTATTTCTGTGGGAGAAAGATTTATCTATTCAATAGACTTTTCTGTGTGAGACAGATTTGTTTATCAAGTCTTTGACTTTGGGTCGTAGCAACTCTTAGTTGTGGGTGAGATCAGCTAAGGGAATCAAGTGCGTAGAGTCCTGCTGGGATTCAGAGGCGTAAGGAACGCAACTGTACCTTGATCAGTGTGAGATTGGTTAGGGCTCAACTACATTCCAGTCCGAAGTTAACTTGTAGTAAGCTAGAGTCTGTAGCGGCTTAATACAGTGTGGTGTTCAAATCTGGACTAGGTCCCGGGGTTTTTCTGCATTTGCGGTTTCCTCGTTAACAAAATTTCTGGTATCTGTGCTATTTCTTTTCCGCATTATATTTTCTATATAATTGAAATATCACAGGTTGTGCGTAGTTCTATCAATTAGATAATCCAACCTTTGGTTGTTGATATAAATTGATTGGCACTTTAACATTGGTCTTTGGTACCGTTCAAGTTGTTTCTCATAATAATCAGGCTCACGGATTTCTATCTGTTTGATTTGCTGATTACATTGAGAAATAAAGATATAACTCTTGGATATATTTTCCTTGATAGAGTCTGACTATCTAGTTGATTCTCTTGGAAATATATTGGAGTTAGTCCATACAGATTGCCTAAACGGAATATTGGGTGTGGTTGTTAGACCCCCGCTTTTTCAATTGCCTGTTTTTTCTCCACCTTTTTCTTCTTCCTCTTCAAGAATTTCATCTTGTCTATCATTATCTTTATATCCATCATTGTTATCACCATCACCATTACCTCCTCCAACAGGTGGCATGTCTTGATCATCATCATCATGCTCATCATCTCCTCCAACAGCCGGAGTTCTTTCAACACCATCATGATCATTACCTATTTTTAATTGGTATTCATCTGGAGTTTCATCTGAATCACTTGGTTCCGTTGGTGGTTGAGAATCATTCTGTTCACGGATCTTGAGCGTTCCCGGCTTAACTAATGCCCCTCAATGTGTTGCAGTCAAGAGTTTGTCACCAACACGAGGAGGTCTTGAAGGAGGAGTAAAATTTTCCAGCTTTTCCTTTTGCAACCTAAGCAAGAACAATTAAACAAAAATCAACTAGTCGTCAGGGTCGATAACTAAAATCTATGCAGACTAAGAAATAGTCGGCAGGGTCGATAATTATAATCCATGCCGGCTATACAATAGTCGGCAGGGTCTTATTCAACTACCATGCCGGCTTATAACAAGTCTGAACACAGGAAATACAAATGATTTTCAAACAATTAGTCGGCAGGTCTATAATCCATACAATGCCGGCTAGAATGCATCCGGCTGGGTGGTATTCAAATACCATGCCGACCTTATGATTTTAGGCATCAGGAAACACCAACATTTTTCAAAGCATACCGTCGGCAGGGTAAATTTTTTAAATCCAACGACTGTAAAAAACACATTTCGCCGGCATGGTATTAGGGTTGAATACCTTGCCAACCCTGTAAAAAGCGGTTACAGATATTAACAGCTGGCATGATATTCAACCTAAGAGCTTGCCGATTAACCCTAAATGTGAAAATTCGGTAGGGTCGTCAATCAGAGACCCTGACGGCTAAATAACTGCAGATTCACATATTTGATTTTTCTGACCTAATTTGACATGCAAACATAAAATTGAAGTACTGGAGTGAGTTTAAGTAGGCCCTTACTTTCTCAATCGTGTAATTTCTTCGGTTTCAACGGCGTTGATTTCTTCTTCTTCAACGGTTTTTTTACTCCATTTTTGTTGAACTAGATTTGCAATTCCAGGGTTATATTGATTAGGTTTTCTATTTGTTTGTTTCATACGACTAGCCTTTGGCGGCTCCATGTTTGAAGATTAATCGGAATTTTCGAATCGACGAGTTTTCGATGGTGGGGGATGGAGAAGCCGGTAAGGTAGAGGATGAGAAAAAGAAGAGGATAAGATGAAATGAAAATGATAACTGATTAGGGTAATAAGAATCATAATGGGAAAGGGTGGTTTTGTAACTTCACCCATTAGGACACCCCCTTAGCCCTTAAAAAGAGTCCCTTTAGAATTGGGTATACCCCAATCTCGTCAGGCATAATAACACAAAATTTGGCAGCTTTTGCTTAGATTTTTCTTTTAGAATGGGGGTTCTCGTTCCGTAGCCTCTACTTTAGTGATTTATGGTAGAGTCTGTGCAAAAGATTCGATGATGGTGGTTGAAGATTTTCATGGTGTTTTTTAAACGCGACCAGTTTTACAAGGTCTTTTAGAAAAGTGGATAATTCAAAAAATAAATAAAAATGTCATGGTGTTTTGGATAAAGAGATATTTATCATGAAAATGGAAATTATTTTTGTAATAAGAAATGAATTTTATTTATGAAAGGGAACTCCAAAGTTGTATTATCCTCAGCAATAGCTAAAGACAGCCACATTGGCATATTATCGGTTTTCCTACTATTCTACCTTACTTGAATTTCACAAATCGGTTTTCGCAATCAAAGAAGCTACATTATTAGCTTTACGATGAACAAAAACACATCTCCATGTGATAAAACTATTGAGAGAAAATTTTTTTGTCTTTAATTATGTTCGCAGTGGTCCACTTGGTTGCTTCCGTTTTTTCATTATTGCATTGACAACTCTTAAACTATCTCCTTATATATGTAGATGGTTAATGCCTTTCTACGTAGCACATAGTATTGCTTCCATAGCCGACAATGCTTTTACTTGCTCCGGGTCTAATGCTATGGTTGATGACCTTTTAGCTCCGTAGCTTGTTCCTACATCATTACGGATTATTAGTTTAATTCTCATAGCTTTGTTTTGTTTAATAAAAGCTACATCAAAGTTCAACTTTGTATATGGTGATTCTGGTTTTTTCATCTGCAATTTTGATTTTTAACTAGATTTTTGGTTCTAATTTTTGGGGGACCTTGAATTCATTTCCAGTCAGCCATATGAGTTTTATGCTCATAATGACTTTTGTTAGAGCTACCTGCACATTATGAAAATGGAAGTTAAAGTGTAAGCTTCAAAGATTTTTCTACCAATATATATAGATTGTTAACTACATTTGATTTAGTTCCTGGTGAAAAGTTACTTAAATTTGCATTCTAAAACTGATCAGTGAGTGAATGAGCAGTTGTCTAGCATGATCTCAATTAGCAGTATATGAAACTTTCCCACTGGAACTCAAGATTAAGGAGACGATATGTTCATTTTTTATGTATAACTAAGGTGTTATTCCAAGCTAGCATGTTACTGCTAATATAGACCCATCTCGGAATTGATTTTACTTGACTGTTAGTCAATTTTTAGTCTTTCTTTATCAAGTAAGAAGTAGTGTACCTATCTCACTGAGGGGTATTAGATAATTTGACCTACACGTTTATCCTAGTATTAGAAGTTGTCCATTAATGTGGTATGCTATGTGCTCAGCAGAGTTGATCGACGATTCATACTATTTTTAAGACTATATCTATTTAGTCTAGAAATTGTTGGCTGATCCTTAAAAACGGGATAACATAATTATCTAAATTAATGTTAAAATTGTCTTTAAATGTAAACATAGATTATTTACTTAAACAATAACATATCTCAAATAACAAGTTGGAACTTACCAAACTATATTTATTCAAAAAGCTTTCGACGAGATCTATACACAAACGACTAGGTTTATATTCAAAACTTAATAAATTGTGACTATGTTCTCCATACGTAACCGGCTAGATATATACTTAAAATCTAGCCAATTTGTTTAATTTTTTTGAATTTTTGTGTTATTGGCTAGGTGTGGCCTCACAAATTACTTTATTGTTTGTTTGCTTGTATAATTGCTTGTTTGTTTATTAATATCGATGTTGTAAATTGGGGTACTCTGGGTACTCACATAACAAATGATGTTACCATTTTTTTTTCCTACAATAGATCAAAATTATGTCTGAAAAATATAAATGGCGGACTAATTGTTTTGTTAAAAAGAAGATTTGTCGGTCTGATTTTATATATTAGCGTGATATTGTGGTTTCTCAAGTTAACTACTGTAATGGAGTTTAAGTTATTTGGTTATAATCAAAGTGTGAAGTATTTGAAGAAGGTGTAGTGCTACTTCATCAACTATTGTTGTTTTTGTTAAAGCACCGCTCGGTCGAACTCGCAAGCGTTGCTATCTCAAGCTTGTTTGTCAAGTTTAGTTGCCAAAACTATAAGTCTTGATTTCTAGTCTACTTATAGCTAAGTCTCGGATTAGGATAGTAAGTGTAGTTGAGCCTTAGACTCCACGGCGTTCATCGATTGAAGACGAAGAACTACTCAAGGAACTTGTGTAACTTCATCAACAAAAGGTATGTGGAGACTTGAACTTATCTATCACTCAAAAGTCTATCTATTCTATCTCCTATTTTGAGACAAAAGTCTTATTGCTATATAGACTTCGATTATACACATTTGTTATTTCGAGCCGAGTTTATCTTGCTTATCTATTTCTCGAAATATGTGTTGGTAAGCTTTCGCTTTGGCCAAGTTCATCTTTACTCGTGACGAAAGTCATGTTGATTATTTCAATAACTTGAAAATCGCTTTGATGAAAAATAGTTTGTGAATAACAACTATATAATATCCTCTAAGAAAGTTTCAATGATTGAAATGAGAGTTTAGAACATGTAACCATCTTTGGATATAAACATAGTGTGTTCTCACATTTGTGTAAAAGTCCAAAACCGGGAACCCAAAGTATGTGTACCTGTACGCGTACTAGCGGTTGTTGGAAAGCCGGGTGAGTATGCGTACCCGTACGCATACTGAAGGAAAGTTCACGTCCGTGAAATTCTGCTGGAGTTTGAAAGTGAAAAACAAACTAAATCCGGTTACTTAAGTATGCTTACCCGTTTGCATACTTAGGTAGGTTACTTTCTAAAATCGGTTTGTTCATGAACTAAAACATTTATATAATAAGGAATGCAATCTTTGCAAACCGTGGTTATAATGTTCATGAATCGATTAGAGTGAATCAAAACCGATTTTGCTTCGATTGTGTCTTGTATACTTCTATAAGATCTAAGCAATTGAACAACTCTCTAACTAGTTCTTTTGAGTCATTTGAACTAGTTATGGTGAAGATGAATATGGTTGATATGAAAGTGGTCATATGGCTAACCATTGGTTAACTATTGTTGAACCAACTAAGTGTACACGTTTAGGTACGGTTACTCAAACCTAAATGAAGTTACATTTCATTTGTGTATAACAATCTAAGTTCGATCTAACGGTTGAAAGATATTAGCTTGAATCTAATCAGATTTTCATCTAATGGTGAATATTCAATGCTTTGTTACCAAGGTAACTTAGATTGCAAACCCTGATTTGCAGACTATATTCAGAAGAACTCTAGTAACTGGGAAACCTAATCCCCACACCTCCTGTGTGATACTAGTTGTATAAGCTAGAGTCGATTCTCCTTTAACCTTAAGTTTTTCACGAAACCCTGGTTAACGACTTAAAGACTTCATTGGGATTGTAAAGCCAGACCCAACTATTTTCTCTGTAGTTGCGTGATCTGATCTTGCTGTTTTTATCGTGTGTGAGTGCAATCGTAAGATTGGATTGAGATTTATATCTCTGATAGGCAAGATAGAAAAGTAGTCACAAACACCTTCGTCTCATCGTTTGTGATTCCACAATATCTTGTTTCGTTCATCGATTAAGATTATTGTGAGGTGATTGGTAATTCTAGTCTGTTCTTCGGGAATATAAGTCCGGGTTATCAATTGGTTCCTGTTCACCTTGATTTATCAAAAGGCGGAACAAAAACTCGTAGGTATATCTGTGGGAGACAGATTTATCTATTCTTATAGACTTTTCTGTGTGATACAGATTTGTTTATCAAGTCTTCGATTTTGGGTCGTAGCAACTCTTAGTTGTGGGTGAGATCAGCTAAGGGAATCAAGTGCGTTGTATCCTGCTGGAGTTCAACTACATTCCAGACCGAAGTTAGCTTCTTAGTAGGCTAGTGTCTGTAGCGGCTTAATACAGTGTGGTGTTCAAATCTGGACTAGGTCCCGGGGGGTTTCTGCATTTGCGGTTTCCTCGTTAACAAACTTATGGTGTCTGTGTTATTTCTTTTCCGCATTATATTTTGTTATATAATTGAAATATCACAGGTTGTGCGTTGAATCGATCAATTGGTAAATCCAACCTTTGGTTATTGATTGAAATTAATTGATCCTTGAACATTGGTCTTTGGTACCGTTAAAGTTATCTCTCTTATATTCAATCGGGCTCGCAAATTATTATTTGTTTGATTGCGGATTGCGGATTAAATTGAGAGATTGAGATATAACTCTTTGATATACTTTTTATAAGATTGAGTCTAACTGTCTAGTTGATTCTCTTGTAAGTATATTGGAGTTAGTCTATACAGATTGCTAATCGAAATATTGGGTGAGGTTGTTAGACCCCCGCTTTTTCAATTGGTATCAGTGCAGGCAAACACATTTAAAGACCTCATAAGTCTATGTTCGTAGCGATCTGACTCTATGGACAGAAATTTTATCTCCATAAACGTACCACCAGTCTTCGATGGCTCAAACTACTTGTGGTGGAAAATTTCTATGCGTGCTTTTCTTCAAGCTCGTGATTTTCAAACATGGGTACGTGTTGTTTATGGCTATGATCCTCTGGTTAATACAGAAGGCGCTGTATTTATACCTAAGGATATTGGTAGATATAGTCCAGAAGAAATCCTTGCTGCGAAGCAAAATTCTGACGGGTTAAATGTTATCATACATGCCATTACCCCAGATCTTTAGCATCATGTGACTACTTGCACAAAGTCTAAAGAAGCCCGGGATATCTTAAAAACTGTATTTGAAGGGAATACTTCTGAAAAGGAAGCTAGGCTTCAAAACCTATGTTCCGATTGGGAAAACCTTCGTATGGCAGATGAAAAGTCATTTGATGAGTTTAATCACAAAGTGTCTGAAATTGTTAATGCATCTTTTGCATTGGGTAAGACTATTCCTGAAAAGGACATTGTAATGAAAATTCTCAGATCATTGCCATCTAGATACGATTCTAAGAAGCATGCCATCGTTGAAGGAAATAATCTCGCAACTCTTTCCAGAAATACTCTAATTGGAAAGTTAAAAATTCTTGATCTTGATCAGAAAACAGTCAGAACATCTACGTTCAATGCTGTGACCAACACAAGTGAATCCTCTAACTTGTCTTGGGCTGATGAATGTTGTTCCAATCATGTTGATTTTGATAAATCACTGATAACAGAAAAGATCAAAGATTTTGTAGGAAGAAGCAAAAGATGTAATAAGCGTCTTTTTCCAGTTATTGCTTCAGATGATTCAATACAAGAAAAATCTTCCCTAAGTGTCAACATCTTGGATGCTTCTGATGGGTGCAATGAACCTTCAGCCCTTGCTGCAGAAATCTCCACATACTCAATTTCGGATTCGGAACTTGAGTCTGACACAGAGATTTTTGAATTCTTGAATAGGGAGTTTCTCCAAGAAAATCTTCAAGTAAAGGCGTCGTTGAAGAAACTTGAATCATCGCTCCAGGTGAAAAATATTAAGATAGATTGTCTTAATGATGAATTCACCAGAACCATGTCTCTAAAGGAAAAAATATTAATACTCTTAAGGATGACCTGCAAAGGTTATCTGGAAGTTCTGACAAAATCTCAGCCATGTTATTCGGTCAGAAGTCCTTTGGGAACACAAATGGTTTAGGATTTAAAAGCAAAATTGTAAACACAAACAACACTTTTGTTCCAACTGATCATGGAACAATGTTTGTTGATTGTTGTGATAAACAGAAGGCGATTCAACATAACAAAAAATCTTTATTGATTTGTTCATTTTGTGGAAATGCAAATCATGTTCAAAGCACGTGTTGGAGATTCAAGAGGAACAACAAAAGAATTGCCAAACTTCAAAAGAACATGCAAAGGATGAATCTGGCCTTGGATAATCAACAAGGTTCTCCTGAAAAATCAAGTAGTACCAGATTCAGACGAGGTAAGAAATATGTTTATACAACAAACCTTGATAAGCCAATATGTGGTAAAAGATATGGGCATTCGGCTCATTTCGTCACTGTCAAGTAACAGGGACGTTCGCATTCTCATATTTAACTTGAGAAAATGAGGTCTGCGTCAAGGGTGCTCAAGTTTTGTAGTTGTATAAATTTCCTGTTTTTGTTAGGAAAATATTCTCCTAAAAAACTTAGATAATGGATAATGAACCATGAAAGACTTGTTCAAAGTTCTTCTAGGGTTTGGTTGTCCATAAGTCTATTTATAATCATTTGTAATCAAAGTCCTTCACTTGTTTTCTCCTTGAAAGATACAGTTTCATGGCTCCTGTAACTAGAGGTACTATAAAAAAGGATGCAGTCGAAGCAGTTAATGTGTATCTGTGTGAAGGAATCTCTTCCTCAAGAAAGAAGAAAGAGAGATATACAAATGATGGAGAAGGTTCTTCCTCTAACTACCTCTTATCTGTTTGTCATATTGATAATAACTTTAGAGGTATGGTGAAAGAATTCATCAACAAAAGAAATAATTTAAAATCTCAAATCGTTTCCTCTTTAGAAAAGATAACTCACTATGAACAAATGTTGTCTCTAACAAAGAACACCTTGCATGAGCTAAAAAGAGAACTTAGTTAGTTGACTGATATTTCTGAAGATTTAGAGGAATTGAACGATCCCATAATCAATGGTTTTTACAATAATGAGAAGGAATTCTCAGTGGATGCTCTGAGAAAGCTCTATAATGACTAGGAAACTTCTTATGAGAATTTATTCTTGTGTTTTTAAGAAGGATAACTAGGGTTTGGAATAGTCATTATTGTGAGTACACATAGCTATTTCCAACGATTTTCATCCTGCAATGTTTTTAGATTTATTTATTTAAATTCTAAAGTTTATTTGGAAGATGAGTTTGCAGTATTAATCTTTATGGTTTTATATATTACAACTTGTTATGGGATATGTGTGTTTGCGTCCGTGAACTTTGTTTGTCCCATACATTGTCAAAAGTTAAGTCTTTCATATGTCGATATGCAAGTATTGATAA